>OX457087.1:23456786-23791786 GCA_949752835.1 Empis stercorea | reverse complement strand
TTTGTTTTTAAAAATATTGCGCGGTTATAATTATACAAGTAAATTAAAAATGTAATTTTTTGAATTTCGAAGGGCCACAACGGAAAGGGGAGGGGAGATACGGATACAATTTCTTCAGAGACTCTAGTTATTTTTTAGATATCTCTTTGGTACATAAATTTCAGCCTTCCATAATAAGCAGTTTGGGAAATACAGGGTGTTAAATAAACTAAAAAAAGGTGTATGAAGATAACGGTATTTTTATATACATCAAAAAATTAAATTTTAAAAATTTTTTTAATTTCACAATTAAGATAAAAGATTTTCCTATCTTATAGCTTTTACAGACCTCAAAAATTTTTATTGCTTTAAAAGTTATTAGATGTTCAATATGGACAATTTTCGAACTTGAAGGGGGAATAACTCAGAGGGGAAAAGAGATAGAAGAAAATTTTGTTCTACTGGACCTATTATTTTATTACTATCTATCTATGGTCAAAATTTTAATACTCTATCTTAATAGATGTAGAAGTTTGTGTAAACGGACGGACGGACAGACGGACAGACGGACAGACGGACAGACGGACAGACAGAGTGAAACTAATATACACATTTCTTCCAATTTGGTTGGAAATGTGCTAAAAAAACAGGTCAAATCGAAGAAATTGACAATGAAAATATTAAATCTCGGGTTTTTATGTTTTTCAGATGAAATAGGTAAAATTTATAAAAATATGAATTAAAATATAAAATATTAAATTAACACAGGAAATTTTTATGACAAACTAAGGTAAAATATAATAATATATTAGAATATAATTTAATATATACATTTGACCTGTTTTTTTATAAAAACTCTTAATATTTTAATTCATTTTTTAAAATTTTACTTATTTGAAAAACGTAAAACCCCGAAATTTAATATTTTCATTGTCAATGGCTTAGATTTGAATTTTATAGCATTTTTAAATTTTACTTAGACTTTTAAGACGTTTTAATATTTTGAAAGAAATTAATTTTTATTTTATTAATAAATAAATTTAATATGTAGGTCCATATAACATTTTTTTTTTAAATCAACTTTATTTACTTATTTATTTTTTATTTATTGCATTTTCTTTATATAATAATAGTATTCATGTTGATCCTTCTATTGTAAATTGCCTCTAATTATGTTTAATATTTTAATAAAACAATAAATCCTTTATTATTCCCATGTGCGGATATTTCCTTGTGCGCATTTTTCTGTGTGCGCATTTTTCTATGTGCGCATTTTTCTGTGTGCGCATTTTTCTGTGTGCGCAAATTTCCGTGTGCGCAAATTTCCGTGTGCGCAAATTTCTGTGTGCGCATTTTTCGTGTGCGCATTTTTCATGTGCGCAAATTTCGTGTGCGCATTTTTCGTGTGCGCAAATTTCGTGTGCGCATTTATCACCGAACCGAAATTCCGGCGTTTGTTATGAAGTATTACTTATTGTAAGGAAATATTCCCTCTTCCAATAATCATGGATACACAAATGTTCTTTAATAAATTTAACAAAATTAAATTGATTCATTCTTAAAATAGTAGCTGTTGCATTTATCACGGTACAGCCGAGCGTAGTCCCAAACGCGATAGTAGAAATTCCGGCGTTTGTTATGAAGTATTACTTATTGTAAGGAAATATTCCCTCTTCCAATAATCATCGATACAAAATGTTCTTTAATAAATTTAACAAAATTAAATTGATTCATTCTTAAAATCATAGCAGCTGAATTATCACGATACAGCCGAGCGTAGTCCCAATCGCGATAATAGAAACTCTGGCGTTTGTTATGAAGTATTACTTATTGTAAGGAAATATTACCTCTTCCAATAATCATCGATACAAAAATGTTCTTTAATAACTTTAACAAAATTAAATTGATTCATTCTTAAAATAGTAGCTGTTGCATTTATCACGGTACAACCGAGCGTAGTCTCAAACGCGATAGTAGAAATTCCGGCGTTTGTTATGAAGTATTGCTTATTGTAAGGAAATATTCCCTCTTCCAATAATCATCGACACAAAAATGTTGTTTAATAAATTTAACAAAATTAAATTGATTCATTCTTAAAATCATACCAGCTGAATTTATCACGGTACAGCCGAGCGTAGTCCCAATCGCTGTAGTAGAAATTCCGGTGTTTGTTATGAATTATTAGTTATTGTAAGGAAATATTACCTCTTCCAATAATCTTCGATATAAAAATGTTTTTTAATAAATTAAAAAAAATTAAATTGATTCATACTTAAAATCGTAGCTGTTACATTTATCACGCTACAGCCGAGCGCAGTACTATTGTAAAAGTAGCAATTAAGCCGTTTATTATAAAGTATTGCTTATTGTAAGGAAATATTCCCTCTTCCAATAATCATCGATTCAAAAATGTTCTTTAATAAATTTAACAAAATTAAATTGATTCATTCTTAAAATCATAGCAGCTGAATTTATCACGGTACAGGCGAACGTGGTCCCAATCGCGATAGTAGAAATTCTGGCGTTTGTTATGAAGTATTGCTTATTGTAAGGAAATATTACCTCTTCCAATAATCTTCGATATAAAAATGTTGTTTAATAAGATTAAAAAAATTAAATTGATTCAGTCTAAAAATCATATCAGCTATATTTATCACGCTACAGCCGAGCGTAGACCCAATCGCGATAAAAGAAACTCAGCCGAAAATTTAAAATTAAATTCTTGAAATTTGTAATATTAGAAATATTAGAATATTGGAAATAGTGACGCATAATAGAATAAATACATATGTGTGTATTTTGTTACAAACATTTTTGTATATATTGAATATTTTCTTCGTATTATTTTTTTTGCGATATATTATATTATATGAGTAATATAATTTTGAGTAACGCAAAAAGCTTTTTCTTAAATATTCCTGTATGGCCGTCGGTTAATACTCAAATGCTTAAGCAAGATACTTGTCGGTTGAGAGAAAAGCTTTTTTGTCGGTTGAGGCAGAGCTTTTTGTCGGTTTATAGCTGTCGGTTAATAAAAAGAATTGGCACCAAATTTTTGTATGGGCGTGAGACATCTGTATATTTATTATCTGTGGTATTACTTATTGTAAGGAAATATTCCCTCTTCCACTAATCAGCGATACAAAAATGTTCTTTAATAAATTTAAAAAAATTAAATTGATCCATTCTTAAAATCATAGCAGCTGAATTTATCACGGTACAGCCGAGCGTAGTCCCAATCGCGATAATAGAAACTCTGGCGTTTGTTATGAAGTATTACTTATTGTAAGGAAATATTACCTCTTCCAATAATCATCGATACAAAAATGTTCTTTAATAACTTTAACAAAATTAAATTGATTCATTCTTAAAATAGTAGCTGTTGCATTTATCACGCTACAGCCGAGCGCAGTCCCAATCGCGATAATAGAAACTCTGGCGTTTGTTATGAAGTATTACTTATTGTATGGAAATATTACCTCTTCCTATAATCATCGATACAAAAATGTTCTTTAATAACTTTAACAAAATTAAATTGATTCATTCTTAAAATAGTAGCTGTTGCATTTATCACGGTACAACCGAGCGTAGTCTCAAACGCGATAGTAGAAATTCCGGCGTTTGTTATGAAGTATTGCTTATTGTAAGGAAATATTCCCTCTTCCAATAATCATCGACACATAAATGTTGTTTAATAAATTTAACAAAATTAAATTGATTCATTCTTAAAATCATAGCAGCTGAATTTATCACGGTACAGCCGAGCGTAGTCCCAATCGCTGTAGTAGAAATTCCGGTGTTTGTTATGAATTATTACTTATTGTAAGGAAATATTACCTCTTCCAATAATCTTCGATATAAAAATGTTCTTTAATAAATTTAAAAAAATTAAATTGATTCATACTTAAAATCGTAGCTGTTGCATTTATCACGCTACAGCCGAGCGCAGTGCTATTGTAAAAGTAGCAATTAAGCCGTTTATTATAAAGTATTGCTTATTGTAAGGAAATATTCCATCTTCCAATAATCATCGATTCAAAAATGTTCTTTAATAAATTTAACAAAATTAAATTTATTCATTCTTAAAATAATAGCAGCTGAATTTATCACGGTACAGCCGAACGTGGTCCCAATCGCGATAGTAGAAATTCTGGCGTTTGTTATGAAGTATTGCTTATTGTAAGGAAATATTACCTCTTCCAATAATCTTCGATATAAAAATGTTGTTTATTACGATTAAAAAAATTAAATTGATTCGATCTAAAAATCATATCAGCTATATTTATCACGCTACAACCGAGCGTAGTCCCAATCGCGATAGTAGAAATTCCGGCGTTTGTTATGATTTAATTATTACTTATTGTAAGGAAATATTCCCTCTTCCAATAATCATCGATACAAAAATGTTCTTTAATAAATTTAACAAAATTAAATTGATGTCTAAAAATTTTAGTTGATTTATTTATCACGCTACAGCCGAACGTAGTCCCAATCGCGATAGTAGAAATTCCGGCGTTTTTATGAAGTATTACTTATTGTAAGGAAATATTCCCTCTTCCAATAATCATCGATATAAAAATGTTCTTTAATAAATTTAAAAAAATTAAATTGATTCATTATAAAAATCATAGCAGTTGTATTTATCACGCTACAGCCGAGCGTAGTCCCAATCGAGATAGTACAAATTCCGGCGTTTGTTGTGAAGTATTACGTATTGTAAGGAAATATTTCCTTTTGCAACAATCATCGATACAAAAATGTTCTTTAATAAATTTAAAAAAATTAAATTGATTCATTCTAAAGATCATAGCAGCTATATTTATCACGGTACAGCGGAGCGTAGTCCCAATCCCGATAGCAGAAATTCCGGTGTTTGTTATTACGTATTATTTATTGTAAGGAAATATTCCCTCTTCCACTAATCATGGATACAAAAATGTTCTTTAATAAATTTAACAAAATTAAATTGATTCATTCTTAAAATAGTAGCTGTTGCATTTATCACGGTACAGCCGAGCGTAGTCCCAAACGCGATAGTAGAAATTCCGGCGTTTGTTATGAAGTATTACTTATTGTAAGGAAATATTCCCTCTTCCACTAATCATCGATACAAAAATGTTCTTTAATAAATTTAAAAAAATTAAATTGATTCATTCTTAAAATCATAGCAGCTGAATTTATCACGATACAGCCGAGCGTAGTCCCAATCGCGATAATAGAAACTCTGGCGTTTGTTATGAAGTATTACTTATTGTATGCAAATATTACCTCTTCCAATAATCATCGATACAAAAATGTTCTTTAATAACTTTAACAAAATTAAATTGATTCATTCTTAAAATAGTAGCTGTTGCATTTATCACGGTACAACCGAGCGTAGTCTCAAACGCGATAGTAGAAATTCCGGCGTTTGTTATGAAGTATTGCTTATTGTAAGGAAATATTCCCTCTTCCAATAATCATCGACACCAAAATGTTGTTTAATAAATTTAACAAAATTAAATTGATTCATTCTTAAAATCATAGCAGCTGTATTTATCACGGTACAGCGGAGCGTAGTCCCAATCGCGATAATAGAAATTCCTGCGTTTGTTATGAATTATTACTTATTGTAAGGAAATATTACCTCTTCCAATAATCTTCGATATAAAAATGTTCTTTAATAAATTTAAAAAAATTAAATTGATTCATACTTAAAATCGTAGCTGTTGCATTTATCACGCTACAGCCGAGCGCAGTGCTATTGTAAAAGTAGCAATTAAGCCGTTTATTATAAAGTATTGCTTATTGTAAGGAAATATTCCATCTTCCAATAATCATCGATTCAAAAATGTTCTTTAATAAATTTAACAAAATTAAATTTATTCATTCTTAAAATAATAGCAGCTGAATTTATCACGGTACAGCCGAACGTGGTCCCAATCGCGATAGTAGAAATTCTGGCGTTTGTTATGAAGTATTGCTTATTGTAAGGAAATATTACCTCTTCCAATAATCTTCGATATAAAAATGTTGTTTATTACGATTAAAAAAATTAAATTGATTCGATCTAAAAATCATATCAGCTATATTTATCACGCTACAACCGAGCGTAGTCCCAATCGCGATAGTAGAAATTCCGGCGTTTGTTATGATTTAATTATTACTTATTGTAAGGAAATATTCCCTCTTCCAATAATCATCGATACAAAAATGTTCTTTAATAAATTTAACAAAATTAAATTGATTCATTCTTAAAATAGTAGCTGTTGCATTTATCACGGTACAGCCGAGCGTAGTCCCAAACGCGATAGTAGAAATTCCGGCGTTTGTTATGAAGTATTACTTATTGTAAGGAAATATTCCCTCTTCCACTAATCATCGATACAAAAATGTTCTTTAATAAATTTAAAAAAATTAAATTGATTCATTCTTAAAATCATAGCAGCTGAATTTATCACGATACAGCCGAGCGTAGTCCCAATCGCGATAATAGAAACTCTGGCGTTTGTTATGAAGTATTACTTATTGTATGCAAATATTACCTCTTCCAATAATCATCGATACAAAAATGTTCTTTAATAACTTTAACAAAATTAAATTGATTCATTCTTAAAATAGTAGCTGTTGCATTTATCACGGTACAGCCGAGCGTAGTCCCAAACGCGATAGTAGAAATTCCGGCGTTTGTTATGAAGTATTACTTATTGTAAGGAAATATTCCCTCTTCCACTAATCATCGATACAAAAATGTTCTTTAATAAATTTAAAAAAATTAAATTGATTCATTCTTAAAATCATAGCAGCTGAATTTATCACGATACAGCCGAGCGTAGTCCCAATCGCGATAATAGAAACTCTGGCGTTTGTTATGAAGTATTACTTATTGTATGCAAATATTACCTCTTCCAATAATCATCGATACAAAAATGTTCTTTAATAACTTTAACAAAATTAAATTGATTCATTCTTAAAATAGTAGCTGTTGCATTTATCACGGTACAACCGAGCGTAGTCTCAAACGCGATAGTAGAAATTCCGGCGTTTGTTATGAAGTATTGCTTATTGTAAGGAAATATTCCCTCTTCCAATAATCATCGACACCAAAATGTTGTTTAATAAATTTAACAAAATTAAATTGATTCATTCTTAAAATCATAGCAGCTGAATTTATCACGGTACAGCCGAGCGTAGTCCCAATCGCTGTAGTAGAAATTCCGGTGTTTGTTATGAATTATTACTTATTGTAAGGAAATATTACCTCTTCCAATAATCTTCGATATAAAAATGTTCTTTAATAAATTTAAAAAAATTAAATTGATTCATACTTAAAATCGTAGCTGTTGCATTTATCACGCTACAGCCGAGCGCAGTGCTATTGTAAAAGTAGCAATTAAGCCGTTTATTATAAAGTATTGCTTATTGTAAGGAAATATTCCATCTTCCAATAATCATCGATTCAAAAATGTTCTTTAATAAATTTAACAAAATTAAATTTATTCATTCTTAAAATAATAGCAGCTGAATTTATCACGGTACAGCCGAACGTGGTCCCAATCGCGATAGTAGAAATTCTGGCGTTTGTTATGAAGTATTGCTTATTGTAAGGAAATATTACCTCTTCCAATAATCTTCGATATAAAAATGTTGTTTATTACGATTAAAAAAATTAAATTGATTCGATCTAAAAATCATATCAGCTATATTTATCACGCTACAACCGAGCGTAGTCCCAATCGCGATAGTAGAAATTCCGGCGTTTGTTATGATTTAATTATTACTTATTGTAAGGAAATATTCCCTCTTCCAATAATCATCGATACAAAAATGTTCTTTAATAAATTTAACAAAATTAAATTGATGTCTAAAAATTTTAGTTGATTTATTTATCACGCTACAGCCGAACGTAGTCCCAATCGCGATAGTAGAAATTCCGGCGTTTTTATGAAGTATTACTTATTGTAAGGAAATATTCCCTCTTCCAATAATCATCGATATAAAAATGTTCTTTAATAAATTTAAAAAAATTAAATTGATTCATTATAAAAATCATAGCAGTTGTATTTATCACGCTACAGCCGAGCGTAGTCCCAATCGAGATAGTACAAATTCCGGCGTTTGTTGTGAAGTATTACTTATTGTAAGGAAATATTTCCTTTTGCAACAATCATCGATACAAAAATGTTCTTTAATAAATTTAAAAAAATTAAATTGATTCATTCTAAAGATCATAGCAGCTATATTTATCACGGTACAGCGGAGCGTAGTCCCAATCCCGATAGCAGAAATTCCGGTGTTTGTTATTACGTATTATTTATTGTAAGGAAATATTCCCTCTTCCACTAATCATGGATACAAAAATGTTCTTTAATAAATTTAACAAAATTAAATTGATTCATTCTTAAAATAGTAGCTGTTGCATTTATCACGGTACAGCCGAGCGTAGTCCCAAACGCGATAGTAGAAATTCCGGCGTTTGTTATGAAGTATTACTTATTGTAAGGAAATATTCCCTCTTCCACTAATCATCGATACAAAAATGTTCTTTAATAAATTTAAAAAAATTAAATTGATTCATTCTTAAAATCATAGCAGCTGAATTTATCACGATACAGCCGAGCGTAGTCCCAATCGCGATAATAGAAACTCTGGCGTTTGTTATGAAGTATTACTTATTGTATGCAAATATTACCTCTTCCAATAATCATCGATACAAAAATGTTCTTTAATAACTTTAACAAAATTAAATTGATTCATTCTTAAAATAGTAGCTGTTGCATTTATCACGGTACAACCGAGCGTAGTCTCAAACGCGATAGTAGAAATTCCGGCGTTTGTTATGAAGTATTGCTTATTGTAAGGAAATATTCCCTCTTCCAATAATCATCGACACCAAAATGTTGTTTAATAAATTTAACAAAATTAAATTGATTCATTCTTAAAATCATAGCAGCTGTATTTATCACGGTACAGCGGAGCGTAGTCCCAATCGCGATAGTAGAAATTCCTGCGTTTGTTATGATTTAATTATTACTTATTGTAAGGAAATATTCCCTCTTCCAATAATCATCGATACAAAAATGTTCTTTAATAAATTTAACAAAATTAAATTGATGTCTAAAAATTTTAGTTGATTTATTTATCACGCTACAGCCGAACGTAGTCCCAATCGCGATAGTAGAAATTCCGGCGTTTTTATGAAGTATTACTTATTGTAAGGAAATATTCCCTCTTCCAATAATCATCGATATAAAAATGTTCTTTAATAAATTTAAAAAAATTAAATTGATTCATTATAAAAATCATAGCAGTTGTATTTATCACGCTACAGCCGAGTGTAGTCCCAATCGAGATAGTACAAATTCCGGCGTTTGTTGTGAAGTATTACTTATTGTAAGGAAATATTTCCTTTTGCAACAATCATCGATACAAAAATGTTCTTTAATAAATTTAAAAAAATTAAATTGATTCATTCTAAAGAACATAGCAGCTGTATTTATCACGGTATAGCTGAGCGTAGTCCCAATCCCGATAGCTGAAATTCCGGTGTTTGTTATTACGTATTATTTATTGTAAGGAAATATTCCCTCTTCCACTAATCATGGATACAAAAATGTTCTTTAATAAATTTAACAAAATTAAATTGATTCATTCTTAAAATAGTAGCTGTTGCATTTATCACGGTACAGCCGAGCGTAGTCCCAAACGCGATAGTAGAAATTCCGGCGTTTGTTATGAAGTATTACTTATTGTAAGGAAATATTCCCTCTTCCACTAATCATCGATACAAAAATGTTCTTTAATAAATTTAAAAAAATTAAATTGATTCATTCTTAAAATCATAGCAGCTGAATTTATCACGATACAGCCGAGCGTAGTCCCAATCGCGATAATAGAAACTCTGGCGTTTGTTATGAAGTATTACTTATTGTATGGAAATATTACCTCTTCCAATAATCATCGATACAAAAATGTTCTTTAATAACTTTAACAAAATTAAATTGATTCATTCTTAAAATAGTAGCTGTTGCATTTATCACGGTACAACCGACCGTAGTCTCAAACGCGATAGTAGAAATTCCGGCGTTTGTTATGAAGTATTGCTTATTGTAAGGAAATATTCCCTCTTCCAATAATCATCGACACAAAAATGTTGTTTAATAAATTTAAAAAACTTAAATTGATGTCTAAAAATTTTAGTTGATTTATTTATCACGCTACAGCCGAACGTAGTCCCGAGCGCGATAGTAGAAATTCCGGCGTTTGTTATGAAGTATTACTTATTGTAAGGAAATATTCCCTCTTCCACTAATCATCGATACAAAAATGTTCTTTAATAAATTTAAAAAAATTAAATTGATGTCTAAAAATTTTAGTTGATTTATTTATCACGCTACAGCCGAACGTAGTCCCAATCGCGATAGTAGAAATTCCGGCGTTTTTATGAAGTATTACTTATTGTAAGGAAATATTCCCTCTTCCAATAATCATCGATATAAAAATGTTCTTTAATAAATTTAAAAAAATTAAATTGATTCATTATAAAAATCATAGCAGTTGTATTTATCACGCTACAGCCGAGCGTAGTCCCAATCGAGATAGTAGAAATTCCGGCGTTTGTTATGAAGTATTACTTATTGTAAGGAAATATTCCCTCTTCCACTAATCATCGATACAAAAATGTTCTTTAATAAATTTAAAAAAATTAAATTGATGTCTAAAAATTTTAGTTGATTTATTTATCACGCTACAGCCGAACGTAGTCCCAATCGCGATAGTAGAAATTCCGGCGTTTTTATGAAGTATTACTTATTGTAAGGAAATATTCCCTCTTCCAATAATCATCGATATAAAAATGTTCTTTAATAAATTTAAAAAAATTAAATTGATTCATTATAAAAATCATAGCAGTTGTATTTATCACGCTACAGCCGAGCGTAGTCCCAATCGAGATAGTAGAAATTCCGGCGTTTGTTGTGAAGTATTACTTATTGTAAGGAAATATTTCCTTTTGCAACAATCATCGATACAAAAATGTTCTTTAATAAATTTAAAAAAATTAAATTGATTCATTCTAAAGATCATAGCAGCTGTATTTATCACGGTACAGCGGAGCGTAGTCCCAATCCCGATAGCAGAAATTCCGGTGTTTGTTATTACGTATTATTTATTGTAAGGAAATATTCCCTCTTCCACTAATCATGGATACAAAAATGTTCTTTAATAAATTTAACAAAATTAAATTGATTCATTCTTAAAATAGTAGCTGTTGCATTTATCACGGTACAGCGGAGCGTAGTCCCAATCGCGATAATAGAAACTCTGGCGTTTGTTATGAAGTATTACTTATTGTATGGAAATATTACCTCTTCCAATAATCATCGATACAAAAATGTTCTTTAATAACTTTAACAAAATTAAATTGATTCATTCTTAAAATAGTAGCTGTTGCATTTATCACGGTACAACCGAGCGTAGTCTCAAACGCGATAGTAGAAATTCCGGCGTTTGTTATGAAGTATTGCTTATTGTAAGGAAATATTCCCTCTTCCAATAATCATCGACACAAAAATGTTGTTTAATAAATTTAACAAAATTAAATTGATTCATTCTTAAAATCATAGCAGCTGTATTTATCACGCTACAGCCGAGCGTAGCCCCAATCGCGATAGTAGAAATTCCGGCGTTTGTTATGAAGTATTACTTATTGTAAGGAAATATTCCCTCTTCCACTAATCATCGATACAAAAATGTTCTTTAATAAATTTAAAAAAATTAAATTGATTCATTCTTAAAATCATAGCAGCTGTATTTATCACGGTACAGCGGAGCGTAGTCCCAATCCCGATAGCAGAAATTCCGGTGTTTCTTATTACGTATTACTTATTGTAAGGAAATATTACCTCTTCCAATAATCATCGATACAAAAATGTTCTTTAATAACTTTAACAAAATTAAATTGATTCATTCTTAAAATAGTAGCTGTTGCATTTATCACGGTACAACCGAGCGTAGTCTCAAACGCGATAGTAGAAATTCCGGCGTTTGTTATGAAGTATTGCTTATTGTAAGGAAATATTCCCTCTTCCAATAATCATCGACACAAAAATGTTGTTTAATAAATTTAACAAAATTAAATTGATTCATTCTTAAAATCATAGCAGCTGAATTTATCACGGTACAGCCGAGCGTAGTCCCAATCGCGATAGTAGAAATTCCGGCGTTTGTTATGAAGTATTGCTTATTATAAGGAAATATTCCCTCTTCCAATAATCATCGATACAAAAATGTTCTTTAATAAATTTAACAAAATTAAATTGATTCGTTCTTAAAATAGTAGCTGTTGCATTTATCACGGTACAGCCGAGCGTAGTCCCAAACGCGATAGTAGAAATTCCGGCGTTTGTTATGAAGTATTACTTATTGTAAAGAAATATTCCCTCTTCCAATAATCATCGATACAAAAATGTTCTTTAATAAATTTAACAAAATTAAATTGATTTATTCTTAAAATAGTAGCTGTTGCATTTATCACGGTACAGCCGAGCGTAGTCCCAAACGCGATAGTATAAATTCCGGCGTTTGTTATAAAGTATTGCTTATGGTAAGGAAATATTCCCTCTTCCAATAATCATCGATACAAAAATGTTCTTTAATAAATTTAAAAAAATTAAATTGATTCAATCTAAAAATCATAACAGCTGTATTTATCACGCTACAGCCGAGCGTAGTCCCAATCGCGATAGTAGAAATTCCGGCGTTTGTTATGAAGTATTACTTATTGTAAGGAAATATTCCCTCTTCCACTAATCATCGATACAAAAATGTTCGTTAATAAATTTAAAAAAATTAAATTGATGTCTAAAAATTTTAGTTGATTTATTTATAACGCTACAGCCGAACGTAGTCCCAATCGCGATAGTAGAAATTCCGGCGTTTTTATGAAGTATTGCTTATGGTAAGGAAATATTCCCTCTTCCAATAATCATCGATACAAAAATGTTCTTTAATAAATTTAAAAAAATTAAATTGATTCAATCTAAAAATCATAACAGCTGTATTTATCACGCTACATCCGAGCGTAGTCCCAATCGCGATAGTAGAAATTCCTGCGTTTGTTATGAAGTATTACTTATTGTAAGGAAATATTCCCTCTTCCAATAATCATCGATACAAAAATGTTCTTTAATAAATTGAACAAAATTAAATTGATTTATTCTTAAAATAGTAGCTGTTGCATTTATCACGGTACAGCCGAGCGTAGTCCGAAACGCGATAGTAGAAATTCCGGCGTTTGTTATGAAGTATTGCTTATGGTAAGGAAATATTCCCTCTTCCAATAATCATCGATACAAAAATGTTCTTTAATAAATTTAAAAAAATTAAATTGATTCAATCTAAAAATCATAACAGCTGTATTTAGCACGCTACAGCCGAGCGTAGTCCCAATCGCGATAGTAGAAATTCCGGCGTTTGTTATGAAGTATTACTTATTGTATGGAAATATTACCTCTTCCAATAATCATCGATACAAAAATGTTCTTTAATAACTTTAACAAAATTAAATTGATTCATTCTTAAAATAGTATCTGTTGCATTTATCACGGTACAACCGAGCGTAGTCTCAAACGCGATAGTAGAAATTCCGGCGTTTGTTATGAAGTATTGCTTATTGTAAGGAAATATTCCCTCTTCCAATAATCATCGACACCAAAATGTTGTTTAATAAATTTAACAAAATTAAATTGATTCATTCTTAAAATCATAGCAGCTGTATTTATCACGGTACAGCGGAGCGTAGTCCCAATCGCGATAGTAGAAATTCCGGCGTTTGTTATGAAGTATTACTTATTGTAAGGAAATATTCCCTCTTCCACTAATCATCGATACAAAAATGTTCTTTAATAAATTTAACAAAATTAAATTGATGTCTACAAATTTTAGTTGATTTATTTATCACGCTACAGCCGAACGTAGTCCCAATCGCGATAGTAGAAATTCTTGCGTTTTTATGAAGTATTACTTATTGTAAGGAAATATTCCCTCTTCCAATAATCATCGATATAAAAATGTTCTTTAATAAAATAAAAAAATTAAATTGATTCATTATAAAAATCATAGCAGTTGTATTTATCACGCTACAGCCGAGCGTAGTCCCAATCGAGATAGTACAAATTCCGGCGTTTGTTGTGAAGTATTACTTATTGTAAGGAAATATTTCCTTTTGCAACAATCATCGATACAAAAATGTTCTTTAATAAATTTAAAAAAATTAAATTGATTCATTCTAAAGAACATAGCAGCTGTATTTATCACGGTATAGCTGAGCGTAGTCCCAATCCCGATAGCTGAAATTCCGGTGTTTGTTATTACGTATTATTTATTGTAAGGAAATATTCCCTCTTCCACTAATCATGGATACAAAAATGTTCTTTAATAAATTTAACAAAATTAAATTGATTCATTCTTAAAATAGTAGCTGTTGAATTTATCACGGTACAGCCGAGCGTAGTCCCAAACGCGATAGTAGAAATTCCGGCGTTTGTTATGAAGTATTACTTATTGTAAGGAAATATTCCCTCTTCCACTAATCATCGATACAAAAATGTTCTTTAATAAATTTAAAAAAATTAAATTGATTCATTCTTAAAATCATAGCAGCTGAATTTATCACGATACAGCCGAGCGTAGTCCCAATCGCGATAATAGAAACTCTGGCGTTTGTTATGAAGTATTACTTATTGTATGGAAATATTACCTCTTCCAATAATCATCGATACAAAAATGTTCTTTAATAACTTTAACAAAATTAAATTGATTCATTCTTAAAATAGTAGCTGTTGCATTTATCACGGTACAACCGACCGTAGTCTCAAACGCGATAGTAGAAATTCCGGCGTTTGTTATGAAGTATTGCTTATTGTAAGGAAATATTCCCTCTTCCAATAATCATCGACACAAAAATGTTGTTTAATAAATTTAAAAAACTTAAATTGATGTCTAAAAATTTTAGTTGATTTATTTATCACGCTACAGCCGAACGTAGTCCCAATCGCGATAGTAGAAATTCCGGCGTTTGTTATGAAGTATTACTTATTGTAAGGAAATATTCCCTCTTCCACTAATCATCGATACAAAAATGTTCTTTAATAAATTTAAAAAAATTAAATTGATGTCTAAAAATTTTAGTTGATTTATTTATCACGCTACAGCCGAACGTAGTCCCAATCGCGATAGTAGAAATTCCGGCGTTTTTATGAAGTATTACTTATTGTAAGGAAATATTCCCTCTTCCAATAATCATCGATATAAAAATGTTCTTTAATAAATTTAAAAAAATTAAATTGATTCATTATAAAAATCATAGCAGTTGTATTTATCACGCTACAGCCGAGCGTAGTCCCAATCGAGATAGTAGAAATTCCGGCGTTTGTTATGAAGTATTACTTATTGTAAGGAAATATTCCCTCTTCCACTAATCATCGATACAAAAATGTTCTTTAATAAATTTAAAAAAATTAAATTGATGTCTAAAAATTTTAGTTGATTTATTTATCACGCTACAGCCGAACGTAGTCCCAATCGCGATAGTAGAAATTCCGGCGTTTTTATGAAGTATTACTTATTGTAAGGAAATATTCCCTCTTCCAATAATCATCGATATAAAAATGTTCTTTAATAAATTTAAAAAAATTAAATTGATTCATTATAAAAATCATAGCAGTTGTATTTATCACGCTACAGCCGAGCGTAGTCCCAATCGAGATAGTAGAAATTCCGGCGTTTGTTGTGAAGTATTACTTATTGTAAGGAAATATTTCCTTTTGCAACAATCATCGATACAAAAATGTTCTTTAATAAATTTAAAAAAATTAAATTGATTCATTCTAAAGATCATAGCAGCTGTATTTATCACGGTACAGCGGAGCGTAGTCCCAATCCCGATAGCAGAAATTCCGGTGTTTGTTATTACGTATTATTTATTGTAAGGAAATATTCCCTCTTCCACTAATCATGGATACAAAAATGTTCTTTAATAAATTTAACAAAATTAAATTGATTCATTCTTAAAATAGTAGCTGTTGCATTTATCACGGTACAGCGGAGCGTAGTCCCAATCGCGATAATAGAAACTCTGGCGTTTGTTATGAAGTATTACTTATTGTATGGAAATATTACCTCTTCCAATAATCATCGATACAAAAATGTTCTTTAATAACTTTAACAAAATTAAATTGATTCATTCTTAAAATAGTAGCTGTTGCATTTATCACGGTACAACCGAGCGTAGTCTCAAACGCGATAGTAGAAATTCCGGCGTTTGTTATGAAGTATTGCTTATTGTAAGGAAATATTCCCTCTTCCACTAATCATCGATACAAAAATGTTCTTTAATAAATTTAAAAAAATTAAATTGATTCATTCTTAAAATCATAGCAGCTGTATTTATCACGGTACAGCGGAGCGTAGTCCCAATCCCGATAGCAGAAATTCCGGTGTTTCTTATTACGTATTACTTATTGTAAGGAAATATTACCTCTTCCAATAATCATCGATACAAAAATGTTCTTTAATAACTTTAACAAAATTAAATTGATTCATTCTTAAAATAGTAGCTGTTGCATTTATCACGGTACAACCGAGCGTAGTCTCAAACGCGATAGTAGAAATTCCGGCGTTTGTTATGAAGTATTGCTTATTGTAAGGAAATATTCCCTCTTCCAATAATCATCGACACAAAAATGTTGTTTAATAAATTTAACAAAATTAAATTGATTCATTCTTAAAATCATAGCAGCTGAATTTATCACGGTACAGCCGAGCGTAGTCCCAATCCCGATAGCAGAAATTCCGGTGTTTGTTATTACGTATTACTTATTGTAAGGAAATATTACCTCTTCCAATAATCATCGATACAAAAATGTTCTTTAATAACTTTAACAAAATTAAATTGATTCATTCTTAAAATAGTAGCTGTTGCATTTATCACGCTACAGCCGAGCGCAGTCCCAATCGCGATAATAGAAACTCTGGCGTTTGTTATGAAGTATTACTTATTGTATGGAAATATTACCTCTTCCAATAATCATCGATACAAAAATGTTCTTTAATAACTTTAACAAAATTAAATTGATTCATTCTTAAAATAGTAGCTGTTGCATTTATCACGGTACAACCGAGCGTAGTCTCAAACGCGATAGTAGAAATTCCGGCGTTTGTTATGAAGTATTGCTTATTGTAAGGAAATATTCCCTCTTCCAATAATCATCGACACAAAAATGTTGTTTAATAAATTTAACAAAATTAAATTGATTCATTCTTAAAATCATAGCAGCTGAATTTATCACGGTACAGCCGAGCGTAGTCCCAATCGCTGTAGTAGAAATTCCGGTGTTTGTTATGAATTATTACTTATTGTAAGGAAATATTACCTCTTCCAATAATCTTCGATATAAAAATGTTCTTTAATAAATTTAAAAAAATTAAATTGATTCATACTTAAAATCGTAGCTGTTGCATTTATCACGCTACAGCCGAGCGCAGTGCTATTGTAAAAGTAGCAATTAAGCCGTTTATTATAAAGTATTGCTTATTGTAAGGAAATATTCCCTCTTCCAATAATCATCGATTCTAAAATGTTCTTTAATAAATTTAACAAAATTAAATTGATTCATTCTTAAAATCATAGCAGCTGAATTTATCTCGGTACAGCCGAGCGTAGTCCTATAAAAGGTAGTATGTCTTACGTAGACTTGAAATTAAAACACCTTTATTTGATTTTATATTATACGATATTTACATGTTTATTAAATCATTTATATTATAATTATCTATTTATTCAATAATTATAGTTTATCATTTATTTATAAATATAGCATATACACTAAACAATACAATTACTAACACTTTACTTTCTTTTTCTGTTCTATGCCAAAAGTGGCTTTTATTTTTTAAGACCGATAGAAATTTGCGTCTTAACCAACTGTAATCAAATTTACGAGTCATCAGTGATCGTTCTTTAAAAATGCGAATTGATAATAATTACACAGTTATTATTTTTAATTAATTGCTCAATAATTACTCAGTTATTATTTTTATTTTTATTTATAGTAATGATGATTGCTCATCTCAAATTCTGAGTGCATTTTTGAGCGCAACATTTATATATGTATCTGTGTCCCTACAGTCCCAATCGCGATAGTAGAAATTCCGGCGTTTGTTATGAAGTATTGCTTATTATAAGGAAATATTCCCTCTTCCAATAATCATCGATACAAAAATGTTCTTTAATAAATTTAACAAAATTACATTGATTCATTCTTAAAATCATAGCAGCTGAATTTATCACGGTACAGCCGAGCGTAGTCCCAATCGCGATAGTAGAAATTCCGGCGTTTGTTATGAAGTATTGCTTATTATAAGGAAATATTCCCTCTTCCAATAATCATCGATACAAAAATGTTCTTTAATAAATTTAACAAAATTAAATTGATTCGTTCTTAAAATAGTAGCTGTTGCATTTATCACGGTACAGCCGAGCGTAGTCCCAAACGCGATAGTAGAAATTCCGGCGTTTGTTATGAAGTATTACTTATTGTAAAGAAATATTCCCTCTTCCAATAATCATCGATACAAAAATGTTCTTTAATAAATTTAACAAAATTAAATTGATTTATTCTTAAAATAGTAGCTGTTGCATTTATCACGGTACAGCCGAGCGTAGTCCCAAACGCGATAGTATAAATTCCGGCGTTTGTTATAAAGTATTGCTTATGGTAAGGAAATATTCCCTCTTCCAATAATCATCGATACAAAAATGTTCTTTAATAAATTTAAAAAAATTAAATTGATTCAATCTAAAAATCATAACAGCTGTATTTATCACGCTACAGCCGAGCGTAGTCCCAATCGCGATAGTAGAAATTCCGGCGTTTGTTATGAAGTATTACTTATTGTAAGGAAATATTCAATCTTCCAATAATCATCGATACAAAAATGTTCTTTAATAAATTTAACAAAATTAAACTGATTCATTCTTAAAATCATAGCAGCTGAATTTATCACGGTACAGCCGAGCGTAGTCCCAATCGCGATAGTATAAATTCCGGCGTTTTTATGAAGTATTGCTTATGGTAAGGAAATATTCCCTCTTCCAATAATCATCGATACAAAAATGTTCTTTAATAAATTTAAAAAAATTAAATTGATTCAATCTAAAAATCATAACAGCTGTATTTATCACGCTACAGCCGAGCGTAGTCCCAATCGCGATAGTAGAAATTCCTGCGTTTGTTATGAAGTATTACTTATTGTAAGGAAATATTCCCTCTTCCAATAATCATCGATACAAAAATGTTCTTTAATAAATTGAACAAAATTAAATTGATTTATTCTTAAAATAGTAGCTGTTGCATTTATTACGGTACAGCCGAGCGTAGTCCGAAACGCGATAGTAGAAATTCCGGCGTTTGTTATGAAGTATTGCTTATGGTAAGGAAATATTCCCTCTTCCAATAATCATCGATACAAAAATGTTCTTTAATAAATTTAAAAAAATTAAATTGATTCAATCTAAAAATCATAACAGCTGTATTTAGCACGCTACAGCCGAGCGTAGTCCCAATCGCGATAGTAGAAATTCCGGCGTTTGTTATGAAGTATTACTTATTGTATGGAAATATTACCTCTTCCAATAATCATCGATACAAAAATGTTCTTTAATAACTTTAACAAAATTAAATTGATTCATTCTTAAAATAGTATCTGTTGCATTTATCACGGTACAGCCGAGCGTAGTCCCAAACGCGATAGTATAAATTCCGGCGTTTTTATGAAGTATTGCTTATGGTAAGGAAATATTCCCTCTTCCAATAATCATCGATACAAAAATGTTCTTTAATAAATTTAAAAAAATTAAACTGATTCAATCTAAAAATCATAACAGCTGTATTTATCACGCTACAGCCGAGCGTAGTCCCAATCGCGATAGTGGAAATTCCTGCGTTTGTTATGAAGTATTACTTATTGTAAGGAAATATTCCCTCTTCCAATAATCATCGATACAAAAATGTTCTTTAATAAATTGAACAAAATTAAATTGATTTATTCTTAAAATAGTAGCTGTTGCATTTATCACGGTACAGCCGAGCGTAGTCCGAAACGCGATAGTAGAAATTCCGGCGTTTGTTATGAAGTATTGCTTATGGTAAGGAAATATTCCCTCTTCCAATAATCATCGATACAAAAATGTTCTTTAATAAATTTAAAAAAATTAAATTGATTCAATCTAAAAATCATAACAGCTGTATTTAGCACGCTACAGCCGAGCGTAGTCCCAATCGCGATAGTAGAAATTCCGGCGTTTGTTATGAAGTATTACTTATTGTATGGAAATATTACCTCTTCCAATAATCATCGATACAAAAATGTTCTTTAATAACTTTAACAAAATTAAATTGATTCATTCTTAAAATAGTATCTGTTGCATTTATCACGGTACAACCGAGCGTAGTCTCAAACGCGATAGTAGAAATTCCGGCGTTTGTTATGAAGTATTGCTTATTGTAAGGAAATATTCCCTCTTCCACTAATCATCGATACAAAAATGTTCGTTAATAAATTTAAAAAAATTAAATTGATGTCTAAAAATTTTAGTTGATTTATTTATAACGCTACAGCCGAACGTAGTCCCAATCGCGATAGTATAAATTCCGGCGTTTTTATGAAGTATTGCTTATGGTAAGGAAATATTCCCTCTTCCAATAATCATCGATACAAAAATGTTCTTTAATAAATTTAAAAAAATTAAATTGATTCAATCTAAAAATCATAACAGCTGTATTTATCACGCTACAGCCGAGCGTAGTCCCAATCGCGATAGTAGAAATTCCTGCGTTTGTTATGAAGTATTACTTATTGTAAGGAAATATTCCCTCTTCCAATAATCATCGATACAAAAATGTTCTTTAATAAATTGAACAAAATTAAATTGATTTATTCTTAAAATAGTAGCTGTTGCATTTATCACGGTACAGCCGAGCGTAGTCCGAAACGCGATAGTAGAAATTCCGGCGTTTGTTATGAAGTATTGCTTATGGTAAGGAAATATTCCCTCTTCCAATAAACATCGATACAAAAATGTTCTTTAATAAATTTAAAAAAATTAAATTGATTCAATCTAAAAATCATAACAGCTGTATTTAGCACGCTACAGCCGAGCGTAGTCCCAATCGCGATAGTAGAAATTCCGGCGTTTGTTATGAAGTATTACTTATTGTATGGAAATATTACCTCTTCCAATAATCATCGATACAAAAATGTTCTTTAATAACTTTAACAAAATTAAATTGATTCATTCTTAAAATAGTATCTGTTGCATTTATCACGGTACAGCCGAGCGTAGTCCCAAACGCGATAGTATAAATTCCGGCGTTTTTATGAAGTATTGCTTATGGTAAGGAAATATTCCCTCTTCCAATAATCATCGATACAAAAATGTTCTTTAATAAATTTAAAAAAATTAAATTGATTCAATCTAAAAATCATAACAGCTGTATTTATCACGCTACAGCCGAGCGTAGTCCCAATCGCGATAGTAGAAATTCCTGCGTTTGTTATGAAGTATTACTTATTGTAAGGAAATATTCCCTCTTCCAATAATCATCGATACAAAAATGTTCTTTAATAAATTGAACAAAATAAATTGATTTATTCTTAAAATAGTAGCTGTTGCATTTATCACGGTACAGCCGAGCGTAGTCCGAAACGCGATAGTAGAAATTCCGGCGTTTGTTATGAAGTATTGCTTATGGTAAGGAAATATTCCCTCTTCCAATAATCATCGATACAAAAATGTTCTTTAATAAATTTAAAAAAATTAAATTGATTCAATCTAAAAATCATAACAGCTGTATTTAGCACGCTACAGCCGAGCGTAGTCCCAATCGCGATAGTAGAAATTCCGGCGTTTGTTATGAAGTATTACTTATTGTATGGAAATATTACCTCTTCCAATAATCATCGATACAAAAATGTTCTTTAATAACTTTAACAAAATTAAATTGATTCATTCTTAAAATAGTATCTGTTGCATTTATCACGGTACAACCGAGCGTAGTCTCAAACGCGATAGTAGAAATTCCGGCGTTTGTTATGAAGTATTGCTTATTGTAAGGAAATATTCCCTCTTCCAATAATCATCGACACAAAAATGTTGTTTAATAAATTTAACAAAATTAAATTGATTCATTCTTAAAATCATAGCAGCTGTATTTATCACGTTACAGCCGAGCGTAGTCCCAATCGCGAAAGTAGAAATTCCGGCGTTTGTTATGAAGTATTACTTATTGTAAGGAAATATTCCCTCTTCCACTAATCATCGATACAAAAATGTTCTTTAATAAATTTAAAAAAATTAAATTGATGTCTAAAAATTTTAGTTGATTTATTTATCACGCTACAGCCGAACGTAGTCCCAATCGCGATAGTAGAAATTCCGGCGTTTTTATGAAGTATTACTTATTGTAAGGAAATATTTCCTTTTGCAACAATCATCGATACAAAAATGTTCTTTAATAAATTTAAAAAAATTAAATTGATTCATTCTAAAGATCATAGCAGCTGTATTTATCACGGTACAGCGGAGCGTAGTCCCAATCCCGATAGCAGAAATTCCGGTGTTTGTTATTACGTATTATTTATTGTAAGGAAATATTCCCTCTTCCACTAATCATGGATACAAAAATGTTCTTTAATAAATTTAACAAAATTAAATTGATTCATTCTTAAAATAGTAGCTGTTGCATTTATCACGGCACAGCCGAGCGTAGTCCCAAACGCGATAGTAGAAATTCCGGCGTTTGTTATGAAGTATTACTTATTGTAAGGAAATATTCCCTCTTCCACTAATCATCGATACAAAAATGTTCTTTAATAAATTTAAAAAAATTAAATTGATTCATTCTTAAAATCATAGCGGCTGAATTTATCACGATACAGCCGAGCGTAGTCCTAATCGCGATAATAGAAACTCTGGCGTTTGTTATGAAGTATTACTTATTGTATGGAAATATTACCTCTTCCAATAATCATCGATACAAAAATGTTCTTTAATAACTTTAACAAAATTAAATTGATTCATTCTTAAAATAGTAGCTGTTGCATTTATCACGGTACAACCGAGCGTAGTCTCAAACGCGATAGTAGAAATTCCGGCGTTTGTTATGAAGTATTGCTTATTGTAAGGAAATATTCCCTCTTCCAATAATCATCGACACAAAAATGTTGTTTAATAAATTTAACAAAATTAAATTGATTCATTCTTAAAATCATAGCAGCTGTATTTATCACGCTACAGCCGAGCGTAGTCCCAATCGCGATAGTAGAAATTCCGGCGTTTGTTATGAAGTATTACTTATTGTAAGGAAATATTCCCTCTTCCACTAATCATCGATACAAAAATGTTCTTTAATAAATTTAAAAAAATTAAATTGATTCATTCTTAAAATCATAGCAGCTGTATTTATCACGGTACAGCGGAGCGTAGTCCCAATCCCGATAGCAGAAATTCCGGTGTTTCTTATTACGTATTACTTATTGTAAGGAAATATTACCTCTTCCAATAATCATCGATACAAAAATGTTCTTTAATAACTTTAACAAAATTAAATTGATTCATTCTTAAAATAGTAGCTGTTGCATTTATCACGGTACAACCGAGCGTAGTCTCAAACGCGATAGTAGAAATTCCGGCGTTTGTTATGAAGTATTGCTTATTGTAAGGAAATATTCCCTCTTCCAATAATCATCGACACAAAAATGTTGTTTAATAAATTTAACAAAATTAAATTGATTCATTCTTAAAATCATAGCAGCCGAATTTATCACGGTACAGCCGAGCGTAGTCCCAATCCCGATAGCAGAAATTCCGGTGTTTGTTATTACGTATTACTTATTGTAAGGAAATATTACCTCTTCCAATAATCATCGATACAAAAATGTTCTTTAATAACTTTAACAAAATTAAATTGATTCATTCTTAAAATAGTAGCTGTTGCATTTATCACGGTACAGCCGAGCGCAGTCCCAATCGCGATAATAGAAACTTTGGCGTTTGTTATGAAGTATTACTTATTGTATGGAAATATTACCTCTTCCAATAATCATCGATACAAAAATGTTCTTTAATAAATTTAACAAAATTAAATTGATTCATTCTTAAAATCATAGCAGCTGAATTTATCACGGTACAACCGAGCGTAGTCCTATAAAAGGTAGTATGTCTTACGTAGACTTGAAATTAAAACACCTTTATTTGATTTTATATTATACGATATTTACATGTTTATTAAATCATTTATATTATAATTATCTATTTATTCAATAATTATAGTTTATCATTTATTTATAAATATAGCATATACGCTAAACAATACAATTACTAACACTTTACTTTCTTTTTCTGTTCTATGCCAAAAGTGGCTTTTATTTTTTAAGACCGATAGAAATTTGCATCTTAACCAACTGTAATCAAATTTACGAGTCATCAGTGATCGTTCTTTAAAAATGCGAATTGATAATAATTACACAGTTATTATTTTTAATTAATTGCTCAATAATTACTCAGTTATTATTTTTATTTTTATTTATAGTAATGATGATTGCTCATCTCAAATTCTGAGTGCATTTTTGAGCGCAACATTTATATATGTGTCTGTGTCCCTACAGTCCCAATCGCGATAGTAGAAATTCCGGCGTTTGTTATGAAGTATTGCTTATTATAAGGAAATATTCCCTCTTCCAATAATCATCGATACAAAAATGTTCTTTAATAAATTTAACAAAATTACATTGATTCATTTTTAAAATAATAGCAGCTGAATTTATCACGGTACAGCCGAGCGTAGTCCCAAACGCGATAGTAGAAATTCCGGCGTTTGTTATGAAGTATTACTTATTGTAAAGAAATATTCCCTCTTCCAATAATCATCGATACAAAAATGTTCTTTAATAAATTTAACAAAATTAAATTGATTTATTCTTAAAATAGTAGCTGTTGCATTTATCACGGTACAGCCGAGCGTAGTCCCAAACGCGATAGTAGAAATTCCGGCGTTTGTTATGAAGTATTGCTTATGGTAAGGAAATATTCCCTCTTCCAATAATCATCGATACAAAAATGTTCTTTAATAAATTTAAAATAATTAAATTGATTCAATCTAAAAATCATAACAGCTGTATTTATAACGCTACAGCCGAGCGTAGTCCCAATCGCGATAGTAGAAATTCCGGCGTTTGTTATGAAGTATTACTTATTGCAAGGAAATATTCCCTCTTCCAATAATCATCGATACAAAAATGTTCTTTAATAAATTTAACAAAATTAAATTGATTCATTCTTAAAATCAGAGCAGCTGAATTTATCACGGTACAGCCGATTTAGTTTCAATCGCGATAGTAGAAAATCCGGCGTTTGTTATGAAGTATTACTTATTGTAAGGAAATATTCCCTCTTCCAATAATCATCGATACAAAAATGTTCTTTAATAAATTTAACAAAATTAAATTGATTCATTCTTAAAATCATAGCAGCTGAATTTATCACGGTACAGCCGAGCGTAGTCCCTATCGCGATAATAGAAACTCTGGCGTTTGTTATGAATTATTACTTATTGTAAGAAAATATTACCTCTTCCAATAATCATCGATACAAAAATGTTCTTTAATAAATTTAACAAAATTAAATTGATTCATTCTTAAAATAGTAGCTGTTGCATTTATCACGGTACAACCGAGCGTAGTCTCAAACGCGATAGTAGAAATTCCGGCGTTTGTTATGAAGTATTGCTTATTGTCAGGAAATATTCCCTCTTCCAATAATCATCGACACAAAAATGTTGTTTAATAAATTTAACAAAATTAAATTTATTTATTCTTAAAATAGTAGCTGTTGCATTTATCACGGTACAGCCGAGCGTAGTCCCAATCGCGATAGTAGAAATTCCGGCGTTTGTTATGAAGTATTGCTTATTATAAGGAAATATTCCCTCTTCCACTAATCATCGATACAAAAATGTTCTTTAATAAATTTAACAAAATTACATTGATTCATTCTTAAAATCATAGCAGCTGAATTTATCACGGTACAGCCGAGCGTAGTCCCAATCGCGATAGTAGAAATTCCGGCGTTTGTTATGAAGTATTACTTATTGTAAAGAAATATTCCCTCTTCCAATAATCATCGATACAAAAATGTTCTTTAATAAATTTAACAAAATTAAATTGATTTATTCTTAAAATAGTAGCTGTTGCATTTATCACGGTACAGCCGAGCGTAGTCCCAAACGCGATAGTATAAATTCCGGCGTTTGTTATAAAGTATTGCTTATGGTAAGGAAATATTCCCTCTTCCAATAATCATCGATACAAAAATGTTCTTTAATAAATTCAAAAAAATTAAATTGATTCAATCTAAAAATCATAACAGCTGTATTTATCACGCTACAGCCGAGCGTAGTCCCAATCGCGATAGTAGAAATTCCGGCGTTTGTTATGAAGTATTACTTATTGTAAGGAAATATTCCCTCTTCCACTAATCATCGATACAAAAATGTTCGTTAATAAATTTAAAAAAATTAAATTGATGTCTAAAAATTTTAGTTGATTTATTTATAACGCTACAGCCGAACGTAGTCCCAATCGCGATAGTAGAAATTCCGGCGTTTTTATGAAGTATTGCTTATGGTAAGGAAATATTCCCTCTTCCAATAATCATCGATACAAAAATGTTCTTTAATAAATTTAAAAAAATTAAATTGATTCAATCTAAAAATCATAACAGCTGTATTTATCACGCTACAGCCGAGCGTAGTCCCAATCGCGATAGTAGAAATTCCTGCGTTTGTTATGAAGTATTACTTATTGTAAGGAAATATTCCCTCTTCCAATAATCATCAATACAAAAATGTTCTTTAATAAATTGAACAAAATTAAATTGATTTATTCTTAAAATAGTAGCTGTTGCATTTATCACGGTACAGCCGAGCGTAGTCCGAAACGCGATAGTAGAAATTCCGGCGTTTGTTATGAAGTATTGCTTATGGTAAGGAAATATTCCCTCTTCCAATAATCATCGATACAAAAATGTTCTTTAATAAATTTAAAAAAATTAAATTGATTCAATCTAAAAATCATAACAGCTGTATTTAGCACGCTACAGCCGAGCGTAGTCCCAATCGCGATAGTAGAAATTCCGGCGTTTGTTATGAAGTATTACTTATTGTATGGAAATATTACCTCTTCCAATAATCATCGATACAAAAATGTTCTTTAATAACTTTAACAAAATTAAATTGATTCATTCTTAAAATAGTATCTGTTGCATTTATCACGGTACAACCGAGCGTAGTCTCAAACGCGATAGTAGAAATTCCGGCGTTTGTTATGAAGTATTGCTTATTGTAAGGAAATATTCCCTCTTCCAATAATCATCGACACAAAAATGTTGTTTAATAAATTTAACAAAATTAAATTGATTCATTCTTAAAATCATAGCAGCTGTATTTATCACGCTACAGCCGAGCGTAGTCCCAATCGCGATAGTAGAAATTCCGGCGTTTGTTATGAAGTATTACTTATTGTAAGGAAATATTCCCTCTTCCACTAATCATCGATACAAAAATGTTCTTTAATAAATTTAAAAAAATTAAATTGATGTCTAAAAATTTTAGTTGATTTATTTATCACGCATTGCCATGCCGCAGCGTTCTTTTTTTTATTTTTGGCCATTTTTGGCATCGATAATTTTGTGGACTTCTTTGATATACCGCATCGTTCTTTTTTTGCAGTTTTTGCAATTTTTGTCATCGGTAATTTTTTGGACTCCTTTGCAATTCGCATCGTTCTATTTTTGCATTTTTGGCCATTTTTGGCAACCGTCATTTTTTGGACTTCTTTGCCATGACGCGTTGTTCTTTTTTTGCATTTTGGCCATTTTTGTCATCGGTCATTTTTTGGACTCCTTTGCCATTCGCAGCGTTCTCTTTTTTATTTTTTGCCATTTTTGGCATCGATAATTTTGTGGACTTCTTTGATATACCGCATCGTTCTTTTTTTGCAGTTTTTGCAATTTTTGGCATCGGTAATTTTTTGGACTCCTTTGCCATGCAGCATCGTTATTTTTTTGCGTTTTTGGCCATTTTTGACATCGGTCATTTTTTTGACATCGGTATGGTTCAGTTTTTGTATTTTTGGCAATTTTTTCGACTTCTTTGCCATACCGAATCGTTCTTTTTTGCATTTTTGGCCATTTTTGACATCGGTCATTTTTTGGACTCCTTTGCCATGCCGCAGCGTTCTTTTTTTGCATTTTTGGCCATTTTTGGCATCGGTCCGTTTTTGGACTTATTTGACAGCCGCATCGTTTTTTTTGCATTTTGGACTTTTTTGCCATGCAGCATCATTCTTTTTTTTGTATTTTTGGCCATTTTTGGCATCGATAATTTTGTGGACTTCTGTGGCATACTGCATCCTTTTTTTTTTGCAGTTTTTGCAATTTTTGGCATCGGTAATTTTTTGGACTCCTTTGCCATTCGCATCGTTCTATTTTTGCATTTTTGGCCATTTTTGGCAACCGTAATTTTTTGGACTTCTTTGCCATGACGCGTTGTTCTTTTTTTGCATTTTGGCCATGTTTGTCATCGGTCATTTTTTGGACTCCTTTGCCATTCGCAGCGTTCTTTTTTTTTATTTTTGGCCATTTTTGGCATCGATAATTTTGTGGACTTTTTTGATATACCGCATCGTTCTTTTTTTGCAGTTTTTGCAATTTTTGGCATCGGTAATTTTTTGGACTCCTTTGCCATGCAGCATCGTTATTTTTTTGCATTTTTGGCCATTTTTGACATCGGTCATTTTTTTGACATCGGCATGGTTCAGTTTTTGCATTTTTGGCAATTTTTTCGACTTCTTTGCCATACCGAATCTTTCTTTTTTGCATTTTTGGCCATTTTTGTCATCGGTCATTTTTTGGACTCCTTTGCCATTCGCAGCGTTCTATTTTTGCATTTTTGGCCATTTTTGGCAACCGTCATTTTTTGGACTTCTTTGCCATGACGCGTTGTTCTTTTTTTGCGTTTTGGCCATTTTTGTCATCGGTCATTTTTTGGACTCCTTTGCCATTCGCAGCGTTCTTTTTTTTTATTTTTGGCCATTTTTGGCATCGATAATTTTGTGGACTTCTTTGATATACCGCATCGTTCTTTTTTTGCAGTTTTTGCAATTTTTGGTATCGGTAATTTTTTGGACTCCTTTGCCATGCAGCATCGTTATTTTTTTGCATTTTTGGCCATTTTTGACATCGGTCATTTTTTTGACATCGGCATGGTTCAGTTTTTGCATTTGTGGCAATTTTTTCGACTTCTTTGCCATGCAGCATCGTTAATTTTGTGCATTTTTGGCCATTTTTGACATCGGTCATTTTTTTGACATCGGCATGGTTCAGTTTTTGCATTTTTGGCAATTTTTTCGACTTCTTTGCCATACCGAATCGTTCTTTTTTGCATTTTTGGCCATTTTTGACATCGGTCATTTTTTGGACTCCTTTGCCATGCCGCAGCGTTCTTTTTTTGCATTTTTGGCCATTTTTGGCATCGGTCCGTTTTTGGAATTATTTGACAGCCGCATCGTTTTTTTTTGCATTTTGGACTTTTTTGCCATGCAGCATCATTCTTTTTTTTGTATTTTTGGCATCGATCATTTTGTGGACTTCTTTAGCATACTGCATCCTTCTTTTTTTGCAGTTTTTGCAATTTTTGGCATCGGTAATTTTTTGGACTCCTTTGCCATTCGCAGTGTTCTATTTTTGCATTTTGGCCATTTTTGGCATTGGTCATTTTTTGGACTTTTTTGTGCCATGCAGCATCGTTTTTGTTCGCATTTTTGCCCATTTTTTGCCATTTTTGGCATCGGTCATTTTTGAACTCCTTTGCCATGCCGCAGCGTTCTATTTTTGCATTTTTGGCCATTTTTGGCATCGGTCATTTTGTGGACTTCTTTGCCATGACGCGTTGTTCTTTTTTTTGCAGTTTTTGCAATTTTTGGCATCGGTCATTTTTTGGACTCCTTTGCCATGCCGCAGCGTTCTTTTTAGGGATTTTTTAAAAAAAAAAATCCCTTATGTTAACGCTTTTCTGTCCGTCCGTCTGTCCGTCTGTCCGTCTGTCCGATGTAAACAATAAAAACCAGTTATTTCACATGGTTACTGTACACACAAGTTTATGATAGACCCACCGATGGGTAGCTTGATTTATTGAGAACCAGTTGTTATTGATAGAATTTCTAAATTCGGCCGGTAGGTGGCGCAATTCGCATTTTGCCAAAATATCTTTTTCCGAATAAAATTGTAATTTTATATAGTAAATGTGCACCGAAAATTAAATTTGACCATTCGTTGGAAAGGTATTGAAGAGTAGAATACGATGCCAGTAGGTGTATTTCGAATTTCTACCGCTAGAGGCGCTAAATTCTAAAATATATAAAATATAAATTTTTAAAATGTGATTTGCAATACTCAAAAACCCCCAAAAAATTAGGTTTAATGGTGCAACTGAAAGGTAGTAAGTAGTAATATAAAACCACAGTTGTTATAATTTTAAATTCTACCACTAGAGGGTGAAACATATAATTATATTGTTTTTTAAAAATGTTATTCTACTTGGTGAATCTTTACCAAAAATGAAGGGAAAGCAAGCTAATATAAACTAAAATAAATCAGACATCCTCATAATCTGATTTTTTGTCACTAGAGGGCAGTAACATACAAGTAAAAAGTTGTAATTTAATATAGTAAATGTGCACCAAAAATGAAGTGTGACTACTCGTTGGAAAGGTAGTTAAGAGTAGAATACGATGCCGTTAACTGTAGTCTACCGCTAGAGGCGCCGAATACTAAAATATGGAAAAAGATTTTTCAAAATGTGTTTTCGAATTGTGAATAAGCTAAAAAATAGGTTTAATGTCGCATCTGAAATTTAGTAAGTAGTATTTTCAAAATGTGTTTTCGAATTGTGAATAAGCTAAAAAATAGGTTTAATGTCGCATCTGAAATTTAGTAAGTAGTAGTATAAAATCACAGTTATAATTTTAATTTCTGCTGATAGAGGGTGCAACATATACTCCAAATATGCATTTAGAGTAGTTGAATTTAAAAAAAGCCCGTAATTATAAGACTACTGATTAGTAGTTCTGCTGCGCGGCATTTTTTTTTATTTTTGGCCATTTTTGGCATCGATAATTTTGTGGACTTCTTTGATATACCGCATCGTTCTTTTTTTTTATTTTTGGCCATTTTTGGCATCGATAATTTTGTGGACTTCTTTGTTATACCGCATCTTTTTTTGCAGCTTTTGCAATTTTTGGCATCGGTAATTTTTTGGACTCCTTTGCCATGCCGCAGCGTTCTTTTTTGCATTTTTGGCCATTTTTGTCATCGGTCATTTTTTGGACTCCTTTGCCATTCGCGTTCTATTTTTGCATTTTTGGCATCGGTCATTTTTTGGACTTCTTTGCCATGACGCGTTGTTCTTTTTTTGCATTTTGGCCATTTTTGGCATCGGTCATTTTTTGGACTTCTTTGCCATGCCGCAGCGTTCTTTTTTTGCATTTTTGGCCATTTTTGTCATCGGTAATTTTTTGGACTCCTTTGCCATGCAGCATCGTTATTTTTTTGCATTTTTGGCCATTTTTGACATCGGTCATTTTTTTGACATCGGCATGGTTCAGTTTTTGCATTTTTGGCAATTTTTTCGACTTCTTTGCCATACCGAATCGTTCTTTTTTGCATTTTTGGCCATTTTTGTCATCGGTCATTTTTTGGACTCCTTTGCCATTCGCAGCGTTCTATTTTTGCATTTTTGGCCATTTTTGGCAACCGTCATTTTTTGGACTTCTTTGCCATGACGCGTTGTTCTTTTTTTGCGTTTTGGCCATTTTTGTCATCGGTCATTTTTTGGACTCCTTTGCCATTCGCAGCGTTCTTTTTTTTTATTTTTGGCCATTTTTGGCATCGATAATTTTGTGGACTTCTTTGATATACCGCATCGTTCTTTTTTTGCAGTTTTTGCAATTTTTGGCATCGGTAATTTTTTGGACTCCTTTGCCATGCAGCATCGTTATTTTTTTGCATTTTTGGCCATTTTTGACATCGGTCATTTTTTTGACATCGGCATGGTTCAGTTTTTGCATTTTTGGCAATTTTTTCGACTTCTTTGCCATGCAGCATCGTTAATTTTGTGCATTTTTGGCCATTTTTGACATCGGTCATTTTTTTGACATCGGCATGGTTCAGTTTTTGCATTTTTGGCAATTTTTTCGACTTCTTTGCCATACCGAATCGTTCTTTTTTGCATTTTTGGCCATTTTTGACATCGGTCATTTTTTGGACTCCTTTGCCATGCCGCAGCGTTCTTTTTTTGCATTTTTGGCCATTTTTGGCATCGGTCCGTTTTTGGAATTATTTGACAGCCGCATCGTTTTTTTTTGCATTTTGGACTTTTTTGCCATGCAGCATCATTCTTTTTTTTGTATTTTTGGCCATTTTTGGCATCGATAATTTTGTGGACTTCTTTAGCATACTGCATCCTTCTTTTTTTGCAGTTTTTGCCATTTTTGGCATCGGTCATTTTTGAACTCCTTTGCCATGCCGCAGCGTTCTATTTTTGCATTTTTCGCCATTTTTGGCATCGGTCATTTTGTGGACTTCTTTGCCATGACGCGTTGTTCTTTTTTTTGCAGTTTTTGCAATTTTTGGCATCGGTCATTTTTTGGACTCCTTTGCCATGCCGCAGCGTTCTTTTTAGGGATTTTTTAAAAAAAAAAATCCCTTATGTTAACGCTTTTCTGTCCGTCCGTCTGTCCGTCTGTCCGTCTGTCCGATGTAAACAATAAAAACCAGTTATTTCACATGGTTACTGTACACACAAGTTTATGATAGACCCACCGATGGGTAGCTTGATTTATTGAGAACCAGTTGTTATTGATAGAATTTCTAAATTCGGCCGGTAGGTGGCGCAATTCGCATTTTGCCAAAATATCTTTTTCCGAATAAAATTGTAATTTTATATAGTAAATGTGCACCGAAAATTAAATTTGACCATTCGTTGGAAAGGTATTGAAGAGTAGAATACGATGCCAGTAGGTGTATTTCGAATTTCTACCGCTAGAGGCGCTAAATTCTAAAATATATAAAATATAAATTTTTAAAATGTGATTTGCAATACTCAAAAACCCCCAAAAAATTAGGTTTAATGTTGCAACTGAAAGGTAGTAAGTAGTAATATAAAACCACAGTTGTTATAATTTTAAATTCTACCACTAGAGGGTGAAACATATAATTATATTGTTTTTTAAAAATGTTATTCTACTTGGTGAATCTTTACCAAAAATGAAGGGAAAGCAAGCTAATATAAACTAAAATAAATCAGACATCCTCATAATCTGATTTTTTGTCACTAGAGGGCAGTAACATACAAGTAAAAAGTTGTAATTTAATATAGTAAATGTGCACCAAAAATGAAGTGTGACTACTCGTTGGAAAGGTAGTTAAGAGTAGAATACGATGCCGTTAACTGTAGTCTACCGCTAGAGGCGCCGAATACTAAAATATGGAAAAAGATTTTTCAAAATGTGTTTTCGAATTGTGAATAAGCTAAAAAATAGGATTAATGTCGCATCTGAAATTTAGTAAGTAGTATTTTCAAAATGTGTTTTCGAATTGTGAATAAGCTAAAAAATAGGTTTAATGTCGCATCTGAAATTTAGTAAGTAGTAGTATAAAATCACAGTTATAATTTTAATTTCTGCTGATAGAGGGTGCAACATATACTCCAAATATGCATTTAGAGTAGTTGAATTTAAAAAAAGCCCGTAATTATAAGACTACTGATTAGTAGTTCTGCTGCGCGGCATTTTTTTTTATTTTTGGCCATTTTTGGCATCGATAATTTTGTGGACTTCTTTGATATACCGCATCGTACTTTTTTTTATTTTTGGCCATTTTTGGCATCGATAATTTTGTGGACTTCTTTGTTATACCGCATCGTTCTTTTTTTGCAGCTTTTGCAATTTTTGGCATCGGTAATTTTTTGGACTCCTTTGCCATGCCGCAGCGTTCTTTTTTGCATTTTTGGCCATTTTTGTCATCGGTAATTTTTTGGACTCCTTTGCCATTCGCGTTCTATTTTTGCATTTTTGGCATCGGTCATTTTTTGGACTTCTTTGCCATGTCGCGTTGTTCTTTTTTTGCATTTTGGCCATTTTTGGCATCGGTCATTTTTTGGACTTCTTTGCCATGCCGCAGCGTTCTTTTTTTGCATTTTTGGCCATTTTTGTCATCGGTCATTTTTTGGACTCCTTTGCCATTCGCAGCGTTCTTTTTTTTTTTATTTTTGGCCATTTTTGGCTTCGATAATTTTGTGGACTTCTTTGATATACCGCATCGTTCTTTTTTTGCAGTTTTTGCAATTTTTGGCATCGGTAATTTTTTGGACTCCTTTGCCATGCCGCAATGTTCTTTTTTGCATTTTTGGCCATTTTTGTCATCGATCATTTTTTGGACTCCTTTGCCATTCGTAGCGTTCTATTTTTGCATTTTTGGCCATTTTTGGCATCGGTCATTTTTTGGACTTCTTTGCCATGACGCGTTGTTCGTTTTTTGCATTTTGGCCATTTTTGGCATCGGTCATTTTTTGGACTTCTTTGCCATGAAGCGTTGTTCTTTTTTTGCATTTTGGCATCGGTCATTTTTTGGACTTCTTTGACATGACGAGTTGTTCTTTTTTTGCATTTTGGCCATTTTTGTCATCGGTCATTTTTTGGACTCCTTTGCCATTCGCAGCGTTCTTTTTTTTTATTTTTGGCCATTTTTGGCATCGATAATTTTGTGGACTTCTTTGATATACCGCATCGTTCTTTTTCTGCAGTTTTTGCAATATTTGGCATCGGTAATTTTTTGGACTCCTTTGCCATGCCGCAGCGTTATTTTTTGCATTTTTGGCCATTTTTGTCATCGGTAATTTTTTGGACTCCTTTGCCATTCGCAGCGTTCTATTTTTGCATTTTGGCCATTTTTGGCATCGGTAATTTTGTGGATTTCTTTGCAATGCCGCATCGTTCTTTTTTTGCATTTTTGGCCATTTTTGGCATCGGTCATTTTTTGGAGTCCATTGCCATGCCGCAGCGTTCTTTTTTTTATTTTTGGCCATTTTTGGCATCGATAATTTTGTGGACTTCTTTGATATACCGCATCGTTCTTTTTTTGCAGTTTTTGCAATTTTTGTCATCGGTAATTTTTTGGACTCCTTTGCCATTCGCAGCGTTCTATTTTTGCATTTTTGGCCATTTTTGGCAACCGTCATTTTTTGGACTTCTTTGCCATGACGCGTTGTTCTTTTTTTGCATTTTGGCCATTTTTGTCATCGGTCATTTTTTGGACTCCTTTGCCATTCGCATTTGGCCATTTTTGTCATCGGTCATTTTTTGGACTCCTTTGCCATTCATTTTTTTGACATCGGCATGGTTCAGTTTTTGCATTTTTGGCAATTTTTTCGACTTCTTTGCCATACCGAATCGTTCTTTTTTGCATTTTTGGCCATTTTTGACATCGGTCATTTTTTGGACTCCTTTGCCATGCCGCAGCGTTCTTTTTTTGCATTTTTGGCCATTTTTGGCATCGGTCCGTTTTTGGACTTATTTGACAGCCGCATCGTTTTTTTTGCATTTTGGACTTTTTTGCCATGCAGCATCATTCTTTTTTTTGTATTTTTGGCCATTTTTGGCATCGATAATTTTGTGGACTTCTGTGGCATACTGCATCCTTTTTTTTTTGCAGTTTTTGCAATTTTTGGCATCGGTAATTTTTTGGACTCCTTTGCCATTCGCATCGTTCTATTTTTGCATTTTTGGCCATTTTTGGCAACCGTAATTTTTTGGACTTCTTTGCCATGACGCGTTGTTCTTTTTTTGCATTTTGGCCATGTTTGTCATCGGTCATTTTTTGGACTCCTTTGCCATTCGCAGCGTTCTTTTTTTTTATTTTTGGCCATTTTTGGCATCGATAATTTTGTGGACTTTTTTGATATACCGCATCGTTCTTTTTTTGCAGTTTTTGCAATTTTTGGCATCGGTAATTTTTTGGACTCCTTTGCCATGCAGCATCGTTATTTTTTTGCATTTTTGGCCATTTTTGACATCGGTCATTTTTTTGACATCGGCATGGTTCAGTTTTTGCATTTTTGGCAATTTTTTCGACTTCTTTGCCATACCGAATCGTTCTTTTTTGCATTTTTGGCCATTTTTGTCATCGGTCATTTTTTGGACTCCTTTGCCATTCGCAGCGTTCTATTTTTGCATTTTTGGCCATTTTTGGCAACCGTCATTTTTTGGACTTCTTTGCCATGACGCGTTGTTCTTTTTTTGCGTTTTGGCCATTTTTGTCATCGGTCATTTTTTGGACTCCTTTGCCATTCGCAGCGTTCTTTTTTTTTATTTTTGGCCATTTTTGGCATCGATAATTTTGTGGACTTCTTTGATATACCGCATCGTTCTTTTTTTGCAGTTTTTGCAATTTTTGGTATCGGTAATTTTTTGGACTCCTTTGCCATGCAGCATCGTTATTTTTTTGCATTTTTGGCCATTTTTGACATCGGTCATTTTTTTGACATCGGCATGGTTCAGTTTTTGCATTTTTGGCAATTTTTTCGACTTCTTTGCCATGCAGCATCGTTAATTTTGTGCATTTTTGGCCATTTTTGACATCGGTCATTTTTTTGACATCGGCATGGTTCAGTTTTTGCATTTTTGGCAATTTTTTCGACTTCTTTGCCATACCGAATCGTTCTTTTTTGCATTTTTGGCCATTTTTGACATCGGTCATTTTTTGGACTCCTTTGCCATGCCGCAGCGTTCTTTTTTTGCATTTTTGGCCATTTTTGGCATCGGTCCGTTTTTGGAATTATTTGACAGCCGCATCGTTTTTTTTTGCATTTTGGACTTTTTTGCCATGCAGCATCATTCTTTTTTTTGTATTTTTGGCCATTTTTGGCATCGATAATTTTGTGGACTTCTTTAGCATACTGCATCCTTCTTTTTTTGCAGTTTTTGCAATTTTTGGCATCGGTAATTTTTTGGACTCCTTTGCCATTCGCAGTGTTCTATTTTTGCATTTTGGCCATTTTTGGCATTGGTCATTTTTTGGACTTTTTTGTGCCATGCAGCATCGTTTTTGTTCGCATTTTTGCCCATTTTTTGCCATTTTTGGCATCGGTCATTTTTGAACTCCTTTGCCATGCCGCAGCGTTCTATTTTTGCATTTTTGGCCATTTTTGGCATCGGTCATTTTGTGGACTTCTTTGCCATGACGCGTTGTTCTTTTTTTTGCAGTTTTTGCAATTTTTGGCATCGGTCATTTTTTGGACTCCTTTGCCATGCCGCAGCGTTCTTTTTAGGGATTTTTTAAAAAAAAAAATCCCTTATGTTAACGCTTTTCTGTCCGTCCGTCTGTCCGTCTGTCCGTCTGTCCGATGTAAACAATAAAAACCAGTTATTTCACATGGTTACTGTACACACAAGTTTATGATAGACCCACCGATGGGTAGCTTGATTTATTGAGAACCAGTTGTTATTGATAGAATTTCTAAATTCGGCCGGTAGGTGGCGCAATTCGCATTTTGCCAAAATATCTTTTTCCGAATAAAATTGTAATTTTATATAGTAAATGTGCACCGAAAATTAAATTTGACCATTCGTTGGAAAGGTATTGAAGAGTAGAATACGATGCCAGTAGGTGTATTTCGAATTTCTACCGCTAGAGGCGCTAAATTCTAAAATATATAAAATATAAATTTTTAAAATGTGATTTGCAATACTCAAAAACCCCCAAAAAATTAGGTTTAATGTTGCAACTGAAAGGTAGTAAGTAGTAATATAAAACCACAGTTGTTATAATTTTAAATTCTACCACTAGAGGGTGAAACATATAATTATATTGTTTTTTAAAAATGTTATTCTACTTGGTGAATCTTTACCAAAAATGAAGGGAAAGCAAGCTAATATAAACTAAAATAAATCAGACATCCTCATAATCTGATTTTTTGTCACTAGAGGGCAGTAACATACAAGTAAAAAGTTGTAATTTAATATAGTAAATGTGCACTAAAAATGAAGTGTGACTACTCGTTGGAAAGGTAGTTAAGAGTAGAATACGATGCCGTTAACTGTAGTCTACCGCTAGAGGCGCCGAATACTAAAATATGGAAAAAGATTTTTCAAAATGTGTTTTCGAATTGTGAATAAGCTAAAAAATAGGTTTAATGTCGCATCTGAAATTTAGTAAGTAGTATTTTCAAAATGTGTTTTCGAATTGTGAATAAGCTAAAAAATAGGTTTAATGTCGCATCTGAAATTTAGTAAGTAGTAGTATAAAATCACAGTTATAATTTTAATTTCTGCTGATAGAGGGTGCAACATATACTCCAAATATGCATTTAGAGTAGTTGAATTTAAAAAAAGCCCGTAATTATAAGACTACTGATTAGTAGTTCTGCTGCGCGGCATTTTTTTTTATTTTTGGCCATTTTTGGCATCGATAATTTTGTGGACTTCTTTGATATACCGCATCGTTCTTTTTTTTTATTTTTGGCCATTTTTGGCATCGATAATTTTGTGGACTTCTTTGTTATACCGCATCTTTTTTTGCAGCTTTTGCAATTTTTGGCATCGGTAATTTTTTGGACTCCTTTGCCATGCCGCAGCGTTCTTTTTTGCATTTTTGGCCATTTTTGTCATCGGTCATTTTTTGGACTCCTTTGCCATTCGCGTTCTATTTTTGCATTTTTGGCATCGGTCATTTTTTGGACTTCTTTGCCATGACGCGTTGTTCTTTTTTTGCATTTTGGCCATTTTTGGCATCGGTCATTTTTTGGACTTCTTTGCCATGCCGCAGCGTTCTTTTTTTGCATTTTTGGCCATTTTTGTCATCGGTCATTTTTTGGACTCCTTTGCCATTCGCAGCGTTCTTTTGTTTTTTTATTTTTGGCCATTTTTGGCTTCGATAATTTTGTGGACTTCTTTGATATACCGCATCGTTCTTTTTTTGCAGTTTTTGCAATTTTTGGCATCGGTAATTTTTTGGACTCCTTTGCCATGCCGCAATGTTCTTTTTTGCATTTTTGGCCATTTTTGTCATCGATCATTTTTTGGACTCCTTTGCCATTCGTAGCGTTCTATTTTTGCATTTTTGGCCATTTTTGGCATCGGTCATTTTTTGGACTTCTTTGCCATGACGCGTTGTTCTTTTTTTGCATTTTGGCCATTTTTGGCATCGGTCATTTTTTGGACTTCTTTGCCATGAAGCGTTGTTCTTTTTTTGCATTTTGGCATCGGTCATTTTTTGGACTTCTTTGACATGACGAGTTGTTCTTTTTTTGCAGTTTTTGCAATTTTTGGCATCGGTAATTTTTTGGACTCCTTTGCCATGCCGCAATGTTCTTTTTTGCATTTTTGGCCATTTTTGGCAACCGTAATTTTTTGGACTTCTTTGCCATGACGCGTTGTTCTTTTTTTGCAGCTTTTGCAATTTTTGGCATCGGTAATTTTTTGGACTCCTTTGCCATGCCGCAGCGTTCTTTTTTGCATTTTTGGCCATTTTTGTCATCGATCATTTTTTGGACTCCTTTGCCATTCGTAGCGTTCTATTTTTGCATTTTTGGCCATTTTTGGCATCGGTCATTTTTTGGACTTCTTTGCCATGACGCGTTGTTCTTTTTTTGCATTTTGGCCATTTTTGGCATCGGTCATTTTTTGGACTTCTTTGCCATGAAGCGTTGTTCTTTTTTTGCATTTTGGCATCGGTCATTTTTTGTACTTCTTTGACATGACGAGTTGTTCTTTTTTTTGCAGTTTTTGCAATTTTTGGCATCGGTCATTTTTTGGAGTCCATTGCCATGCCGCAGCGTTCTTTTTTTTATTTTTGGCCATTTTTGGCATCGATAATTTTGTGGACTTCTTTGATATACCGCATCGTTCTTTTTTTGCAGTTTTTGCAATTTTTGTCATCGGTAATTTTTTGGACTCCTTTGCCATTCGCAGCGTTCTATTTTTGCATTTTTGGCCATTTTTGGCAACCGTCATTTTTTGGACTTCTTTGCCATGACGCGTTGTTCTTTTTTTGCATTTTGGCCATTTTTGTCATCGGTCATTTTTTGGACTCCTTTGCCATTCGCAGCGTTCTCTTTTTTATTTTTTGCCATTTTTGGCATCGATAATTTTGTGGACTTCTTTGATATACCGCATCGTTCTTTTTTTGCAGTTTTTGCAATTTTTGGCATCGGTAATTTTTTGGACTCCTTTGCCATGCAGCATCGTTATTTTTTTGCGTTTTTGGCCATTTTTGACATCGGTCATTTTTTTGACATCGGCATGGTTCAGTTTTTGCATTTTTGGCAATTTTTTCGACTTCTTTGCCATACCGAATCGTTCTTTTTTGCATTTTTGGCCATTTTTGACATCGGTCATTTTTTGGACTCCTTTGCCATGCCGCAGCGTTCTTTTTTTGCATTTTTGGCCATTTTTGGCATCGGTCCGTTTTTGGACTTATTTGACAGCCGCATCGTTTTTTTTGCATTTTGGACTTTTTTGCCATGCAGCATCATTCTTTTTTTTGTATTTTTGGCCATTTTTGGCATCGATAATTTTGTGGACTTCTGTGGCATACTGCATCCTTTTTTTTTTGCAGTTTTTGCAATTTTTGGCATCGGTAATTTTTTGGACTCCTTTGCCATTCGCATCGTTCTATTTTTGCATTTTTGGCCATTTTTGGCAACCGTAATTTTTTGGACTTCTTTGCCATGACGCGTTGTTCTTTTTTTGCATTTTGGCCATGTTTGTCATCGGTCATTTTTTGGACTCCTTTGCCATTCGCAGCGTTCTTTTTTTTTATTTTTGGCCATTTTTGGCATCGATAATTTTGTGGACTTTTTTGATATACCGCATCGTTCTTTTTTTGCAGTTTTTGCAATTTTTGGCATCGGTAATTTTTTGGACTCCTTTGCCATGCAGCATCGTTATTTTTTTGCATTTTTGGCCATTTTTGACATCGGTCATTTTTTTGACATCGGCATGGTTCAGTTTTTGCATTTTTGGCAATTTTTTCGACTTCTTTGCCATACCGAATCGTTCTTTTTTGCATTTTTGGCCATTTTTGTCATCGGTCATTTTTTGGACTCCTTTGCCATTCGCAGCGTTCTATTTTTGCATTTTTGGCCATTTTTGGCAACCGTCATTTTTTGGACTTCTTTGCCATGACGCGTTGTTCTTTTTTTGCGTTTTGGCCATTTTTGTCATCGGTCATTTTTTGGACTCCTTTGCCATTCGCAGCGTTCTTTTTTTTTATTTTTGGCCATTTTTGGCATCGATAATTTTGTGGACTTCTTTGATATACCGCATCGTTCTTTTTTTGCAGTTTTTGCAATTTTTGGCATCGGTAATTTTTTGGACTCCTTTGCCATGCAGCATCGTTATTTTTTTGCATTTTTGGCCATTTTTGACATCGGTCATTTTTTTGACATCGGCATGGTTCAGTTTTTGCATTTTTGGCAATTTTTTCGACTTCTTTGCCATGCAGCATCGTTAATTTTGTGCATTTTTGGCCATTTTTGACATCGGTCATTTTTTTGACATCGGCATGGTTCAGTTTTTGCATTTTTGGCAATTTTTTCGACTTCTTTGCCATACCGAATCGTTCTTTTTTGCATTTTTGGCCATTTTTGACATCGGTCATTTTTTGGACTCCTTTGCCATGCCGCAGCGTTCTTTTTTTGCATTTTTGGCCATTTTTGGCATCGGTCCGTTTTTGGAATTATTTGACAGCCGCATCGTTTTTTTTTGCATTTTGGACTTTTTTGCCATGCAGCATCATTCTTTTTTTTGTATTTTTGGCCATTTTTGGCATCGATAATTTTGTGGACTTCTTTAGCATACTGCATCCTTCTTTTTTTGCAGTTTTTGCAATTTTTGGCATCGGTAATTTTTTGGACTCCTTTGCCATTCGCAGTGTTCTATTTTTGCATTTTGGCAATTTTTGGCATTGGTCATTTTTTGGACTTTTTTGTGCCATGCAGCATCGTTTTTGTTCGCATTTTTGCCCATTTTTTGCCATTTTTGGCATCGGTCATTTTTGAACTCCTTTGCCATGCCGCAGCGTTCTATTTTTGCATTTTTGGCCATTTTTGGCATCGGTCATTTTGTGGACTTCTTTGCCATGACGCGTTGTTCTTTTTTTTGCAGTTTTTGCAATTTTTGGCATCGGTCATTTTTTGGACTCCTTTGCCATGCCGCAGCGTTCTTTTTAGGGATTTTAAAAAAAAAAAAAATCCCTTATGTTAACGCTTTTCTGTCCGTCCGTCTGTCCGTCTGTCCGATGTAAACAATAAAAACCAGTTATTTCACATGGTTACTGTACACACAAGTTTATGATAGACCCACCGATGGGTGGCTTGATTTATTGAGAACCAGTTGTTATTGATAGAATTTCTAAATTCGGCCGGTAGGTGGCGCAATTCGCATTTTGCCAAAATATCTTTTTCCGAATAAAATTGTAATTTTATATAGTAAATGTGCACCGAAAATTAAATTTGACCATTCGTTGGAAAGGTATTAAGGTATTGAAGAGTAGAATACGATGCCAGTAGGTGTATTTCGAATTTCTACCGCTAGAGGCGCTAAATTCTAAAATATATAAAATATAAATTTTTAAAATGTGATTTGCAATACTCAAAAACCCCCAAAAAATTAGGTTTAATGTTGCAACTGAAAGGTAGTAAGTAGTAATATAAAACCACAGTTGTTATAATTTTAAATTCTACCACTAGAGGGTGAAACATATAATTATATTGTTTTTTAAAAATGTTATTCTACTTGGTGAATCTTTACCAAAAATGAAGGGAAAGCAAGCTAATATAAACTAAAATAAATCAGACATCCTCATAATCTGATTTTTTGTCACTAGAGGGCAGTAACATACAAGTAAAAAGTTGTAATTTAATATAGTAAATGTGCACCAAAAATGAAGTGTGACTACTCGTTGGAAAGGTAGTTAAGAGTAGAATACGATGCCGTTAACTGTAGTCTACCGCTAGAGGCGCCGAATACTAAAATATGGAAAAAGATTTTTCAAAATGTGTTTTCGAATTGTGAATAAGCTAAAAAATAGGTTTAATGTCGCATCTGAAATTTAGTAAGTAGTAGTATAAAATCACAGTTATAATTTTAATTTCTGCTGATAGAGGGTGCAACATATACTCCAAATATGCATTTAGAGTAGTTGAATTTAAAAAAAGCCCGTAATTATAAGACTACTGATTAGTAGTTCTGCTGCGCGGCATTTTTTTTATTTTTGGCCATTTTTGGCATCGATAATTTTGTGGACTTCTTTGATATACCGCATCGTTCTTTTTTTTATTTTTGGCCATTTTTGGCATCGATAATTTTGTGGACTTCTTTGTTATACCGCATCTTTTTTTGCAGCTTTTGCAATTTTTGGCATCGGTAATTTTTTGGACTCCTTTGCCATGCCGCAGCGTTCTTTTTTGCATTTTTGGCCATTTTTGTCATCGGTCATTTTTTGGACTCCTTTGCCATTCGCGTTCTATTTTTGCATTTTTGGCATCGGTCATTTTTTGGACTTCTTTGCCATGACGCGTTGTTCTTTTTTTGCATTTTGGCCATTTTTGGCATCGGTCATTTTTTGGACTTCTTTGCCATGCCGCAGCGTTCTTTTTTTGCATTTTTGGCCATTTTTGTCATCGGTCATTTTTTGGACTCCTTTGCCATTCGCAGCGTTCTTTTTTTTTTTATTTTTGGCCATTTTTGGCTTCGATAATTTTGTGGACTTCTTTGATATACCGCATCGTTCTTTTTTTGCAGTTTTTGCAATTTTTGGCATCGGTAATTTTTTGGACTCCTTTGCCATGCCGCAATGTTCTTTTTTGCATTTTTGGCCATTTTTGTCATCGATCATTTTTTGGACTCCTTTGCCATTCGTAGCGTTCTATTTTTGCATTTTTGGCCATTTTTGGCATCGGTCATTTTTTGGACTTCTTTGCCATGACGCGTTGTTCTTTTTTTGCATTTTGGCCATTTTTGGCATCGGTCATTTTTTGGACTTCTTTGCCATGAAGCGTTGTTCTTTTTTTGCATTTTGGCATCGGTCATTTTTTGGACTTCTTTGACATGACGAGTTGTTCTTTTTTTGCATTTTGGCCATTTTTGTCATCGGTCATTTTTTGGACTCCTTTGCCATTCGCAGCGTTCTTTTTTTTTATTTTTGGCCATTTTTGGCATCGATAATTTTGTGGACTTCTTTGATATACCGCATCGTTCTTTTTCTGCAGTTTTTGCAATATTTGGCATCGGTAATTTTTTGGACTCCTTTGCCATGCCGCAGCGTTATTTTTTGCATTTTTGGCCATTTTTGTCATCGGTAATTTTTTGGACTCCTTTGCCATTCGCAGCGTTCTATTTTTGCATTTTGGCCATTTTTGGCATCGGTAATTTTGTGGATTTCTTTGCAATGCCGCATCGTTCTTTTTTTGCATTTTTGAAATTTAGTAAGTAGTAGTGCCGCAGCGTTCTTTTTTTTATTTTTGGCCATTTTTGGCATCGATAATTTTGTGGACTTCTTTGATATACCGCATCGTTCTTTTTTTGCAGTTTTTGCAATTTTTGTCATCGGTAATTTTTTGGACTCCTTTGCCATTCGCAGCGTTCTATTTTTGCATTTTTGGCCATTTTTGGCAACCGTCATTTTTTGGACTTCTTTGCCATGACGCGTTGTTCTTTTTTTGCATTTTGGCCATTTTTGTCATCGGTCATTTTTTGGACTCCTTTGCCATTCGCAGCGTTCTCTTTTTTATTTTTTGCCATTTTTGGCATCGATAATTTTGTGGACTTCTTTGATATACCGCATCGTTCTTTTTTAGCAGTTTTTGCAATTTTTGGCATCGGTAATTTTTTGGACTCCTTTGCCATGCAGCATCGTTATTTTTTTGCGTTTTTGGCCATTTTTGACATCGGTCATTTTTTTGACATCGGCATGGTTCAGTTTTTGCATTTTTGGCAATTTTTTCGACTTCTTTGCCATACCGAATCGTTCTTTTTTGCATTTTTGGCCATTTTTGACATCGGTCATTTTTTGGACTCCTTTGCCATGCCGCAGCGTTCTTTTTTTGCATTTTTGGCCATTTTTGGCATCGGTCCGTTTTTGGACTTATTTGACAGCCGCATCGTTTTTTTTGCATTTTGGACTTTTTTGCCATGCAGCATCATTCTTTTTTTTGTATTTTTGGCCATTTTTGGCATCGATAATTTTGTGGACTTCTGTGGCATACTGCATCCTTTTTTTTTTGCAGTTTTTGCAATTTTTGGCATCGGTAATTTTTTGGACTCCTTTGCCATTCGCATCGTTCTATTTTTGCATTTTTGGCCATTTTTGGCAACCGTAATTTTTTGGACTTCTTTGCCATGACGCGTTGTTCTTTTTTTGCATTTTGGCCATGTTTGTCATCGGTCATTTTTTGGACTCCTTTGCCATTCGCAGCGTTCTTTTTTTTTATTTTTGGCCATTTTTGGCATCGATAATTTTGTGGACTTTTTTGATATACCGCATCGTTCTTTTTTTGCAGTTTTTGCAATTTTTGGCATCGGTAATTTTTTGGACTCCTTTGCCATGCAGCATCGTTATTTTTTGCATTTTTGGCCATTTTTGACATCGGTCATTTTTTTGACATCGGCATGGTTCAGTTTTTGCATTTTTGGCAATTTTTTCGACTTCTTTGCCATACCGAATCGTTCTTTTTTGCATTTTTGGCCATTTTTGTCATCGGTCATTTTTTGGACTCCTTTGCCATTCGCAGCGTTCTATTTTTGCATTTTTGGCCATTTTTGGCAACCGTCATTTTTTGGACTTCTTTGCCATGACGCGTTGTTCTTTTTTTGCGTTTTGGCCATTTTTGTCATCGGTCATTTTTTGGACTCCTTTGCCATTCGCAGCGTTCTTTTTTTTTATTTTTGACCATTTTTGGCATCGATAATTTTGTGGACTTCTTTGATATACCGCATCGTTCTTTTTTTGCAGTTTTTGCAATTTTTGGCATCGGTAATTTTTTGGACTCCTTTGCCATGCAGCATCGTTATTTTTTTGCATTTTTGGCCATTTTTGACAGCGGTCATTTTTTTGACATCGGCATGGTTCAGTTTTTGCATTTTTGGCAATTTTTTCGACTTCTTTGCCATGCAGCATAGTTAATTTTGTGCATTTTTGGCCATTTTTGACATCGGTCATTTTTTTGACATCGGCATGGTTCAGTTTTTGCATTTTTGGCAATTTTTTCGACTTCTTTGCCATACCGAATCGTTCTTTTTTGCATTTTTGGCCATTTTTGACATCGGTCATTTTTTGGACTCCTTTGCCATGCCGCAGCGTTCTTTTTTTGCATTTTTGGCCATTTTTGGCATCGGTCCGTTTTTGGAATTATTTGACAGCCGCATCGTTTTTTTTTGCATTTTGGACTTTTTTGCCATGCAGCATCATTCTTTTTTTTGTATTTTTGGCCATTTTTGGCATCGATAATTTTGTGGACTTCTTTAGCATACTGCATCCTTCTTTTTTTGCAGTTTTTGCAATTTTTGGCATCGGTAATTTTTTGGACTCCTTTGCCATTCGCAGTGTTCTATTTTTGCATTTTGGCCATTTTTGGCATTGGTCATTTTTTGGACTTTTTTGTGCCATGCAGCATCGTTTTTGTTCGCATTTTTGCCCATTTTTTGCCATTTTTGGCATCGGTCATTTTTGAACTCCTTTGCCATGCCGCAGCGTTCTATTTTTGCATTTTTGGCCATTTTTGGCATCGGTCATTTTGTGGACTTCTTTGCCATGACGCGTTGTTCTTTTTTTTGCAGTTTTTGCAATTTTTGGCATCGGTCATTTTTTGGACTCCTTTGCCATGCAGCATCGTTATTTTTTTGCGTTTTTGGCCAATTTTGACATCGGTCATTTTTTTGACATCGGCATGGTTCAGTTTTTGCATTTTTGGCAATTTTTTCGACTTCTTTGCCATACCGAATCGTTCTTTTTTGCATTTTTGGCTATTTTTGACATCGGTCATTTTTTGGACTCCTTTGCCATGCCGCAGCGTTCTTTTTTTGCATTCTTGGCCATTTTTGGCATCGGTCCCTTTTTGGACTTATTTGACAGCCGCATCGTTTTTTTTGCATTTTGGACTTTTTTGCCATGCAGCATCATTCTTTTTTTGTATTTTTGGCCATTTTTGGCATCGATAATTTTGTGGACTTCTGTGGCATACTGCATCCTTTTTTTTTTGCAGTTTTTGCAATTTTTGGCATCGGTAATTTTTTGGACTCCTTTGCCATTCGCATCGTTCTATTTTTGCATTTTTGGCCATTTTTGGCAACCGTAATTTTTTGGACTTCTTTGCCATGACGCGTTGTTCTTTTTTTGCATTTTGGCCATGTTTGTCATCGGTCATTTTTTGGACTCCTTTGCCATTCGCAGCGTTCTTTTTTTTTATTTTTGGCCATTTTTGACATCGGTCATTTTTTTGACACCGGCATGGTTCAGTTTTTGCATTTTTGGCAATTTTTTCGACTTCTTTGCCATACCGAATCGTTCTTTTTTGCATTTTTGGCCATTTTTGTCATCGGTCATTTTTTGGACTCCTTTGCCATTCGCAGCGTTCTATTTTTGCATTTTTGGCCATTTTTGGCAACCGTCATTTTTTGGACTTCTTTGCCATGACGCGTTGTTCTTTTTTTGCGTTTTGGCCATTTTTGTCATCGGTCATTTTTTGGACTCCTTTGCCATTCGCAGCGTTCTTTTTTTTTATTTTTGACCATTTTTGGCATCGATAATTTTGTGGACTTCTTTGATATACCGCATCGTTCTTTTTTTGCAGTTTTTGCAATTTTTGGCATCGGTAATTTTTTGGACTCCTTTGCCATGCAGCATCGTTATTTTTTTGCATTTTTGGCCATTTTTGACATCGGTCATTTTTTTGACATCGGCATGGTTCAGTTTTTGCATTTTTGGCAATTTTTTCGACTTCTTTGCCATGCAGCATCGGTAATTTTGTGCATTTTTGGCCATTTTTGACATCGGTCATTTTTTTGACATCGGCATGGTTCAGTTTTTGCATTTTTGGCAATTTTTTCGACTTCTTTGCCATACCGAATCGTTCTTTTTTGCATTTTTGGCCATTTTTGACATCGGTCATTTTTTGGACTCCTTTGCCATGCCGCAGCGTTCTTTTTTTGAATTTTTGGCCATTTTTGGCATCGGTCCGTTTTTGGAATTATTTGACAGCCGCATCGTTTTTTTTTTGCATTTTGGACTTTTTTGCCATGCAGCATCATTCTTTTTTTTGTATTTTTGGCCATTTTTGGCATCGATAATTTTGTGGACTTCTTTAGCATACTGCATCCTTCTTTTTTTGCAGTTTTTGCAATTTTTGGCATCGGTAATTTTTTGGACTCCTTTGCCATTCGCAGTGTTCTATTTTTGCATTTTGGCCATTTTTGGCATTGGTCATTTTTTGGACTTTTTTGTGCCATGCAGCATCGTTTTTGTTCGCATTTTTGCCCATTTTTTGCCATTTTTGGCATCGGTCATTTTTGAACTCCTTTGCCATGCCGCAGCGTTCTATTTTTGCATTTTTGGCCATTTTTGGCATCGGTCATTTTGTGGACTTCTTTGCCATGACGCGTTGTTCTTTTTTTTGCAGTTTTTGCAATTTTTGGCATCGGTCATTTTTTGGACTCCTTTGCCATGCCGCAGCGTTCTTTTTAGGGATTTAAAAAAAAAAAAAATCCCTTATGTTAACGCTTTTCTGTCCGTCCGTCTGTCCGTCTGTCCGTCTGTCCGTCTGTCCGATGTAAACAATAAAAACCAGTTATTTCACATGGTTACTGTACACACAAGTTTATGATAGACCCACCGATGGGTAGCTTGATTTATTGAGAACCAGTTGTTATTGATAGAATTTCTAAATTCGGCCGGTAGGTGGCGCAATTCGCATTTTGCCAAAATATCTTTTTCCGAATAAAATTGTAATTTTATATAGTAAATGTGCACCGAAAATTAAATTTGACCATTCGTTGGAAAGGTATTGAAGAGTAGAATACGATGCCAGTAGGTGTATTTCGAATTTCTACCGCTAGAGGCGCTAAATTCTAAAATATATAAAATATAAATTTTTAAAATGTGATTTGCAATACTCAAAAACCCCCAAAAAATTAGGTTTAATGTTGCAACTGAAAGGTAGTAAGTAGTAATATAAAACCACAGTTGTTATAATTTTAAATTCTACCACTAGAGGGTGAAACATATAATTATATTGTTTTTTAAAAATATTATTCCACTTGGTGAATCTTTACCAAAAATGAAGGGAAAGCAAGCTAATATAAACTAAAATAAATCAGACATCCTCATAATCTGATTTTTTGTCACTAGAGGGCAGTAACATACAAGTAAAAAGTTGTAATTTAATATAGTAAATGTGCACCAAAAATGAAGTGTGACTACTCGTTGGAAAGGTATGCAGCATCGTTATTTTTTTGCATTTTTCGTTGTTCTTTTTTTGCATTTTGGCCATTTTTGGCATCGGTCATTTTTTGGACTTCTTTGACATGACGAGTTGTTCTTTTTTTGCATTTTGGCCATTTTTGTCATCGGTCATTTTTTGGACTCCTTTGCCATTCGCAGCGTTCTTTTTTTTTTATTTTTGGCCATTTTTGGCATCGATAATTTTGTGTATATCAAAGAAATACCGCATTGTTATTTTTTTGCAGTTTTTGCAATATTTGGCATCGGTAATTTTTTGGACTCCTTTTCCATGCCGCACCGTTATTTTTTGCATTTTTGGCCATTTTTGTCATCGGTCATTTTTTGGACTCCTTTCCATTCGCAGCGTTCTATTTTTGCATTTTTGGCAATTTTTGGCCACTTTTGGCCATTTTTGGCATCGGTCATTTTTTGGACTTCTTTGCCATGACACGTTGTTCTTTTTTTGCATTTTGGCCATTTTTGGCATCGGAAATTTTTTGTACTTCTTTTCCATGCCGCAGCGTTCTTTTTTTGCATTTTTGGCCATTTTTCTCATCGGTCATTTTTTGGACTCCTTTGCCATTCGCAGCGTTCTTTTTTTTTTATTTTTGGCCATTTTTGGCATCGATAATTTTGTGTATATCAAAGAAATACCGCATCGTTATTTTTTTGCAGTTTTTGCAATATTTGGCATCGGTAATTTTTTGGACTCCTTTGCCATGCCGCACCGTTATTTTTTGCATTTTTGGCCATTTTTGTCATCGGTCATTTTTTGGACTCCTTTCCATTCGCAGCGTTCTATTTTTGCATTTTTGGCCATTTTTGGCCACTTTTGGCCATTTTTGGCATCGGTCATTTTGTGGACTTCTTTGCCATGACGCGTTGTTCTTTTTTTTTGCAGTTTTTGCAATTTTTGGCATCGGTAATTTTGTGGACACCTTTGGCATGCCGCAGCGTTCTTTTTTTGCATTTTTGGCCATTTTTGTCATCAGTAATTTTTTGGACTCCTTTGCCATTCGCAGTGTTCTATTTTTGCATTTTTGGCCATTTTTGGCATCGGTCATTTTTTGGACTTCTTTGCCATGACGCGTTGTTCTTTTTTTACATTTTGGCCATTTTTGGCATCGGTCATTTTTTGGACTTTTTTGTGCCATGCAGCATCGTTTTTGTTCGCATTTTTGCTAATTTTTTGCCATTTTTGTCGTCGGTCATTTTTGGACTTCTTTGATATAACGCATCGTCCTTTTTTTGCAGTTTTTGCAATTTTTGTCATCGGTAATTTTTTGGACTCCTTTGCCATTCGCAGCGTTCTATTTTTGCATTTTTGGCCATTTTTGGCATCGGTCATTTTTTGGACTTCTTTGCCATGACGCGTTGTTCTTTTTTTGCATTTTGGCCATTTTTTGCATCGGTCATTTTTTGGACTTTTTTGTGCCATGCAGCATCGTTTTTATTCGCATTTTTGCCCATTTTTTGCCATTTTTGGCATCGGTCATTTTTGGACTTCTTTTCCATGTCGCATCATTCTTTTTTTGCAGTTTTTGCAATTTTTGGCATCGGTCAATTTTTGGACTCCTTTGCCATGCCGCAGCGCTCTTTTTTTGCATTTTTGGCCATTTTTGTCATCGGTCATTTTTTGGACTCCTTTGCCATTCGCAGCGTTCTTTTTTTTTATTTTTGGCCATTTTTGGCATCGATAATTTTGTGGACTTCTTTGATATACCGCATCGTTCTTTTTTTTGCAGTTTTTGCAATTTTTGGCATCGGTAATTTTGTGGACACCTTTGGCATGCCGCAGCGTTCTTTTTTTGCATTTTTGGCCATTTTTGTCATCAGTAATTTTTTGGACTCCTTTGCCATTCGCAGTGTTCTATTTTAGCATTTTTGGCCATTTTTGGCATCGGTCATTTTTTGGACTTCTTTGCCATGACGCGTTGTTCTTTTTTTACATTTTGGCCATTTTTGGCATCGGTCATTTTTTGGACTTTTTTGTGCCATGCAGCATCGTTTTTGTTCGCATTTTTGCTCATTTTTTGCCATTTTTGTCGTCGGTCATTTTTGGACTTCTTTGATATACCGCATCGTTCTTTTTTTGCAGTTTTTGCAATTTTTGTCATCGGTAATTTTTTGGACTCCTTTGCCATTCGCAGCGTTCTATTTTTGCATTTTTGGCCATTTTTGTCATCGGTCATTTTTTGGACTTCTTTGCCATGACGCGTTGTTCTTTTTTTGCATTTTGGCCATTTTTTGCATCGGTCATTTTTTGGACTTTTTTGTGCCATGCAGCATCGTTTTTATTCGCATTTTTGCCCATTTTTTGCCATTTTTGGCATCGGTCATTTTTGGACTTCTTTTCCATGTCGCATCATTCTTTTTTTGCAGTTTTTGCAATTTTTGGCATCGGTCAATTTTTGGACTCCTTTGCCATGCCGCAGCGCTCTTTTTTTGCATTTTTGGCCATTTTTGTCATCGGTCATTTTTTGGACTCCTTTGCCATTCGCAGCGTTCTTTTTTTTTATTTTTGGCCATTTTTGGCATCGATAATTTTGTGGACTTCTTTGATATACCGCATCGTTCTTTTTTTTGCAGTTTTTGCAATTTTTGGCATCGGTAATTTTGTGGACACCTTTGGCATGCCGCAGCGTTCTTTTTTTGCATTTTTGGCCATTTTTGTCATCAGTAATTTTTTGGACTCCTTTGCCATTCGCAGTGTTCTATTTTTGCATTTTTGGCCATTTTTGGCATCGGTCATTTTTTGGACTTCTTTGCCATGACGCGTTGTTCTTTTTTTACATTTTGGCCATTTTTTGCATCGGTCATTTTTTGGAATTTTTTGTGCCATGCAGCATCGTTTTTGTTCGCATTTTTGCTAATTTTTTGCCATTTTTGTCGTCGGTCATTTTTGGACTTCTTTGATATAACGCATCGTTCTTTTTTTGCAGTTTTTGCAATTTTTGTCATCGGTAATTTTTTGGACTCCTTTGCCATTCGCAGCGTTCTATTTTTGCATTTTTGGCCATTTTTGGCATCGGTCATTTTTTGGACTTCTTTGCCATGACGCGTTGTTCTTTTTTTGCATTTTGGCCATTTTTTGCATCGGTCATTTTTTGGACTCCTTTGCCATTCGCAGCGTTCTTTTTTTTTATTTTTGGCCATTTTTGGCATCGATAATTTTGTGGACTTCTTTGATATACCGCATCGTTCTTTTTTTTGCAGTTTTTGCAATTTTTGGCATCGGTAATTTTGTGGACACCTTTGGCATGCCGCAGCGTTCTTTTTTTGCATTTTTGGCCATTTTTGGCATCGGTCATTTTTTGGACTTCTTTGCCATGACGCGTTGTTCTTTTTTTACATTTTGGCCATTTTTGGCATCGGTCATTTTTTGGACTTTTTTGTGCCATGCAGCATCGTTTTTGTTCGCATTTTTGCTCATTTTTTGCCATTTTTGTCGTCGGTCATTTTTGGACTTCTTTGATATACCGCATCGTTCTTTTTTTGCAGTTTTTGCAATTTTTGTCATCGGTAATTTTTTGGACTCCTTTGCCATTCGCAGCGTTCTATTTTTGCATTTTTGGCCATTTTTGTCGTCGGTCATTTTTGGACTTCTTTGATATACCGCATCGTTCTTTTTTTGCAGTTTTTGCAATTTTTGTCATCGGTAATTTTTTGGACTCCTTTGCCATTCGCAGCGTTCTATTTTTGCATTTTTGGCCATTTTTGGCATCGGTCATTTTTTGGACTTCTTTGCCATGACGCGTTGTTCTTTTTTTGCATTTTGGCCATTTTTTGCATCGGTCATTTTTTGGACTTTTTTGTGCCATGCAGCATCGTTTTTATTCGCATTTTTGCCCATTTTTTGCCATTTTTGGCATCGGTCATTTTTGGACTTCTTTTCCATGTCGCATCATTCTTTTTTTGCAGTTTTTGCAATTTTTGGCATCGGTCAATTTTTGGACTCCATTGCCATTCGCAGCGCTCTTTTTTTGCATTTTTGGCCATTTTTGTCATCGGTCATTTCTTGGACTCCTTTGCCATTCGCAGCGTTCTTTTTTTTTATTTTTGGCCATTTTTGGCATCGATAATTTTGTGGACTTCTTTGATATACCGCATCGTTCTTTTTTTTGCAGTTTTTGCAATTTTTGGCATCGGTAATTTTGTGGACACCTTTGGCATGCCGCAGCGTTCTTTTTTTGCATTTTTGGCCATTTTTGTCATCAGTAATTTTTTGGACTCCTTTGCCATTCGCAGTGTTCTATTTTTGCATTTTTGGCCATTTTTGGCATCGGTCATTTTTTGGACTTCTTTGCCATGACGCGTTGTTCTTTTTTTACATTTTGGCCATTTTTGGCATCGGTCATTTTTTGGACTTTTTTGTGCCATGCAGCATCGTTTTTGTTCGCATTTTTGCTCATTTTTTGCCATTTTTGTCGTCGGTCATTTTTGGACTTCTTTGATATACCGCATCGTTCTTTTTTTGCAGTTTTTGCATTTTTGTCATCGGTAATTGTTTGGACTCCTTTGCCATTCGCAGCGTTCTATTTTTGCATTTTTGGCCATTTTTGGCATCGGTCATTTTTTGGACTTCTTTGCCATGACGCGTTGTTCTTTTTTTGAATTTTGGCCATTTTTTGCATCGGTCATTTTTTGGACTTTTTTGTACCATGCAGCATCGTTTTTATTCGCATTTTTGCCCATTTTTTGCCATTTTTGGCATCGGTCATTTTTGGACTTCTTTTCCATGTCGCATCATTCTTTTTTTGCAGTTTTTGCAATTTTTGGCATCGGTCAATTTTTGGACTCCTTTGCCATGCCGCAGCGCTCTTTTTTTGCATTTTTGGCCATTTTTGTCATCGGTCATTTTTTGGACTCCTTTGCCATTCGCAGCGTTCTTTTTTTTTATTTTTGGCCATTTTTGGCATCGATAATTTTGTGGACTTCTTTGATATACCGCATCGTTCTTTTTTTTTGCAGTTTTTGCAATTTTTGGCATCGGTAATTTTGTGGACACCTTTGGCATGCCGCAGCGTTCTTTTTTTGCATTTTTGGCCATTTTTGTCATCAGTAATTTTTTGGACTCCTTTGCCATTCGCAGTGTTCTATTTTTGCATTTTTGGCCATTTTTGGCATCGGTCATTTTTTGGACTTCTTTGCCATGACGCGTTGTTCTTTTTTTACATTTTGGCCATTTTTGGCATCGGTCATTTTTTGGACTTTTTTGTGCCATGCAGCATCGTTTTTGTTCGCATTTTTGCTCATTTTTTGCCATTTTTGTCGTCGGTCATTTTTGGACTTCGTTGATATACCGCATCGTTCTTTTTTTGCAGTTTTTGCAATTTTTGGCATCGGTAATGTTTTGGACTCCTTTGCCATGCCGCAGCGTTCTTTTTTGCATTTTTGGCCATTTTTATCATCGGTCATTTTTTGGACTCCTTTGCCATTCGCAGCGTTCTATTTTTGCATTTTTGGCCATTTATGGCATCGGTCATTTTTTGGACTTCTTTGCCATGACGCATCATTCTTTTTTTGCATTTTGGCCATTTTGGGCATCGGTCATTTTTTGGACTTCATTTGCCATGCCGCAGCGTTCTTTTCTTGCATTTTTGGCCATTTTTGTCATCGGTCATTTTTTGGACTCCTTTGCCATTCGCAGCGTTCTTTTTTTTTTATTTTTGGCCATTTTTGGCATCAATAATTTTGTGGACTTCTTTGATATACCGCATCGTTCTTTTTTTGCAGTTTTTGCAATTTTTGGCATCGGTAATTTTTTGGACTCCTTTGCATTCCGCAGCGTTCTTTTTTGCATTTTTGGCCATTTTTGTCATCGGTCATTTTTTGGACTCCTTTGCCATTCGCAGCGTTCTATTTTTGCATTTTTGGCCATTTATGGCATCGGTAATTTTTTGGACTCCTTTGCCATGCCGCAGCGTTCTTTTTTGCATTTTTGGCCATTTTTGTCATCGGTCATTTTTTGGACTCCTTTGTCATTCGCAGCGTTCTATTTTTGCATTTTTGGCCATTTTTGGCATCGGTCATTTTTTGGACTTTTTTGCCATGCAGCATCGTTCTTTTTTTGTATTTTTGGCAATTTTTTCGACTTCTTTGTCATACCAAATCGCTCTTTTTACATTTTTGGCCATTTGTGGCATCGGTCATTTGTTGCACTTATTTGGCAGCCGCATCGTGCTTTTTTTGCATTTTTGGCCATTTTTGTCATCGGTCATTTTTTGGACTCCTTTGCCATTCGCAGCGTTCTATTTTTGCATTTTTGGCCATTTTTGGCATCGGTCATTTTTTGGGCATTTTTGGCATCGATAATTTTGTGGACTTCTTTGATATACCGTATCGTTCTTTTTTTGCAGTTTTTGCAATTTTTGGCATCGGTAATTTTTTGGACTCCTTTGCCATGCCACAGCGTTCTTTTTTGCATTTTGGCCATATTTATCATCGGTCCTTTTTTGGACTCCTTTGCCATTCGCAGCGTTCTTTTTTTTTTGGCCATTTTTGGCATCGATAATTTTGTGGACTTCTCTGATATACCGCATCGTTCTTTTTTTGCAGTTTTTGCAATTTTTGGCATCGGTAATTTTTTGGACTCCTTTGCCATGCAGAATCGTTATTTTTTTGCATTTTTGGCCATTTTTGACATCGGCATCGTTCAGTTTTTGCCGTTTTGGCAATTTTTTCGACTTCTTTGCCATACCGAATCGTTCTTTTTTGCATTTTTTGCCATTTTTTACATCGGTCATTTTTTGGACTCCTTTGCCATGCCGCAGCTTTCTTTTTTTTGCATTTTTGGCCATTTTTGTCATCGGTCTTTTTTTTGCCTCCTTTGCCATTCGTAGCGTTCTTTTTTTGCATTTTTGGCCATTTTTGGCATCGGTCATTTTTTGGACTTCTTTGCAATGACGCGTTGTTCTTTTTTTGCATTTTGGCCATTTTTGGCATGGGTCATTTTTTGGACTTTTTTGTGCCATGCAGCATCGTTTTTGTTCGCATTTTGACCATTTTTTGCCATTTTTGGCATCGGTCATTTTTGGACTTCTTTGCCATGTCGCATCATTCTTTTTTTGCATTTTTGGCCATGTTGGGCATCGGAAATTTTTTGGACTTCTTTGCCATGCCGCAGCGTTATTTTTTTTCATTTTTGGCCATTTCTGGCATCGATAATTTTGTGGACTTCTTTGATATACCGCTTCGTTCTTTTTTTGCAGTTTTTGCAATTTTTGGCATCGGTAATTTTTTGGACTCCTTTGCCATACCGCAGCGTTCTTTTTTGCATGTTTGGCCATTTTTGTCATCGGTCATTTTTTGGACTCCTTTGCCATTCGTAGCGTTCTATTTTTGCATTTTTGGCCATTTTTGGCATCGGTCATTTTTTGGACTTCTCTGCCATGACGCGTTGTTCTTTTTTTGCATTTTGGCCATTTTTGGCATCGGTCATTTTTTGGACTTTTTTGTGCCATGCAGCATCGTTTTTGTTCGCATTTTTGCCCATTTTTTGCCATTTTTGGCATCGGTCATTTTTGGACTTCTTTGCCATGTCGCATCGTTCTTTTTTTGCATTTTTTGCCATGTTTGGCATCGGTAATTTTTTGGACTCCTTTGCCATGCCGCAGCGTTCTTTGCCATGCCGCAGCGTTCTTTTTTTGCATTATTGGCCATTTTTGGCATCGGTCATTTTTTGGAATTTTTTGCCGCGCAGAATCGTTTTTTTTTTAAATTTTTGGCCATTTTTGGCATCGGTCATTTGTTGCACTTATTTGGCAGCCGCATCGTGCTTTTTTTGCATTTTTGGCCATTTTTGGCACCGGTAATTTTGTGGATTTCTTTGCAATGCCGCATCGTTCTTTTTTTGCATTTTTGGCCATTTTTGGCATCGGTCATTTTTTGGAGTCCATTGCCATGCCGCAGCGTTCTTTTTTTTTATTTTTGTCCATTTTTGGCATCGATAATTTTGTGGACTTCTTTGATATACCGCATCGTTCTTTTTTTGCAGTTTTTGCAATTTTTGGCATCGTTAATTTTTTGGACTCCTTTGCCATTCGCAGCGTTCTATTTTTGCATTTTTGGCCATTTTTGGCAACCGTCATTTTTTGGACTTCTTTGCCATGACGCGTTGTTCTTTTTTTGCATTTTGGCCATTTTTGTCATTGGTCATTTTTTCGACTCCTTTGCCATTCGCAGCGTTCTTTTTTTTTTATTTTTGGCCATTTTTGGCATCGATAATTTTGTGGACTTCTTTGATATACCGCATCGTTCTTTTTTTGCAGTTTTTGCAATTTTTGGCATCGGTAATTTTTTGGACTCCTTTGCCATGTAGCATCATTTTTTTTTGCGTTTTTGGCCATTTTTGACATCCGTCATTTTTTTGACATCGGCATGGTTCAGTTTTTGCATTTTTGGCAATTTTTTCGACTTCTCTGCCATACCGAATCGTTCTTTTTTGCATTTTTGGCCATTTTTGACATCGGTCATTTTTTGGACTTCTTTGCCATGACGCAGCGTTCTTTTTTTGCATTTTTGGCCTTTTTTGGCATCGGTCCGTTTTTGGACTTATTTGACAGCCGCATCGTTTTTTTTTGCATTTTGGATTTTTTTGCCATGCAGCATCATTCTTTTTTTTGTATTTTTGGCCATTTTTGGCATCGATAATTTTGTGGACTTCTTTGGCATACTGCATCCTTCTTTTTTTGCAGTTTTTGCAATTTTTGGCATCGGTAATTTTTTGGACTCCTTTGCCATTCGCAGCGTTCTATTTTTGCATTTTTGGCCATTTTTGGCAACCGTCATTTTTTGGACTTCTTTGCCAGGACGCGTTGTTCTTTTTTTGCATTTTGGCCATTTTTGTCATCGGTCATTTTTTGGACTCCTTTGCCATTCGCAGCGTTCTTTTTTTTTATTTTCGGCCATTTTTGGCATCGATAATTTTTTGGACTCCTTTGCCATTCGTAGCGTTCTATTTTTGCATTTTTGGCCATTTTTGGCATCGGTCATTTTTTGGACTTCTCTGCCATGACGCGTTGTTCTTTTTTTGCATTTTGGCCATTTTTGGCATCGGTCATTTTTTGGACTTTTTTGTGCCATGCAGCATCGTTTTTGTTCGCATTTTTGCCCATTTTTTGCCATTTTTGGCATCGGTCATTTTTGGACTTCTTTGCCATGTCGCATCGTTCTTTTTTTGCATTTTTTGCCATGTTTGGCATCGGTAATTTTTTGGACTCCTTTGCCATGCCGCAGCGTTCTTTGCCATGCCGCAGCGTTCTTTTTTTGCATTATTGGCCATTTTTGGCATCGGTCATTTTTTGGAATTTTTTGCCGCGCAGAATCGTTTTTTTTTTAAATTTTTGGCCATTTTTGGCATCGGTCATTTGTTGCACTTATTTGGCAGCCGCATCGTGCTTTTTTTGCATTTTTGGCCATTTTTGGCACCGGTAATTTTGTGGATTTCTTTGCAATGCCGCATCGTTCTTTTTTTGCATTTTTGGCCATTTTTGGCATCGGTCATTTTTTGGAGTCCATTGCCATGCCGCAGCGTTCTTTTTTTTTATTTTTGTCCATTTTTGGCATCGATAATTTTGTGGACTTCTTTGATATACCGCATCGTTCTTTTTTTGCAGTTTTTGCAATTTTTGGCATCGTTAATTTTTTGGACTCCTTTGCCATTCGCAGCGTTCTATTTTTGCATTTTTGGCCATTTTTGGCAACCGTCATTTTTTGGACTTCTTTGCCATGACGCGTTGTTCTTTTTTTGCATTTTGGCCATTTTTGTCATTGGTCATTTTTTGGACTCCTTTGCCATTCGCAGCGTTCTTTTTTTTTTATTTTTGGCCATTTTTGGCATCGATAATTTTGTGGACTTCTTTGATATACCGCATCGTTCTTTTTTTGCAGTTTTTGCAATTTTTGGCATCGGTAATTTTTTGGACTCCTTTGCCATGTAGCATCGTTTTTTTTTGCGTTTTTGGCCATTTTTGACATCCGTCATTTTTTTGACATCGGCATGGTTCAGTTTTTGCATTTTTGGCAATTTTTTCGACTTCTCTGCCATACCGAATCGTTCTTTTTTGCATTTTTGGCCATTTTTGACATCGGTCATTTTTTGGACTTCTTTGCCATGACGCAGCGTTCTTTTTTTGCATTTTTGGCCTTTTTTGGCATCGGTCCGTTTTTGGACTTATTTGACAGCCGCATCGTTTTTTTTTGCATTTTGGATTTTTTTGCCATGCAGCATCATTCTTTTTTTTGTATTTTTGGCCATTTTTGGCATCGATAATTTTGTGGACTTCTTTGGCATACTGCATCCTTCTTTTTTTGCAGTTTTTGCAATTTTTGGCATCGGTAATTTTTTGGACTCCTTTGCCATTCGCAGCGTTCTATTTTTGCATTTTTGGCCATTTTTGGCAACCGTCATTTTTTGGACTTCTTTGCCAGGACGCGTTGTTCTTTTTTTGCATTTTGGCCATTTTTGTCATCGGTCATTTTTTGGACTCCTTTGCCATTCGCAGCGTTCTTTTTTTTTATTTTCGGCCATTTTTGGCATCGATAATTTTTTGGACTCCTTTGCCATGCCGCAGCGTTCTTTTTTGCATGTTTGGCCATTTTTGTCATCGGTCATTTTTTGGACTCCTTTGCCATTCGTAGCGTTCTATTTTTGCATTTTTGGCCATTTTTGGTATCGGTAATTTTTTGGACTTCTTTGCCATGACGCGTTGTTCTTTTTTTGCATTTTGGCCATTTTTGGCATCGGTCATTTTTTGGACTTTTTTGTCATCGGTCATTTTTTTGCCTCCTTTGCCATTCGTAGCGTTCTATTTTTGCATTTTTGGCCATTTTTGGCATCGGTCATTTTTTGGACTTCTTTGCCATGACGCGTTGTTCTTTTTTTTGCATTTTGGCCATTTTTGGCATGGGTCATTTTTTGGACTTTTTTGTGCCATGCAGCATCGTTTTTGTTCGCATTTTTGCCCATTTTTTGCCATTTTTGGCATCGGTCATTTTTGGACTTCTTTGCCATGTCGCATCGTTCTTTTTTTGCATTTTTGGCCATGTTGGGCATCGGAAATTTTTTGGACTCCTTTGCCATGCCGCAGCGTTATTTTTTTCCATTTTTGGCCATTTCTGGCATCGATAATTTTGTGGACTTCTTTGATATACCGCTTCGTTTTTTTTTGCAGTTTTTGCAATTTTTGGCATCGGTAATTTTTTGGACTCCTTTGCCATGCCGCAGCGTTCTTTTTTGCATGTTTGGCCATTTTTGTCATCGGTCATTTTTTGGACTCCTTTGCCATTCGTAGCGTTCTATTTTTGCATTTTTGGCCATTTTTGGCATCGGTCATTTTTTGGACTTCTTTGCCATGACGCGTTGTTCTTTTTTTGAATTTTGGCCATTTTTGGCATCGGTCATTTTTTGGACTTTTTTGTGCCATGCAGCATCGTTTTTGTTCGCATTTTTGCCCATTTTTTGCCATTTTTGGCATCGGTCATTTTTGGACTTCTTTGCCATGTCGCATCGTTCTTTTTTTGCATTTTTTGCCATGTTTGGCATCGGTAATTTTTTGGACTCCTTTGCCATGCCGCAGCGTTCTTTGCCATGCCGCAGCGTTCTTTTTTTGCATTTTTGGCCATTTTTGGCATCGGTCATTTTTTGAAATTTTTTGCCGCGCAGTATCGTTTTTTTTTTGCATTTTTGCCATTTTTGGCATCGGTCCGTTTTTGGACTTATTTGACAGCCGTATCGTTGTTTTTTTGCATTTTGGGCCATTTTTGGCATCGGTCATTTTTTGGACTTTTTTGCCATGCAGGATCGTTCTTTTTTTGTATTTTTGGCAATTTTTTCGACTTCTTTGTCATACCGAATCGTTCTTTTTTACATTTTTGGCCATTTTTGGCATCGGTCATTTGTTGCACTTATTTGGCAGCCGCATCGTGCTTTTTTTGCATTTTTGGCCATTTTTGGCATCGGTAATTTTGTGGATTTCTTTGCAATGCCGCATCGTTCTTTTTTTGCATTTTTGGCCATTTTTGGCATCGGTCATTTTTTGGAGTCCATTGCCATGCCGCAGCGTTCTTTTTTTTTATTTTTGTCCATTTTTGTCATCGATAATTTTGTGGACTTCTTTGATATACCGCATCGTTCTTTTTTTGCAGTTTTTGCAATTTTTGGCATCGGTAATTTTTTGGACTCCTTTGCCATTCGCAGTGTTCTATTTTTGCATTTTTGGCCATTTTTGCCAACCGTCATTTTTTGGACTTCTTTGCCATGACGCGTTGTTCTTTTTTTGCATTTTGGCCATTTTTGTCATCGGTCATTTTTTGGACTCCGTTGCCATTCGCAGCGTTCTTTTTTATTTATTTTTGGCCATTTTTGGCATCGATAATTTTGTGGACTTCTTTGATATACCGCATCGTTCTTTTTTTGCACTTTTTGCAATTTTTGGCATCGGTAATTTTTTGGACTCCTTTGCCATGCAGCATCGTTATTTTCTGCGTTTTTTGCCATTTTTGACATCGGTCATTTTTTTGACATCGGCATGGTTCAGTTTTTGCAATTTTGGGAATTTTTTCGACTTCTTTGCCATACCGAATCGTTCTTTTTTGCATTTTTGGCCAATTTTGACATCGGTCATTTTTTGGACTCCTTTGCCATGCCGCAGCGTTCTTTTTTTGCATTTTTGGCCATTTTTGGCATCGGTCCGTTTTTGGACTTATTTGACAGCCGCATCGTTTTTTTTTGCATTTTGGACTTTTTTGCCATGCAGCATCATTCTTTTTTTTGTATTTTTGGCCATTTTTGGCATCGATAATTTTGTGGACTTCTTTGGCATACTGCATCCTTCTTTTTTTGCAGTTTTTGCAATTTTTGTCATCGGTCATTTTTTGGACTCCCTTGCCATTCGCAGCGTTCTATTTTTGCAATTTTGGCCATTTTGGCAACCGTCATTTTTTGGACTTCTTTGCCATGACGCGTTGTTCTTTTTTGCATTTTGGCCATTTTTGTCATCGGTCATTTTTTGGACTCCTTTGCCATTCGCAGCGTTGTTTTTTTTTATTTTTGGCCATTTTTGGCATCGATAATTTTGTGGACTTCTTTGATATACCGCATCGTTCTTTTTTTGCAGTTTTTGCAATTTTTGGCATCGGTAATTTTTTGGACTCCTTTGTCATGCAGCATCGTTATTTTTTTGCGTTTTTGGCCATTTTTGACATCGGTCATTTTTTTTACATCGGCATGGTTCAGTTTTTGCATTTTTGGCAATTTTTTCGACTTCTTTGCCATACAGAATCGTGCTTTTTTGCATTTTTGGCCATTTTTGACATCGGTCATTTTTTGGACTCCTTTGCCATGCCGCAGCGTTCTTTTTTTGCATTTTTGGCCATTTTTGGCATCGGTCCGTTTTTGGACTTATTTGACAGCCGCATCGTTTTTTTTGCATTTTGGACTTTTTTGCCATGCAGCATCATTCTTTTTTTTGTATTTTTGGCCATTTTTGGCATCGATAATTTTGTGGACTTCTGTGGCATACTGCATCCTTTTTTTTTGCAGTTTTTGCAATTTGTGGCATCGGTAATTTTTTGGACTCCTTTGCCATTCGCAGCGTTATATTTTTGCATTTTTGGCCATTTTTGGCAACCGTCATTTTTTGGACTTCTTTGCCATGACGCGTTGTTCTTTTTTTGCATTTTGGCCTCATCGGTCATTTTTTGGACTCCTTTGCCATTCGCAGCGTTCTTTTTTTTTTATTTTTGGCCATTTTTGGCATCGATAATTTTGTGGACTTTTTTGATATACCGCATCGTTCTTTTTTTGCAGTTTTTGCAATTTTTGGCATCGGTAATTTTTTGGACTCCTTTGCCATGCAGCATCGTTATTTTTTTGCATTTTTGACCATTTTTGACATCGGTCATTTTTTTGACATCGGCATGGTTCAGTTTTTGCATTTTTGGCAATTTTTTCGACTTCTTTGCCATACCGAATCTTTTTTTTTTGCATTTTTGGACATTTTTGTCATCGGTCATTTTTTGGACTCCGTTGCCATTCGCAGCGTTCTATTTTTGCATTTTTGGCCATTTTTGGCAACCGTCATTTTTTGGACTTCTTTGCCATGACGCGTTGTTCTTTTTTTGCGTTTTGGCCATTTTTGTCATCGGTCATTTTTTGGACTCCTTTGCCATTCGCAGCGTTCTTTTTATTTATTTTTGGCCATTTTTGGCATCGATAATTTTGTGGACTTCTTTGATATACCGCATCGTTCTTTTTTTGCAGTTTTTGCAATTTTTGGCATCGGTAATTTTTTGGACTCCTTTGCCATGCAGCATCGTTATTTTTTTGCATTTTTGGCCATTTTTGACATCGGTCATTTTTTTGACATCGGCATGGTTCAGTTTTTGCATTTTTGGCTATTTTTTCGACTTATTTGCCATGCAGCATCGTTAATTTTGTGCATTTTTGGCCATTTTTGACATCGGTCATTTTTTTGACATCGGCATGGTTCAGTTTTTGCATTTTTGGCAATTTTTTCGACTTCTTTGCCATACCGAATCGTTCTTTTTTGCATTTTTGGCCATTTTTGACATCGATCATTTTTTGGACTCCTTTGCCATGCCGCAGCGTTCTTTTTTTGCATTTTTGGCCATTTTTGGCATCGGTCCGTTTTTGGAATTATTTGACAGCCGCATCGTTTTTTTTTGCATTTTGGACTTTTTTGCCATGCAGCATCATTCTTTTTTTTGTATTTTTGGCCATCTTTGGCATCGATAATTTTGTGGACTTCTTTGGCATACTGCATCCTTCTTTTTTTGCAGAGTTTGCAATTTTTGGCATCGGTCATTTTTTGGACTGCTTTGCCATGCCGCAGCGCTCTTTTTTGCATTTTTGCCATTTTTGTCATCGGTAATTTTTTGGACTCCTTTGCTATTCGAAACGTTCTTTTTTTTTTATTTTTGGCCATTTATGGCATCGGTCATTTTTTGGACTTCTTTGCCATGACGCGTTGTTCTTTTTTTGCATTTTGGTCATTTTTGGCATCGGTCATTTTTTGGACTTCTTTGCCATGCCGCAGCGTTCTTTTTTTGCATTTTTGGCCATTTTTGTCATCGGTCATTTTTTGGACTCCTTTGCCATTCGCAGCGTTCTTTTTTTTTATTTTTGGCCATTTTTGGCATAGATAATTTTGTGGACTTCTTTGGTATACCGCATTGTTCTTTTTTTGCAGTTTTTGCAATTTTTGGCATCGGTAATTTTTTGGACTCCTTTGCCATGCAGCAGCGTTCTTTTTTTTTTATTTTTGGCCATTTATGGCATCGGTCATTTTTTGGACTCCTTTGATATACTGCATCGTTCTTTTTTTGCAGTTTTTGCAATTTTTGGCATCGGTAATTTTTTGGACGCCTTTGCCATGCCGCAGTGTTCTTTTTTGCATTTTTGGCCATTTTTGTCATCGATCATTTTTTGGACTCCTTTGCCATTCGCAGCGTTCTATTTTTGCATTTTTGGCCATTTTTGGAATCGGTCATTTTTTGGACTTCTTTGCCATGACGCGTTGTTCTTTTTTGCATTTTGGCCATTTTTGGCATCGGTCTTTTTTTGGACTTCTTTGCCATGACGAGTTGTTCTTTTTTTGCATTTTGGCCATTTTTGTCATCGGTCATTTTTTGGACTTCTTTGCCATTCGCAGCGTTCTTTTTTTTTTATTTTTGGCCATTTTTGGCATCGATAATTTTGTGGACTTCTTTGATATACCGCATTGTTCTTTTTTTGCAGTTTTTGCAATTTTTGGCATCGGTAATTTTTTGGACTCCTTTGCCATTCGCAGTGTTCTATTTTTGCATTTTGGCCATTTTTGGCATCGGTCATTTTTTGGACTTTTTTGTGCCATGCAGCATCGTTTTTGTTCGCATTTTTGCCCATTTTTTGCCATTTTTGGCATCGGTCATTTTTGAACTCCTTTGCCATGCCGCAGCGTTCTATTTTTGCATTTTTGGCCATTTTTGGCATCGGTCATTTTGTAGACTTCTTTGCCATGACGCGTTGTTCTTTTTTTTGCAGTTTTTGCAATTTTTGGCATCGGTCATTTTTTGGACTCCTTTGCCATGCCGCAGCGTTCTTTTTAGGGATTTAAAAAAAAAAAATCCCTTATGTTAACGCTTTTCTGTCCGTCCGTCTGTCCGTCTGTCCGTCTGTCCGATGTAAACAATAAAAACCAGTTATTTCACATGGTTACTGTACACACAAGTTTATGATAGACCCACCGATGGGTAGCTTGATTTATTGAGAACCAGTTGTTATTGATAGAATTTCTAAATTCGGCCGGTAGGTGGCGCAATTCGCATTTTGCCAAAATATCTTTGTCCGAATAAAATTGTAATTTTATATAGTAAATGTGCGCCGAAAATTAAATTTGACCATTCGTTGGAAAGCTATTGAAGAGTAGAATACGATGCCAGTAGGTGTATTTCGAATTTCTCCGCTAGAGGCGCTAAATTCTAAAATATATAAAATATAAATTTTTAAAATGTGATTTGCAATACTCAAAAACCCCCAAAAAATTAGGTTTAATGTTGCAACTGAAAGGTAGTAAGTAGTAATATAAAACCACAGTTGTTATAATTTTAAATTCTACCACTAGAGGGTGAAACATATAATTATATTGTTTTTTAAAAATGTTATTCTACTTGGTGAATCTTTACCAAAAATGAAGGGAAAGCAAGCTAATATAAACTAAAATAAATCAGACATCCTCATAATCTGATTTTTTGTCACTAGAGGGCAGTAACATACAAGTAAAAAGTTGTAATTTAATATAGTAAATGTGCACCAAAAATGAAGTGTGACTACTCGTTGGAAAGGTAGTTAAGAGTAGAATACGATGCCGTTAACTGTAGTCTACCGCTAAAGGCGCCGAATACTAAAATATGGAAAAAGATTTTTCAAAATATGTTTTCGAATTGTGAATAAGCTAAAAAATAGGTTTAATGTCGCATCTGAAATTTAGTAAGTAGTATTTTCAAAATGTGTTTTCGAATTGTGAATAAGCTAAAAAATAGGTTTATGTCGCATCTGAAATTTAGTAAGTAGTAGTATAAAATCACAGTTATAATTTTAATTTCTGCTGATAGAGGGTGCAACATATACTCCAAATATGCATTTAGAGTAGTTGAATTTAAAAAAAGCCCGTAATTATAAAACTACTGATTAGTAGTTCTGCTGCGCGGCATTTTTTTTTTATTTTTGGCCATTTTTGGCATCGATAATTTTGTGGACTTCTTTGATATACCGCATCGTTCTTTTTTATTTTTGGCCATTTTTGGCATCGATAATTTTGTGGACTTCTTTGATATACCGCATCGTTCTTTTTTTGCAGTTTTTGCAATTTTTGGCATCGGTAATTTTTTGGACTCCTTTGCCATGCCGCAGCGTTCTTTTTTGCATTTTTGGCCATTTTTGTCATCGGTCATTTTTTGGACTCCTTTGCCATTCGCGTTCTATTTTTGCATTTTTGGCATCGGTCATTTTTTGGACTTCTTTGCCATGACGCGTTGTTCTTTTTTTGCATTTTGGCCATTTTTGGCATCGGTCATTTTTTGGACTTCTTTGCCATGCCGCAGCGTTCTTTTTTTGCATTTTTGGCCATTTTTGTCATCGGTCAGTTTTTGGACTCCTTTGCCATTCGCAGCGTTCTTTTTTTTTTATTTTTGTCCATTTTTGGCTTCGATAATTTTGTGGACTTCTTTGATATACCGCATCGTTCTTTTTTTGCAGTTTTTGCAATTTTTGGCATCGGTAATTTTTGGACTCCTTTGCCATGCCGCAATGTTCTTTTTTGCATTTTTGGCCATTTTTGTCATCGATCATTTTTTGGACTCCTTTGCCATTCGTAGCGTTCTATTTTTGCATTTTTGGCCATTTTTGGCATCGGTCATTTTTTGGACTTCTTTGCCATGACGCGTTGTTCTTTTTTTGCATTTTGGCCATTTTTGGCATCGGTCATTTCTTGGACTTCTTTGCCATGAAGCGTTGTTCTTTTTTTGCATTTTGGCCATTTTTGGCATCGGTCATTTTTTGGACTTCTTTGACATGACGAGTTGTTCTTTTTTTGCATTTTGGCCATTTTTGTCATCGGTCATTTTTTGGACTCCTTTGCCATTCGCAGCGTTCTTTTTTTTTTATTTTTGGCCATTTTTGGCATCGATAATTTTGTGGACTTCTTTGATATACCGCATCGTTCTTTTTTTGCAGTTTTTGCAATATTTGGCATCGGTAATTTTTTGGACTCCTTTGCCATGCCGCAGCGTTATTTTTTGCATTTTTGGCCATTTTTGTCATCGGTAATTTTTTGGACTCCTTTGCCATTCGCAGCGTTCTATTTTTGCATTTTCGGCCATTTTTGGCATCGGTCATTTTTTGGACTTCTTTGCCATGACGCGTTGTTCTTTTTTTGCATTTTGGCCATTTTTGGCATCGGTCATTTTTTGGACTTTTTTGTGCCATGCAGCATCGTTTTTGTTCGCATTTTTGCCCATTTTTTGCCATTTTTGGCATCGGTCATTTTTGGACTTCTTTTCCCTGTCGCATCGTTCTTTTTTTGCAGTTTTTGCAATTTTTGGCATCGGTCATTTTTTGGACTCCTTTGTCATGCCGCAGCGCTCTTTTTTGCATTTTTGGCCATTTTTGTCATCGGTCATTTTTTGGACTCCTTTCCATTCGCAGCGTTCTATTTTTGCATTTTTGGCCATTTTTGGCCATTTTTGGCATCGGTCATTTTTTGGACTTCTTTGCCATGACACGTTGTTCTTTTTTTGCATTTTGGCCATTTTTGGCATCGGAAATTTTTTGTACTTCTTTGCCATGCCGCAGCGTTCTTTTTTTGCATTTTTGGCCATTTTTCTCATCGGTCATTTTTTGGACTCCTTTGCCATTCGCAGCGTTCTTTTTTTTTATTTTTGGCCATTTTTGGCATCGATAATTTTGTGGACTTCTTTGATATACCGCATCGTTTTTTTTGCAGTTTTTGCAATTTTTGGCATCGGTAATTTTTTGGACTCCTTTGCCATGCCGCAGCGTTCTTTTTTGCATTTTTGGCCATTTTTGTCATCGGTCATTTTTTGGACTCCTTTGCCATTCGCAGCGTTCTATTTTTGCATTTTTGGCCATTTTTGGCATCGGTCATTTTTTGGACTTCTTTGTCATGACGCGTTGTTCTTTTTTTGCATTTTGGCCATTTTTTGCATCGGTCATTTTTTGGACTTTTTTGTGCCATGCAGCATCGTTTTTGTTCGCATTTTTGCCCATTTTTTTGCCATTTTTGGCATCGGTCATTTTTGGACTTCTTTTCCATGTCGCATCATTCTTTTTTTCCAGTTTTTGCAATTTTTGGCATCGGTCAATTTTTGGACTCCTTTGACATGCCGCAGCGCTCTTTTTTTGCATTTTTGGCCATTTTTGTCATCGGTCATTTTTTGGACTCCTTTGCCATTCGCAGCGTTCTTTTTTTTTATTTTTGGCCATTTTTGGCATCGATAATTTTGTGGACTTCTTTGATATACCGCATCGTTCTTTTTTTTGCAGTTTTTGCAATTTTTGGCATCGGTAATTTTGTGGACACCTTTGGCATGCCGCAGCGTTCTTTTTTTGCATTTTTGGCCATTTTTGTCATCAGTAATTTTTTGGACTCCTTTGCCATTCGCAGTGTTCTATTTTTGCATTTTTGGCCATTTTTGGCATCGGTCATTTTTTGGACTTCTTTGCCATGACGCGTTGTTCTTTTTTTACATTTTGGCCATTTTTGGCATCGGTCATTTTTTGGACTCCTTTGCCATTCGCAGCGTTCTTTTTTTTTATTTTTGGCCATTTTTGGCATCGATAATTTTGTGGACTTCTTTGATATACCGCATCGTTCTTTTTTTTGCAGTTTTTGCAATTTTTGGCATCGGTAATTTTGTGGACACCTTTGGCATGCCGCAGCGTTCTTTTTTTGCATTTTTGGCCATTTTTGTCATCAGTAATTTTTTGGACTCCTTTGCCATTCGCAGGGTTCTATTTTTGCATTTTTGGCCATTTTTGGCATCGGTAATTTTTTGGACTCCTTTGCCATTCGCAGCGTTCTTTTTTTTTATTTTTGGCCATTTTTGGCATCGATAATTTTGTGGACTTCTTTGATATACCGCATCGTTCTTTTTTTTGCAGTTTTTGCAATTTTTGGCATCGGTAATTTTGTGGACACCTTTGGCATGCCGCAGCGTTCTTTTTTTGCATTTTTGGCCATTTTTGTCATCAGTAATTTTTTGGACTCCTTTGCCATTCGCAGTGTTCTATTTTTGCATTTTTGGCCATTTTTGGCATCGGTCATTTTTTGGACTTCTTTGCCATGACGCGTTGTTCTTTTTTTGCATTTTGGCCATTTTTTGCATCGGTCATTTTTTGGACTTTTTTGTGCCATGCAGCATCGTTTTTGTTTGCATTTTTGCCCATTTTTTGCCATTTTTGTCGTCGGTCATTTTTGGACTTCTTTGATATACCGCATCGTTCTTTTTTTGCAGTTTTTGCAATTTTTGGCATCGGTAATGTTTTGGACTCCTTTGCCATGCCGCAGCGTTCTTTTTTGCATTTTTGGCCATTTTTGTCATCGGTCATTTTTTGGACTCCTTTGCCATTCGCAGCGTTCTATTTTTGCATTTTTGGCCATTTATGGCATCGGTCATTTTTTGGACTTCTTTGCCATGACGCATCATTCTTTTTTTGCATTTTGGCCATTTTGGGCATCGGTCATTTTTTGGACTTCATTTGCCATGCCGCAGCGTTCTTTTCTTGCATTTTTGGCCATTTTTGTCATCGGTCATTTTTTGGACTCCTTTGCCATTCGCAGCGTTCTTTTTTTTTTATTTTTGGCCATTTTTGGCATCAATAATTTTGTGGACTTCTTTGATATACCGCATCGTTCTTTTTTTGCAGTTTTTGCAATTTTTGGCATCGGTAATTTTTTGGACTCCTTTGCCATGCCGCAGCGTTCTTTTTTGCATTTTTAGCCATTTTTGTCATCGGTCATTTTTTGGACTCCTTTGCCATTCGCAGCGTTCTATTTTTGCATTTTTGGCCATTTATGGCATCGGTCATTTTGTGGACTTCTTTGCCATGACGCGTTGTTCTTTTTTTTGCATTTTGGCCATTTTTGGCATCCGTAATTTTGTGGATTTCTTTGCAATGCCGCATCGTTCTTTTTTTGCATTTTTGGCCATTTTTGGCATCGGTCATTTTTTGGAGTCCATTGCCATGCCGCAGCGTTCTTTTTTTTTATTTTTGGCCATTTTTGGCATCGATAATTTTGTGGACTTCTTTGATATACCGCATCGTTCTTTTTTTGCAGTTTTTGCAATTTTTGGCATCGGTAATTTTTTGGACTCCTTTGCCATTCGCAGCGTTCTATTTTTGCATTTTTGGCCATTTTTGGCAACCGTCATTTTTTGGACTTCTTTGCCATGACGCGTTGTTCTTTTTTTGCATTTTGGCCATTTTTGTCATCGGTCATTTTTTGGACTCCTTCGCCATTCGCAGCGTTCTTTTTTTTTTATTTTTGGCCATTTTTGGCATCGATAATTTTGTGGACTTCTTTGATATACCGCATCGTTCTTTTTTTGCAGTTTTTGCAATTTTTGGCATCGGTAATTTTTTGGACTCCTTTGCCATGCAGCATCGTTATTTTTTGCATTTTTGGCCATTTTTGACATCGGTCATTTTTTGGACTCCTTTGCCATGCCGCAGCGTTCTTGTTTTGCATTTTTGGCCATTTTTGGCATCGGTCCGTTTTTGGACTTATTTGACAGCCGCATCATTTTTTTTGCATTTTGGCAATTTTTTTCATCGGTCATTTTTTGGACTCCTTTGCCATTCGCAGCGTTCTTTTTTTTTATTTTTGGCCATTTTTGGCATCGATAATTTTGTGGACTTCTTTGATATACCGCATCGTTCTTTTTTGCAGTTTTTGCAATTTTTGGCATCGGTAATTTTTTGGACTCCTTTGCCATGCAGCATCGTTATTTTTTTGCGTTTTTTGCCATTTTTGACATCTTTGCCATACCGAATCGTTCTTTTTTGCATTTTTGGCCATTTTTGACATCGGTCATTTTTTGGACTCCTTTGCCATGCCGCAGCGTTCTTTTTTTGCATTTTTGGCCATTTTTGGCATCGGTCCGTTTTTGGACTTATTTGACAGCCGCATCGTTTTTTTTTGCATTTTGGATTTTTTTGCCATGCAGCATCATTCTTTTTTTTGTATTTTTGGCCATTTTTGGCATCGATAATTTTGTGGACTTCTTTGGCATACTGCATCCTTCTTTTTTTGCAGTTTTTGCAATTTTTGGCATCGGTAATTTTTTGGACTCCTTTTTCCATTCGCAGCGTTCTATTTTTGCATTTTTGGCCATTTTTGGCAACCGTCATTTTTTGGACTTCTTTTCCATGACGCGTTGTTCTTTTTTTGCATTTTGGCCATTTTTGTCATCGGTCATTTTTTGGACTCCTTTGCCATTCGCAGCATTCTTTTTTTTTATTTTTGGCCATTTTTGGCATCGATAATTTTTTGGACTCCTTTGCCATGCCGCAGCGTTCTTTTTTGCATGTTTGGCCATTTTTGTCATCGGTAATTTTTTGGACTCCTTTGCCATTCGTAGCGTTCTATTTTTGCATTTTTGGCCATTTTTGGCATCGGTAATTTTTTGGACTTCTTTGCCATGACGCGTTGTTCTTTTTTTGCATTTTGGCCATTTTTGGCATCGGTCATTTTTTGGACTTTTTTGTCATCGGTCATTTTTTTGCCTCCTTTGCCATTCGTAGCGTTCTATTTTTGCATTTTTGGCCATTTTTGGCATCGGTCATTTTTGGACTTCTTTGCCATGTCGCATCGTTCTTTTTTTGCATTTTTGGCCATGTTGGGCATCGGAAATTTTTTAGACTCCTTTGCCATGCCGCAGGGTTATTTTTTTTCATTTTTGGCCATTTCTGGCATCGATAATTTTGTGGACTTCTTTGATATTCCGCTTCGTTCTTTTTTTGCAGTTTTTGCAATTTTTGGCATCGGTAATTTTTTTGACCGATGTCAAAAATGGCAAAAAACGCAAATGCGAACAAAATCGGCATGGTTCAGTTTTTGCATTTTTGGCAATTTTTTCGACTTCTTTGCCATACCGAATCGTTCTTTTTTGCATTTTTGGCCATTTTTGACATCGGTCATTTTTTGGACTCCTTTGCCATGCCGCAGCCTTCTTTTTTTGCATTTTTGGCCATTTTTGGCATCGGTCCGTTTTTGGACTTATTTGACAGCCGCATCGTTTTTTTTGCATTTTGGACTTTTTTGCCATGCAGCATCATTCTTTTTTTTGTATTTTTGGCCATTTTTGGCATCGATAATTTTGTGGACTTCTTTGGCATACTGCATCCTTCTTTTTTTGCAGTTTTTGCAATTTTTGGCATCGGTAATTTTTTGGACTCCTTTGCCATTCGCAGCGTTCTATTTTTGCATTTTTGGCCATTTTTGGCAACCGTCATTTTTTGGACTTCTTTGCCATGACGCGTTGTTCTTTTTTTGCATTTTGGCCATTTTTGTCATCGGTCATTTTTTGGACTCCTTTGCCATTCGCAGCGTTCTTTTTTTTTATTTTTGGCCATTTTTGGCATCGATAATTTTGTGGACTTCTTTGATATACCGCATCGTTCTTTTTTTGCAGTTTTTGCAATTTTTGGCATCGGTAATTTTTTGGACTCCTTTGCCATGCCGCATCGTTATTTTTTTGCATTTTTGGCCATTTTTGACATCGGTCATTTTTTTGACATCGGCATGGTTCAGTTTTTGCATTTTTGGCAATTTTTTCGACTTCTTTGCCATACCGAATCGTTCTTTTTTGCATTTTTGGCCATTTTTGTCATCGGTAATTTTTTGGACTCCCTTGCCATTCGCAGCGTTCTATTTTTGCAATTTTGGCCATTTTGGCAACCGTCATTTTTTGGACTTCTTTGCCATGACGCGTTGTTGTTTTTTGCATTTTGGCCATTTTTGTCATCGGTCATTTTTTGGACTCCTTTGCCATTCGCAGCGTTGTTTTTTTTTATTTTTGGCCATTTTTGGCATCGATAATTTTGTGGACTTCTCTGATATACCGCATCGTTCTTTTTTTGCAGTTTTTGAAATTTTTGGCATCGGTAATTTTTTGGACTCCTTTGCCATGCAGCATCGTTATTTTTTTGCATTTTTGGCCATTTTTGACATCGGTCATTTTTTTGACATCGGCATGGTTCAGTTTTTGCATTTTTGGCAATTTTTTCGACTTCTTTGCCATACCGAATCGTTCTTTTTTGCATTTTTGGCCATTTTTGACATCGGTCATTTTTTGGACTCCTTTGCCATGCCGCAGCGTTCTTTTTTTGCATTTTTGGCATCGGTCCGTTTTTGGACTTATTTGAGAGCCGCATAATTTTTTTTGCATTTTGGACTTTTTTGCCATGCAGCATCATTCTTTTTTTGTATTTTTGGCCATTTTGGGCATCGATAATTTTGTGGACTTCTTTGGCATACTGCATCCTTCTTTTTTTGCAGTTTTTGCAATTTTTGGCATCGGTCATTTTTTGGACTCCTTTGATATACCGCATCGTTCTTTTTTTGCAGTTTTTGCAATTTTTGGCATCGGTAATTTTTTGGACTCCTTTGCCATGCCGCAGCGTTCTTTTTTGCATTTTTGGCAATTTTTGTCATCGGTCATTTTTTGGACTCCTTTGCCATTCGCAGCGTTCTTTTTTTTTATTTTTGGCCATTTTTGGCATCGATAATTTTGTGGACTTCTTTGATATACCGCATCGTTCTTTTTTTGCAGTTTTTGCAATTTTTGGCATCGGTAATTTTTTGGACTCCTTTGCCATGCAGCATCGTTATTTTTTGCATTTTTGGCCATTTTTGACATCGGTCATTTTTTGGACTCCTTTGCCATGCCGCAGCGTTCTTGTTTTGCATTTTTGGCCATTTTTTGGCATCGGTCCGTTTTTGGACTTATTTGACAGCCGCATCATTTTTTTTGCATTTTGGACTTTTTTGCCATTCAGCATCATTCTTTTTTTTGTATTTTTGGCCATTTTGGGCATCGATAATTTTGTGGACTTCTTTGGCATACTGCATCCTTCTTTTTTTGCAGTTTTTGCAATTTTTGGCATCGGTCATTTTTTGGACTCCTTTGATATACCGCATCGTTCTTTTTTTGCAGTTTTTGCAATTTTTGGCATCGGTAATTTTTTGGACTCCTTTGCCATGCCGCAGCGTTCTTTTTTGCATTTTTGGCCATTTTTGTCATCGGTCATTTTTTGGACTCTTTTGCCATTCGCAGCGTTCTTTTTTTTAATTTTTGGCTATTTTTGGCATTGATAATTTTGTGGACTTCTTTGATATACCGCATCGTTCTTTTTTTGCAGTTTTTGCAATTTTTGGCATCGGTAATTTTTTGGACTCCTTTGCCATGCAGTATCGTTATTTTTTGCATTTTTGGCCATTTTTGACATCGGTCATTTTTTGACATCGGCTTGGTTCAGTTTTTGCATTTTTGGCAATTTTTTCGACTTCTTTGCCATACCGAATCGTTCTTTTTTGCATTTTTGGCCATTTTTGTCATCGGTCATTTTTTGGACTCCTTTGCCATTCGCAGCGTTCTATTTTTGCATTTTTGGCAATTTTTGGCAACCGTCATTTTTTGGACTTCTTTGCCATGACGCGTTGTTCTTTTTTTGCATTTTGGCCATTTTTGTCATCGGTCATTTTTTGGACTCCTTTGCCATTCGCAGCGTTCTTTTTTTTTATTTTTGGCCATTTTTGGCATCGATAATTTTGTGGACTTCTTTGATATACCGCATCGTTCTTTTTTTGCAGTTTTTGCAATTTTTGGCATCGGTAATTTTTTGGACTCCTTTGCCATGCAGCATCGTTATTTTTTGCATTTTTGGCCATTTTTGACATCGGTCATTTTTTGACATCGGCTTGGTTCAGTTTTTGCATTTTTGGCAATTTTTTCGACTTCTTTGCCATACCGAATTTTTTTTTTTTGCATTTTTGGCCATTTTTGTCATCGGTCATTTTTTGGACTCCTTTGCCATTCGCAGCGTTCTATTTTTGCATTTTTGGCCATTTTTGGCAACCGTCATTTTTTGGACTTCTTTGCCATGACGCGTTGTTCTTTTTTTGCATTTTGGCCATTTTTGTCATCGGTCATTTTTTGGACTCCTTTGCCATTCGCAGCGTTCTTTTTTTTTATTTTTGGCCATTTTTGGCATCGATAATTTTGTGGACTTCTTTGATATACCGCATCCTTCTTTTTTTGCAGTTTTTGCAATTTTTGGCATCGGTCATTTTTTGGACTCCTTTGATATACCGCATCGTTCTTTTTTTGCAGTTTTTGCAATTTTTGGCATCGGTAATTTTTTGGACTCCTTTGCCATGCCGCAGCGTTCTTTTTTGCATTTTTGGCAATTTTTGTCATCGGTCATTTTTTGGACTCCTTTGCCATTCGCAGCGTTCTTTTTTTTTATTTTTGGCCATTTTTGGCATCGATAATTTTGTGGACTTCTTTGATATACCGCATCGTTCTTTTTTTGCAGTTTTTGCAATTTTTGGCATCGGTAATTTTTTGGACTCCTTTGCCATGCAGCATCGTTATTTTTTGCATTTTTGGCCATTTTTGACATCGGTCATTTTTTGGACTCCTTTGCCATGCCGCAGCGTTCTTGTTTTGCATTTTTGGCCATTTTTTGGCATCGGTCCGTTTTTGGACTTATTTGACAGCCGCATCATTTTTTTTGCATTTTGGACTTTTTTGCCATTCAGCATCATTCTTTTTTTTGTATTTTTGGCCATTTTGGGCATCGATAATTTTGTGGACTTCTTTGGCATACTGCATCCTTATTTTTTTGCAGTTTTTGCAATTTTTGGCATCGGTCATTTTTTGGACTCCTTTGATATACCGCATCGTTCTTTTTTTGCAGTTTTTGCAATTTTTGGCATCGGTAATTTTTTGGACTCCTTTGCCATGCCGCAGCGTTCTTTTTTGCATTTTTGGCCATTTTTGTCATCGGTCATTTTTTGGACTCTTTTGCCATTCGCAGCGTTCTTTTTTTTAATTTTTGGCCATTTTTGGCATTGATAATTTTGTGGACTTCTTTGATATACCGCATCGTTCTTTTTTTGCAGTTTTTGCAATTTTTGGCATCGGTAATTTTTTGGACTCCTTTGCCATTCAGCATCGTTATTTTTTGCATTTTTGGCCATTTTTGACATCGGTCATTTTTTGACATCGGCTTGGTTCAGTTTTTGCATTTTTGGCAATTTTTTCGACTTCTTTGCCATACCGAATCGTTCTTTTTTGCATTTTTGGCCATTTTTGTCATCGGTCATTTTTTGGACTCCTTTGCCATTCGCAGCGTTCTATTTTTGCATTTTTGGCAATTTTTGGCAACCGTCATTTTTTGGACTTCTTTGCCATAACGCGTTGTTCTTTTTTTGCATTTTGGCCATTTTTGTCATCGGTCATTTTGTGGACTCCTTTGCCATTCGCAGCGTTCTATTTTTGCATTTTTGGCCATTTTTGGCAACCGTCATTTTTGGACTTCTTTGCCATGACGCGTTGTTCTTTTTTTGCATTTTGGCCATTTTTGTCATCGGTCATTTTTGGGACTCCTTTGCCATTCGCAGCGTTCTTTTTTTTTATTTTTGGCCATTTTTGGCATCGATAATTTTGTGGACTTCTTTGATATACCGCATCGTTCTTTTTTTGCAGTTTTTGCAATTTTTGGCATCGGTAATTTTTTGGACTCCTTTGCCATGCAGCATCTTTATTTTTTTGCATTTTTGGCCATTTTTGACATCGGTCATTTTTTTGACATAGGCATGGTTCAGTTTTTGCATTTTTGGCAATTTTTTCGACTTCTTTGCCATACCGAATCGTTCTTTTTTGCATTTTTGGCCTTTTTTGACATCGGTCATTTTTTGGACTCCTTTGCCATGCCGCAGCGTTCTTTTTTTGCATTTTTGGCCATTTTTGGCATCGGTCCGTTTTTGGAATTATTTGACAGCCGCATCGTTTTTTTTTTGCATTTTGGACTTTTTTGCCATGCAGCATCATTCTTTTTTTTGTATTATTGGCCATTTTTGGCATCGATAATTTTGTGGATTTCTTTGGCATACTGCATCCTTCTTTTTTTGCAGTTTTTGCAATTTTTGGCATCGGTCATTTTTTGGACTCCTTTGCCATGCCGCAGCGCTCATTTTTTGCATTTTTGGCCATTTTTGGCCATTTTGGTCATCGGTCATTTTTTGGACCACTTTGCTATTCGCAGCGTTCTTTTTTTTTATTTTTGGCCATTTATGGCATGGGTCATTTTTTGGACTTCTTTGCCATGACGCGTTGTTCTTTTTTTGCATTTTGGTCATTTTTGGCATCGGTCATTTTTGGACTTCTTTGCCATGTCGCATCGTTCTTTTTTTGCATTTTTGACCATGTTGGGCATCGGAAATTTTTTGGACTCCTTTGCCATGCCGCAGCGTTATTTTTTTTTATTTTTGGCCATTTTTGGCATCGATAATTTTGTGGACTTCTTTGATATACCGCATCGTTCTTTTTTTGCAGTTTTTGCAATTTTTGGCATCGGTAATTTTTTGGACTCCTTTGCCATGCCGCATCGTTATTTTTTTGCATTTTTGGCCATTTTTGACATCGGTCATTTTTTTGACATCGGCATGGTTCAGTTTTTGCATTTTTGGCAATTTTTTCGACTTCTTTGCCATACCGAATCGTTCTTTTTTGCATTTTTGGCAATTTTTGTCATCGGTCATTTTTTGGACTCCCTTGCCATTCGCAGCGTTCTATTTTTGCAATTTTGGCCATTTTGGCAACCGTCATTTTTTGGACTTCTTTGCCATGACGCGTTGTTCTTTTTTTGCATTTTGGTCATTTTTGGCATCGGTCATTTTTGGACTTCTTTGCCATGTCGCATCGTTCTTTTTTTGCATTTTTGACCATGTTGGGCATCGGTAATTTTTTGGACTCCTTTGCCATGCCGCAGCGTTCTTTTTTGCATGTTTGGCCATTTTTGTCATCGGTCATTTTTTGGACTCCTTTGCCATTCGTAGCGTTCTATTCTTGCATTTTTGGCCATTTTTGGCATCGGTCATTTTTTGGACTTCTTTGCCATGACGCGTTGTTCTTTTTTTGCATTTTGGCCATTTTTGGCATCGGTCATTTTTTGGACTTTTTTGTGCCATGCAGCATCGTTTTTGTTCGCATTTTTGCCCATTTTTTGCCAATTTTGGCATCGGTCATTTTTGGACTTCTTTGCCATGTCGCATCGTTCTTTTTTTGCATTTTTTGCCATGCAGGATCGTTCTTTTTTACATTTTTGGCAATTTTTGTCATCGGTCATTAGTTGCACTTATTTGGCAGCCGCATCGTGCTTTTTTTGCATTTTTTGCCATTTTTGGCATCGGTAATTTTGTGGATTTCTTTGCAATGCCGAATCGTTCTTTTTTTGCATTTTTGGCCATTTTTGGCATCGGTCATTTTTTGGAGTCCATTGCCATGCCGCAGCGTTCTTTTTTTTTATTTTTGTCCATTTTTGGCATCGATAATTTTGTGGACTTCTTTGATATACCGCATCGTTCTTTTTTGCAGTTTTTGCAATTTTTGGCATCGGTAATTTTTTGGACTCCTTTGCCATTCGCAGCGTTCTATTTTTGCATTTTTGGCCATTTTTGGCAACCGTCATTTTTTGGACTTCTTTGCCATGACGCGTTGTTCTTTTTTTGCATTTTGGCCATTTTTGTCATCGGTCATTTTTTGGACCCCTTTGCCATTCGCAGCGTTTTTTTTTTTATTTTTGGCCATTTTTGGCATCGATAATTTTGTGGACTTCTTTGATATACCGCATCGTTCTTTTTTTGCAGTTTTTGCAATTTTTGGCATCGGTAATTTTTTGGACTTCTTTGCCATGACGCGTTGTTCTCTTTTTGCATTTTGGCCATTTTTGTCATCGGTCATTTTTTGGACTCCTTTGCCATTCGCAGCGTTCTTTTTTTTTATTTTTGGCCATTTTTGGCATCGATAATTTTGTGGACTTCTTTGATATACCGCATCGTTCTTTTTTTGCAGTTTTTGCAATTTTTGGCATCGGTAATTTTTTGGACTCCTTTGCCATGCCGCATCGTTATTTTTTTGCATTTTTGGCCATTTTTGACATCGGTCATTTTTTTGACATCGGCATGGTTCAGTTTTTGCATTTTTGGCAATTTTTTCGACTTCTTTGCCATACCGAATCGTTCTTTTTTGCATTTTTGGCCATTTTTGTCATCGGTCATTTTTTGGACTCCCTTGCCATTCGCAGCGTTCTATTTTTGCAATTTTGGCCATTTTGGCAACCGTCATTTTTTGGACTTCTTTGCCATGACGCGTTGTTCTTTTTTGCATTTTGGCCATTTTTGTCATCGGTCATTTTTTGGACTCCTTTGCCATTCGCAGCGTTGTTTTTTTTTATTTTTTGCCATTTTTGGCATCGATAATTTTGTGGACTTCTCTGATATACCGCATCGTTCTTTTTTTGCAGTTTTTGCAATTTTTGGCATCGGTAATTTTTTGGACTCCTTTGCTATGCAGCATCGTTATTTTTTTGCATTTTTGGCCATTTTTGACTTCGGTCATTTTTTTGACATAGGCATGGTTCAGTTTTTGCATTTTTGGCAATTTTTTCGACTTCTTTGCCATACCGAATCGTTCTTTTTTGCATTTTTGGCATCGGTAATTTTTTCTTTTTTTGCAGTTTTTGCAATTTTTGGCATCGGTAATTTTTTGGACTCCTTTGCCATGCCGCAGCGTTCTTTTTTGCATTTTTGGCCATTTTTGTCATCGGTCATTTTTTGGACTCCTTTGCCATTCGCAGCGTTCTATTTTTGCATTTTTGGCATCGGTCATTTTTTGCCGCAGCGTTCTTTTTTTGCATTTTTGGCCATTTTTGCCATCGGTCATTTTGTGGACTTCTTTGCCATGCAGCATCGTTCTTTTTTTGTATTTTTGCCAATTTTTTCGACTTCTTTGTCATACCGAATCGTTCTTTCTACATTTTTGGCCATTTTTGGCATCGGTCATTTGTTGCACTTATTTGGCAGCCGCATCGTCCTTTTTTTGCATTTTTGGCCATTTTTGGCATCGGTAATTTTGTGGATTTCTTTGCAATGCCGCATCGATCTTTTTTTGCATTTTTGGCCATTTTTGGCATCGGTCATTTTTTGGAGTCCATTTCCATGCCGCAGCGTTTTTTTTTTATTTTTGGCCATTTTTGGCATCGATAATTTTGTGGACTTCTTTGATATACCGCATCGTTCTTTTTTTGCAGTTTTTGCAATTTTTGGCATCGGTAATTTTTTGGACTCCTTTGCCATGCCGCAGCGTTCTTTTTTGCATGTTTGGCCATTTTTGTCATCGGTTATTTTTTGGACTCCTTTGCCATTCGTAGCGTTCTATTTTTGCGTTTTTTGCCATTTTTGACATCGGTCATTTTTTTGACATCGGCATGGTTCAGTTTTTGCATTTTTGGCAATTTTTTCGACTTCTTTGCCATACCGAATCGTTCTTTTTTGCATTTTTGGCCATTTTTGACATCGGTCATTTTTTGGACTCCTTTGCCATGCCGCAGCGTTCTTTTTTTGCATTTTTGGCCATTTTTGGCATCGTTCCGTTTTTGGACTTATTTGACAGCCGCATCGTTTTTTTTTGCATTTTGGACTTTTTTGCCATGCAGCATCATTCTTTTTTTTGTATTTTTGGCCATTTTTGGCATCGATAATTTTGTGGACTTCTTTGGCATACTGCATCCTTCTTTTTTTGCAGTTTTTGCAATTTTTGGCATCGGTAATTTTTTGGACTCCTTTGCCATTCGCAGCGTTCTATTTTTGCATTTTTGGCCATTTTTGGCAACCGTCATTTTTTGGACTTCTTTGCCATGACGCGTTGTTCTCTTTTTGCATTTTGGCCATTTTTGTCATCGGTCATTTTTTGGACTCCTTTGCCATTCGCAGCGTTCTTTTTTTTTATTTTTGGCCATTTTTGGCATCGATAATTTTGTGGACTTCTTTGATATACCGCATCGTTCTTTTTTTGCAGTTTTTGCAATTTTTGGCATCGGTAATTTTTTGGACTCCTTTGCCATGCCGCATTGTTATTTTTTTGCATTTTTGGCCATTTTTGACATCGGTCATTTTTTTGACATCGGCATGGTTCAGTTTTTGCATTTTTGGCAATTTTTTCGACTTCTTTGCCATACCGAATCGTTCTTTTTTGCATTTTTGGCCATTTTTGTCATCGGTCATTTTTTGGACTCCCTTGCCATTCGCAGCGTTCTATTTTTGCAATTTTGGCCTTTTGGCAACCGTCATTTTTTGGACTTCTTTGCCATGACGCGTTGTTCTTTTTTGCATTTTGGCCATTTTTGTCATCGGTCATTTTTTGGACTCCTTTGCCATTCGCAGCGTTGTTTTTTTTTATTTTTTGCCATATTTGGCATCGATAATTTTGTGGACTTCTCTGATATACCGCATCGTTCTTTTTTTGCAGTTTTTGCAATTTTTGGCATCGGTAATTTTTTGGACTCCTTTGCCATGCAGCATCGTTATTTTTTGCATTTTTGGCCATTTTTGACATCGGCATGGTTCAGTTTTTGCATTTTTGGCAATTTTTTCGACTTCTTTGCCATACCGAATCGTTCTTTTTTGCATTTTTGGCCATTTTTGACATCGGTCATTTTTTGGACTCCTTTGCCATGCCGCAGCGTTCTTTTTTTGCATTTTTGGCCATTTTTGGCATCGGTCCGTTTTTGGACTTATTTGAGAGCCGCATAATTTTTTTTGCATTTTGGACTTTTTTGCCATGCAGCATCATTCTTTTTTTTGTATTTTTGGCCATTTTGGGCATCGATAATTTTGTGGACTTCTTTGGCATACTGCATCCTTCTTTTTTTGCAGTTTTTGCAATTTTTGGCATCGGTCATTTTTTGGACTCCTTTGATATACCGCATCGTTCTTTTTTTGCAGTTTTTGCAATTTTTGGCATCGGTAATTTTTTGGACTCCTTTGCCATGCCGCAGCGTTCTTTTTTGCATTTTTGGCAATTTTTGTCATCGGTCATTTTTTGGACTTATTTGAGAGCCGCATAATTTTTTTTGCATTTTGGACTTTTTTTCCATGCAGCATCATTCTTTTTTTTGTATTTTTGGCCATTTTGGGCATCGATAATTTTGTGGACTTCTTTGGCATACTGCATCCTTCTTTTTTTGCAGTTTTTGCAATTTTTGGCATCGGTCATTTTTTGGACTTCTTTGATATACCGCATCGTTCTTTTTTTGCAGTTTTTGCAATTTTTGGCATCGGTAATTTTTTGGACTCCTTTGCCATTCCGCAGCGTTCTTTTTTGCATTTTTGGCAATTTTTGTCATCGGTCATTTTTTGGACTCCTTTGCCATTCGCAGCGTTCTTTTTTTTTATTTTTGGCCATTTTTGGCATCGATAATTTTGTGGACTTCTTTGATATACCGCATCCTTCTTTTTTTGCAGTTTTTGCAATTTTTGGCATCGGTCATTTTTTGGACTTCTTTGATATACCGCATCGTTCTTTTTTTGCAGTTTTTGCAATTTTTGGCATCGGTAATTTTTTGGACTCCTTTGCCATTCCGCAGCGTTCTTTTTTGCAGTTTTTGCAATTTTTGGCATCGGTAATTTTTTGGACTCCTTTGCCATGCAGCATCGTTATTTTTTGCATTTTTGGCCATTTTTGACATCGGTCATTTTTTGGACTCCTTTGCCATGCCGCAGCGTTCTTGTTTTGCATTTTTGGCCATTTTTGGCATCGGTCCGTTTTTGGACTTATTTGACAGCCGCATCATTTTTTTTGCATTTTGGACTTTTTTGCCATTCAGCATCATTCTTTTTTTTGTATTTTTGGCCATTTTGGGCATCGATAATTTTGTGGACTTCTTTGGCATACTGCATCCTTCTTTTTTTGCAGTTTTTGAAATTTTTGGCATCGGTCATTTTTTGGACTCCTTTGATATACCGCATCGTTCTTTTTTTGCAGTTTTTGCAATTTTTGGCATCGGTAATTTTTTGGACTCCTTTGCCATGCCGCAGCGTTCTTTTTTGCATTTTTGGCCATTTTTGTCATCGGTCATTTTTTGGACTCCTTTGCCATTCGCAGCGTTCTATTTTTGAATTTTTGGCATCGGTCATTTTTTGCCGCAGCGTTCTTTTTTTGCATTTTTGGCCATTTTTGCCATCGGTCATTTTGTGGACTTCTTTGCCATGCAGCATCGTTCTTTTTTTGTATTTTTGGCAATTTTTTCGACTTCTTTGTCATACCGAATCGTTCTTTCTACATTTTTGGCCATTTTTGGCATCGGTCATTTGTTGCACTTATTTGGCAGCCGCATCGTGCTTTTTTGCATTTTTGGCCATTTTTGGCATCGGTAATTTTGTGGATTTCTTTGCAATGCCGCATCGATCTTTTTTTGCATTTTTGGCCATTTTGGCATCGGTCATTTTTTGGAGTCCATTTCCATGCCGCAGCGTTTTTTTTTTATTTTTGGCCATTTTTGGCATCGATAATTTTGTGGACTTCTTTGATATACCGCATCGTTCTTTTTTTGCAGTTGTTGCAATTTTTGGCATCGGTAATTTTTTGGACTCCTTTGCCATGCCGCAGCGTTCTTTTTTGCATGTTTGGCCATTTTTGTCATCGGTTATTTTTTGGACTCCTTTGCCATTCGTAGCGTTCTATTTTTGCATTTTTGGCCATTTTTGGCATCGGTCATTTTTTGGACTTCTATGCCATGACGCGTTGTTCTTTTTTTGCATTTTGGCCATTTTTGGCATCGGTCATTTTTTGGATTTTTTTGTGCCATGCAGCATCGTTTTTGTTCGCATTTTTGCCCATTTTTTGCCATTTTTGGCATCGGTCATTTTTGGACTTCTTTGCCATGTCGCATCGTTCTTTTTTTGCATTTTTGGCCATATTTGGCATCTGTAATTTTTTGGACTCATTTGCCATGACGCAGCGTTCTTTGCCATGCCGCAGCGTTCTTTTTTTGCATTTTTGGCCATTTTTGGCATCGGTCATTTTTTGGAATTTTTTGCCGCGCAGCATCGTTTTTTTTTGCATTTTTGGCCATTTTTGGCATCGGTCCGTTTTTGGACTTATTTGACAGCCGTATCGTTGTTTGTTTTGCATTTTGGGCCATTTTTGGCATCGGTCATTTTTTGCCGCAGCGTTCTTTTTTTGCATGTTTGGCCATTTTTGCCATCGGTCATTTTTTGGACTTTTTTGCCATGCAGCATCGTTCTTTTTTTGTATTTTTGGCAATTTTTTCGACTTCTTTGTCATACCGAAGCGTTCTTTTTTACATTTTTGGCCATTTTTGGCATCGGTCATTTGTTGCACTTATTTGGCAGCCGCATCGTGCTTTTTTTGCATTTTTGGCCATTTTTGGCATCGGTAATTTTGTGGATTTCTTTGCAATGCCGCATCGTTCTTTTTTTGCATTTTTGGCCATTTTTGGCATCGGTCATTTTTTGGAGTCCATTCCCATGCCGCAGCGTTCTTTTTTTATTTTTGGCCATTTTTGGCATCGATAATTTTGTGGACTTCTTTGATATACCGCATCGTTCTTTTTTTGCAGTTCTTGCAATTTTTGGCATCGGTAATTTTTTGGACTCCTTTGCCATTCGCAGCGTTCTATTTTTGCATTTTTGGCCATTTTTGGCAACCGTCATTTTTTGGACGTTTTTGTGCCACGCAGCATCGTTTTTGTTCGCATTTTTGCCCATTTTTGTCATCGGTCATTTTTTGGACTCCTTTGCCATTCTTTTTTTTTTATTTTTGGCCATTTTTTGCATCGATAATTTTGTGGACTTCTTTGATATACCGCATCGTTCTTTTTTTGCAGTTTTTGCAATTTTTGGCATCGGTAATTTTTTGGACTCCTTTGCCATGCAGCATCGTTATTTTTTGCGTTTTTGGCCATTTTTGACATCGGTCATTTTTTTGACATCGGCATGGTTCAGTTTTTGCATTTTTGGCAATTTTTTCGACTTCTTTGCCATACCGAATCGTTCTTTTTTGCATTTTTGGCCATTTTTGTCATCGGTCATTTTTTGGACTCCTTTGCCATTCGCAGCGTTCTATTTTTGCATTTTTTGCCATTTTTGGCAACCGTAATTTTTTGGAATTCTTTGCCATGACGCGTTGTTCTTTTTTTGTATTTTTGGTCATTTTTGGCATCGATAATTTTGTGGATTTCTTTGGCATACTGCATCCTTCTTTTTTTGCAGTTTTTGCAATTTTTGGCATCGGTCATTTTTTGGACTCCTTTGCCATGCCGCAGCGCTCTTTTTTTGCATTTTTGGCCATTTTTGTCATCGGTCATTTTTTGGACTACTTTGCTATTCGCAGCGTTCTTTTTTTTTATTTTTGGCCATTTATGGCATCGGTCATTTTTTGGACTTCTTTGCCATGACGCGTTGTTCTTTTTTTGCATTTTTGGCCATTTTTGGCATCGGTAATTTTTTGGACTCCTTTGCCATGCAGCATCATTCTTTTTTTTGTATTTTTGGCCATTTTTGGCATCGATAATTTTGTGGACTTCTTTGGCATACTGCATCCTTCTTTTTTTGCAGTTTTTGCAATTTTTGGCATCGGTAATTTTTTGGACTCCTTTGCCATTCGCAGCGTTCTATTTTTGCATTTTTGCATTTTTGGCCATTTTTGGCTACCGTCATTTTTTGGACTTCTTTGCCATGACGCGTTGTTCTTTTTTTGCATTTTGGCCATTTTTGTCATCGGTCATTTTTTGGACTCCTTTGCCATTCGCAGCGTTCTTTTTTTTATTTTTGGCCATTTTTGGCATCGATAATTTTGTGGACTTCTTTGATATACCGCATCGTTCTTTTTTTGCAATTTTTGGCATCGGTAATTTTTTGGACTCCTTTGCAATGCAGCATCGTTATTTTTTTGCATTTTTGGCCATTTTTGACATCGGTCATTTTTTTGACATCGGCATGGTTCAGTTTTTGCATTTTTGGCAATTTTTTCGACTTCTTTGCCATACCGAATCGTTCTTTTTTGCATTTTTGGCCATTTTTGACATCGGTAATTTTTTGGACTCCTTTGCCATGCCGCAGCGTTCTTTTTTTGCATTTTTGGCCATTTTTGGCATCGGTCCGTTTTTGGACTTATTTGACAGCCGCATCATTTTTTTTTGCATTTTGGACTTTTTTGCCATGCAGCATCATTCTTTTTTTTGTATTTTTGGCCATTTTGGGCATCGAGAATTTTGTGGACTTCTTTGGCATACTGCATCCTTCTTTTTTTGCAGTTTTTGCAATTTTTGGCATCGGTCATTTTTAGGACTCCTTTGCCATGCCGCAGCGCTCTTTTTTTGCATTTTTGGCCATTTTTGTCATCGGTCATTTTTTGGACTACTTTGCTATTCGCAGCGTTCTTTTTTTTTATTTTTGGCCATTTATGGCATCGGTCATTTTTTGGACTTCTTTGCCATGCCGCGTTGTTCTTTTTTTGCATTTTTGGCCATTTTTGGCATCGGTAATTTTTTGGACTCCTTTGCAATGCAGCATCGTTATTTTTTTGCATTTTTGGCCATTTTTGACATCGGTAATTTTTTGGACTCCTTTGCCATGCCGCAGCGTTCTTTTTTTGCATTTTTGACCATTTTTGACATCGGTCATTTTTTTGACATCGGCATGGTTCAGTTTTTGCATTTTTGGCAATTTTTTCGACTTCTTTGCCATACCGAATCGTTCTTTTTTGCATTTTTGGCCATTTTTGGCATCGGTAATTTTTTGGACTCCTTTGCCATTCGCAGCGTTCTATTTTTGCATTTTTGCATTTTTGGCCATTTTTGGCAACCGTCATTTTTTGGACTTCTTTGCCATGACGCGTTGTTCTTTTTTTGCATTTTGGCCATTTTTGTCATCGGTCATTTTTTGGACTCCTTTGCCATTCGCAGCGTTCTTTTTTTTATTTTTGGCCATTTTTGGCATCGATAATTTTGTGGACTTCTTTGATATACCGCATCGTTCTTTTTTTGCAATTTTTGGCATCGGTAATTTTTTGGACTCCTTTGCAATGCAGCATCGTTATTTTTTTGCATTTTTGGCCATTTTTGACATCGGTCATTTTTTTGACATCGGCATGGTTCAGTTTTTGCATTTTTGGCAATTTTTTCGACTTCTTTGCCATACCGAATCGTTCTTTTTTGCAGTTTTTGCAATTTTTGGCATCGGTAATTTTTTAGACTCCTTTGCCATTCGCAGCGTTCTATTTTTGCATTTTTGCATTTTTGGCCATTTTTGGCAACCGTCATTTTTTGGACTTCTTTGCCATGACGCGTTGTTCTTTTTTTGCATTTTGGCCATTTTTGTCATCGGTAATTTTTTGGACTCCTTTGCCATTCGCAGCGTTCTTTTTTTTATTTTTGGCCATTTTTGGCATCGATAATTTTGTGGACTTCTTTGCCATACCGAATCGTTCTTTTTTGCATTTTTGGCCATTTTTGTCATCGGTCATTTTTTGGACTCCTTTGCCATTCGCAGCGTTCTATTTTTGCATTTTTGGTCATTTTTGGCAACCGTCATTTTTTGGACTTCTTTGCCATGACGCGTTGTTCTTTTTTTGCATTTTGGCCATTTTTGTCATCGGTTATTTTTTGGACTCCTTTGCCATTCGCAGCGTTCTTTTTTTTTATTTTTGGCCATTTTTGGCATCGATAATTTTGTGGACTTCTTTGATATACCGCATCGTTCTTTTTTTGCAGTTTTTGCAATTTTTGGCATCGGTAATTTTTTGGACTCCTTTGCCATGCAGCATCGTTATTTTTTTGCATTTTTGGCCATTTTTGACATCGGTCATTTTTTGGACTCCTTTGCCATTCGCAGCGTTCTATTTTTGCATTTTTTGCCATTTTTGGCAACCGTCATTTTTTGGAATTCTTTGCCATGACGCGTTGTTCTTTTTTGTATTTTTGGCCATTTTTGCCATCGATAATTTTTTGGACCCCTTTGCCATACCGAATCGTTCTTTTTTGCATTTTTGGCCATTTTTGACATCGGTAATTTTTTGGACTCCTTTGCCATGCCGCAGCGTTCTTTTTTTGCATTTTTGGTCATTTTTGGCATCGGTCCGTTTTTGGACTTATTTGACAGCCGCATCATTTTTTTTGCATTTTGGACTTTTTTGCCATGCAGCATCATTCTTTTTTTAGTATTTTGGGCCATTTTGGGCATCGATAATTTTGTGGACTTCTTTGGCATACTGCATCCTTCTTTTTTTGCAGTTTTTGCAATTTTTGGCATCGGTCATTTTTTGGACTCCTTTGATATACCGCATCGTTCTTTTTTTGCAGTTTTTGCAATTTTTGGCATCGGTAATTTTTTGGACTCCTTTGCCATGCCGCAGCGTTCTTTTTTGCATTTTTGGCCATTTTTGTCATCGGTCATTTTTTGGACTCCTTTGCCATTCGCAGCGTGGCAAAGGAGTCTTTTTTTTATTTTTGGCCATTTTTCGCAGCGTGGCAAAGGAGTTCTTTTTTTTTATTTTACATTCGCAGCGTGGCAAAGGAGTTCTTTTTTTTTATTTTTGGCCATTTTTGGCATCGATAATTTTGTGGATTTCTTTGGCATACTGCATCCTTCTTTTTTTGCAGTTTTTGCAATTTTTGGCATCGGTCATTTTTTGGACTCCTTTGCCATGCCGCAGCGCTCTTTTTTTGCATTTTTGGCCATTTTTGTCATCGTTCATTTTTTGGACTACTTTGCTATTCGCAGCGTTCTTTTTTTTTATTTTTGGCCATTTATGGCATCGGTCATTTTTTGGACTTCTTTGCCATGACGCGTTGTTCTTTTTTTGCATTTTTGGCCATTTTTGGCATCGGTAATTTTTTGGACTCCTTTGCCATGCAGCATCATTCTTTTTTTTGTATTTTTGGCCATTTTTGGCATCGATAATTTTGTGGACTTCTTTGGCATACTGCATCCTTCTTTTTTTGCAGTTTTTGCAATTTTTGGCATCGGTAATTTTTTGGACTCCTTTGCCATTCGCAGCGTTCTATTTTTGCATTTTTGCATTTTTGGCCATTTTTGGCTACCGTCATTTTTTGGACTTCTTTGCCATGACGCGTTGTTCTTTTTTTGCATTTTGGCCATTTTTGTCATCGGTCATTTTTTGGACTCCTTTGCCATTCGCAGCGTTCTTTTTTTTATTTTTGGCCATTTTTGGCATCGATAATTTTGTGGACTTCTTTGATATACCGCATCGTTCTTTTTTTGCAATTTTTGGTATCGGTAATTTTTTGGACTCCTTTGCAATGCAGCATCGTTATTTTTTTGCATTTTTGGCCATTTTTGACATCGGCATGGTTCAGTTTTTGCATTTTTGGCAATTTTTTCGACTTCTTTGCCATACCGAATCGTTCTTTTTTGCATTTTTGGCCATTTTTGACATCGGTAATTTTTTGGACTCCTTTGCCATGCCGCAGCGTTCTTTTTTTGCATTTTTGGCCATTTTTGGCATCGGTCCGTTTTTGGACTTATTTGACAGCCGCATCATTTTTTTTTGCATTTTGGACTTTTTTGCCATGCAGCATCATTCTTTTTTTTGTATTTTTGGCCATTTTGGGCATCGATAATTTTGTGGACTTCTTTGGCATACTGCATCCTTCTTTTTTTGCAGTTTTTGCAATTTTTGGCATCGGTCATTTTTAGGACTCCTTTGCCATGCCGCAGCGCTCTTTTTTTGCATTTTTGGCCATTTTTGTCATCGGTCATTTTTGGACTACTTTGCTATTCGCAGCGTTCTTTTTTTTTATTTTTGGCCATTTATGGCATCGGTCATTTTTTGGACTTCTTTGCCATGCCGCGTTGTTCTTTTTTTGCATTTTTGGCCATTTTTGGCATCGGTAATTTTTTGGACTCCTTTGCAATGCAGCATCGTTATTTTTTTGCATTTTTGGCCATTTTTGACATCGGTAATTTTTTGGACTCCTTTGCCATGCCGCAGCGTTCTTTTTTTGCATTTTTGGCCATTTTTGACATCGGTCATTTTTTTGACATCGGCATGGTTCAGTTTTTGCATTTTTGGCAATTTTTTCGACTTCTTTGCCATACCGAATCGTTCTTTTTTGCATTTTTGGCCATTTTTGGCATCGGTAATTTTTTGGACTCCTTTGCCATTCGCAGCGTTCTATTTTTGCATTTTTGCATTTTTGGCCATTTTTGGCAACCGTCATTTTTTGGACTTCTTTGCCATGACGCGTTGTTCTTTTTTTGCATTTTGGCCATTTTTGTCATCGGTCATTTTTTGGACTCCTTTGCCATTCGCAGCGTTCTTTTTTTTATTTTTGGCCATTTTTGGCATCGATAATTTTGTGGACTTCTTTGATATACCGCATCGTTCTTTTTTTGCAATTTTTGGCATCGGTAATTTTTTGGACTCCTTTGCAATGCAGCATCGTTATTTTTTTGCATTTTTGGCCATTTTTGACATCGGTCATTTTTTTGACATCGGCATGGTTCAGTTTTTGCATTTTTGGCAATTTTTTCGACTTCTTTGCCATACCGAATCGTTCTTTTTTGCAGTTTTTGCAATTGTTGGCATCGGTAATTTTTTAGACTCCTTTGCCATTCGCAGCGTTCTATTTTTGCATTTTTGCATTTTTGGCCATTTTTGGCAACCGTCATTTTTTGGACTTCTTTGCCATGACGCGTTGTTCTTTTTTTGCATTTTGGCCATTTTTGTCATCGGTAATTTTTTGGACTCCTTTGCCATTCGCAGCGTTCTTTTTTTTATTTTTGGCCATTTTTGGCATCGATAATTTTGTGGACTTCTTTGCCATACCGAATCGTTCTTTTTTGCATTTTTGGCCATTTTTGTCATCGGTCATTTTTTGGACTCCTTTGCCATTCGCAGCGTTCTATTTTTGCATTTTTGGTCATTTTTGGCAACCGTCATTTTTTGGACTTCTTTGCCATGACGCGTTGTTCTTTTTTTGCATTTTGGCCATTTTTGTCATCGGTTATTTTTTGGACTCCTTTGCCATTCGCAGCGTTCTTTTTTTTTATTTTTGGCCATTTTTGGCATCGATAATTTTGTGGACTTCTTTGATATACCGCATCGTTCTTTTTTTGCAGTTTTTGCAATTTTTGGCATCGGTAATTTTTTGGACTCCTTTGCCATGCAGCATCGTTATTTTTTTGCATTTTTGGCCATTTTTGACATCGGTCATTTTTTGGACTCCTTTGCCATTCGCAGCGTTCTATTTTTGCATTTTTTGCCATTTTTGGCAACCGTCATTTTTTGGAATTCTTTGCCATGACGCGTTGTTCTTTTTTGTATTTTTGGCCATTTTTGCCATCGATAATTTTTTGGACCCCTTTGCCATACCGAATCGTTCTTTTTTGCATTTTTGGCCATTTTTGACATCGGTAATTTTTTGGACTCCTTTGCCATGCCGCAGCGTTCTTTTTTTGCATTTTTGGCCATTTTTGGCATCGGTCCGTTTTTGGACTTATTTGACAGCCGCATCATTTTTTTTGCATTTTGGACTTTTTTGCCATGCAGCATCATTCTTTTTTTAGTATTTTGGGCCATTTTGGGCATCGATAATTTTGTGGACTTCTTTGGCATACTGCATCCTTCTTTTTTTGCAGTTTTTGCAATTTTTGGCATCGGTCATTTTTTGGACTCCTTTGATATACCGCATCGTTCTTTTTTTGCAGTTTTTGCAATTTTTGGCATCGGTAATTTTTTGGACTCCTTTGCCATGCCGCAGCGTTCTTTTTTGCATTTTTGGCCATTTTTGTCATCGGTCATTTTTTGGACTCCTTTGCCATTCGCAGCGTGGCAAAGGAGTCTTTTTTTTATTTTTGGCCATTTTTCGCAGCGTGGCAAAGGAGTTCTTTTTTTTTATTTTACATTCGCAGCGTGGCAAAGGAGTTCTTTTTTTTTATTTTTGGCCATTTTTGGCATCGATAATTTTGTGGGGACTTCTTTGATATACCGCATCGTTCTTTTTTTGCAGTTTTTGCAATTTTTGGCATCGGTAATTTTTTGGACTCCTTTGCCATGCAGCATCGTTATTTTTTGCATTTTTGGCCATTTTTGACATCGGTCATTTTTTGACATCGGCATGGTTCAGTTTTTGCATTTTTGGCAATTTTTTCGACTTCTTTGCCATACCGAATCGTTCTTTTTTGCATTTTTGGCCATTTTTGTCATCGGTCATTTTTTGGACTCCTTTGCCATTCGCAGCGTTCTATTTTTGCATTTTTGGCCATTTTTGGCAACCGTCATTTTTTGGACTTCTTTGCCATGACGCGTTGTTCTTTTTTTGCATTTTGGCCATTTTTGTCATCGGTCATTTTTTGGACTCCTTTGCCATTCGCAGCGTTCTTTTTTTTTATTTTTGGCCATTTTTGGCATCGATAATTTTGTGGACTTCTTTGATATACCGCATCGTTCTTTTTTTGCAGTTTTTGCAATTTTTGGCATCGGTAATTTTTTGGACTCCTTTGCCATGCAGCATCGTTATTTTTTTGCATTTTTGGCCATTTTTGACATCGGTCATTTTTTTGACATCGGCATGGTTCAGTTTTTGCATTTTTGGCAATTTTTTCGACTTCTTTGCCATACCGAATCGTTCTTTTTTGCATTTTTGGCCATTTTTGACATCGGTAATTTTTTGGACTCCTTTGCCATGCCGCAGCGTTCTTTTTTTGCATTTTTGGCCATTTTTGGCATCGGTCCGTTTTTGGACTTATTTGACAGCCGCATCATTTTTTTTTGCATTTTGGACTTTTTTGCCATGCAGCATCATTCTTTTTTTTGTATTTTTGGCCATTTTGGGCATCGATAATTTTGTGGACTTCTTTGGCATACTGCATCCTTCTTTTTTTGCAGTTTTTGCAATTTTTGGCATCGGTCATTTTTTGGACTCCTTTGATATACTGCATCGTTCTTTTTTTGCAGTTTTTGCAATTTTTGGCATCGGTAATTTTTTGGACTCCTTTGCCATGCCGCAGCGTTCTTTTTTGCATTTTTGGCCATTTTTGTCTTCGGCCATTTTGTGGACTCCTTTGCCATTCGCAGCGTTCTTTTTTTTTGATTTTTGGCCATTTTTGGCATCGATAATTTTGTGGACTTCTTTGATATACCGCATCGTTCTTTTTTTGCAGTTTTTGCAATTTTTGGCATCGGTAATTTTTTGGACTCCTTTGCCATGCCGCAGCGCTCTTTTTTTGCATTTTTGGCCATTTTTGTCATCGGTCATTTTTTGGACTACTTTGCTATTCGCAGCGTTCTTTTTTTTATTTTTGGCCATTTATGGCATCGGTCATTTTTTGGACTTCTTTGCCATGACGCGTTGTTCTGTTTTTGTATTTTTGGCCATTTTTGGCATCGGTAATTTTGTGGATTTCTTTGGCATACTGCATCCTTCTTTTTTTGCAGTTTTTGCAATTTTTGGCATCGGTCATTTTTTGGACTCCTTTGCCATGCCGCAGCGCTCTTTTTTTGCATTTTTGGCCATTTTTGTCATCGGTCATTTTTTGGACTACTTTGCTATTCGCAGCGTTCTTTTTTTTTATTTTTGGCCATTTATGGCATCGGTCATTTTTTGGACTTCTTTGCCATGACGCGTTGTTCTTTTTTTGCATTTTTGGCCATTTTTGGCATCGGTAATTTTTTGGACTCCTTTGCCATGCAGCATCATTCTTTTTTTTGTATTTTTTGCCATTTTTGGCATCGAAAATTTTGTGGACTTCTTTGGCATACTGCATCCTTCTTTTTTTGCAGTTTTTGCAATTTTTGGCATCGGTAATTTTTTGGACTCCTTTGCCATTCGCAGCGTTCTATTTTTGCATTTTTGCATTTTTGGCCATTTTTGGCAACCGTCATTTTTTGGACTTCTTTGCCATGACGCGTTGTTCTTTTTTTGCATTTTGGCCATTTTTGTCATCGGTCATTTTTTGGACTCCTTTGCCATTCGCAGCGTTCTTTTTTTTTTATTTTTGGCCATTTGTGGCATCGATAATTTTGTGGACTTCTTTGATATACCGCATCGTTCTTTTTTTGCAGTTTTTGCAATTTTTGGCATCGGTAATTTTTTGGACTCCTTTGCCATTCGCAGCGTTTTATTTTTGCATTTTTGGCCATTTTTGGCAACCGTCATTTTTTGGACTTTTTTGTGCCACGCAGCATCGTTTTTGTTCGCATTTTTGCCCATTTTTGTCATCGGTCATTTTTTGGACTCCTTTGCCATTTTTTTTTTTTATTTTTGGCCATTTTTTGCATCGATAATTTTGTGGACTTCTTTGATATACCGCATCGTTTTTTTTTTGCAGTTTTTTCAATTTTTGGCATCGGTAATTTTTTGGACTCCTTTGCCATGCAGCATCGTTATTTTTTGCGTTTTTGGCCATTTTTGACATCGGTAATTTTTTTGACATCGGCATGGTTCAGTTTTTGCATTTTTGGCAATTTTTTCGACTTCTTTGCCATACCGAATCGTTCTTTTTTGCATTTTTGGCCATTTTTGTCATCGGTCATTTTTTGGACTCCTTTGCCATTCGCAGCGTTCTATTTTTGCATTTTTGCCATTTTTGGCAACCGTCATTTTTTGGAATTCTTTGCCATGACGCGTTGTTCTTTTTTTGTATTTTTGGCCATTTTTGGCATCGATAATTTTGTGGATTTCTTTGGCATACTGCATCCTTCTTTTTTTGCAGTTTTTGCAATTTTTGGCATCGGTCATTTTTTGGACTCCTTTGCCATGCCGCAGCGCTCTTTTTTTGCATTTTTGGCCATTTTTGTCATCGGTCATTTTTTGGACTACTTTGCTATTCGCAGCGTTCTTTTTTTTTATTTTTGGCCATTTATGGCATCGGTCATTTTTTGGACTTCTTTGCCATGACGCGTTGTTCTTTTTTTGCATTTTTGGCCATTTTTGGCATCGGTAATTTTTTGGACTCCTTTGCCATGCAGCATCATTCTTTTTTTTGTATTTTTGGCCATTTTTGGCATCGATAATTTTGTGGACTTCTTTGGCATACTGCATCCTTCTTTTTTTGCAGTTTTTGCAATTTTTGGCATCGGTAATTTTTTGGACTCCTTTGCCATTCGCAGCGTTCTATTTTTGCATTTTTGGCCATTTTTGGCCATTTTTGGCAACCGTCATTTTTTGGACTTCTTTGCCATGACGCGTTGTTCTTTTTTTTCATTTTGGCCATTTTTGTCATCGGTCATTTTTTGGACTCCTTTGCCATTCGCAGCGTTCTTTTTTTTTATTTTTGGCCATTTTTGGCATCGATAATTTTGTGGACTTCTTTGATATACCGCATCGTTCTTTTTTTGCAGTTTTTGCAATTTTTGGCATCGGTAATTTTTTGGACTCCTTTGCAATGCAGCATCGTTATTTTTTTGCATTTTTGGCCATTTTTGACATCGGTCATTTTTTTGACATCGGCATGGTTCAGTTTTTGCATTTTTGGCAATTTTTTCGACTTCTTTGCCATACCGAATCGTTCTTTTTTGCATTTTTGGCCATTTTTGTCGTCGGTCATTTTTTGGACTCCTTTACCATTCGCAGCGTTCTATTTTTGCATTTTTGGCCATTTTTGGCAACCGTCATTTTTTGGACTTCTTTGCCATGACGCGTTGTTCTTTTTTGGCATTTTGGCCATTTTTGTCATCGGTTATTTTTTGGACTCCTTTGCCATTCGCAGCGGTCTTTTTTTTTATTTTTGGCCATTTTTGGCATCGATAATTTTGTGGACTTCTTTGATATACCGCATCGTTCTTGTTTTGCAGTTTTTGCAATTTTTGGCATCGGTAATTTTTTGGACTCCTTTGCCATGCAGCATCGTTATTTTTTTGCATTTTTGGCCATTTTTGACATCGGTCATTTTTTGGACTCCTTTGCCATTCGCAGCGTTCTATTTTTGCATTTTTTGCCATTTTTGGCAACCGTCATTTTTTGGAATTCTTTGCCATGACGCGTTGTTCTTTTTTTGTATTTTTGGCCATTTTTGCCATCGATAATTTTTTGGACTCCTTTGCCATACCGAATCGTTCTTTTTTCCATTTTTGACCATTTTTGACATCGGTAATTTTTTGGACTCCTTTGCCATGCCGCAGCGTTCTTTTTTTGCATTTTTGGCCATTTTTGGCATCGGTCCGTTTTTGGACTTATTTGACAGCCGCATCATTTTTTTTTGCATTTTGGACTTTTTTGCCATGCAGCATCATTCTTTTTTTTGTATTTTGGGCCATTTTGGGCATCGATAATTTTGTGGACTTCTTTGGCATACTGCATCCTTCTTTTTTTGCAGTTTTTGCAATTTTTGGCATCGGTCATTTTTTGGACTCCTTTGATATACCGCATCGTTCTTTTTTTTCAGTTTTTGCAATTTTTGGCATCGGTAATTTTTTGGACTCCTTTGCTATGCCGCAGCGTTCTTTTTTGCATTTTTGGCCATTTTTGTCATCGGTCATTTTTTGGACTTCTTTGCCATGACGCGTTGTTCTTTTTTTTCATTTTGGCCATTTTTGTCATCGGTCATTTTTTGGACTCCTTTGCCATTCGCAGCGTTCTTTTTTTTTATTTTTGGCCATTTTTGGCATCGATAATTTTGTGGACTTCTTTGATATACCGCATCGTTCTTTTTTTGCAGTTTTTGCAATTTTTGGTATCGGTAATTTTTTGGACTCCTTTGCCATGCAGCATCGTTATTTTTTGCATTTTTGGCCATTTTTGACATCGGTCATTTTTTGACATCGGAATGGTTCAGTTTTTGCATTTTTGGCAATTTTTTCGACTTCTTTGCCATACCGAATCGTTCTTTTTTGCATTTTTGGCCATTTTTGTCATCGGTCATTTTTTGGACTCCTTTGCCATGCAGCATCGTTATTTTTTGCATTTTTGGCCATTTTTGACATCGGTCATTTTTTGACATCGGAATGGTTCAGTTTTTGCATTTTTGGCAATTTTTTCGACTTCTTTGCCATACCGAATCGTTCTTTTTTGCATTTTTGGCCATTTTTGTCATCTGTCATTTTTTGGACTCCTTTGCCATGCCGCAGCGTTCTTTTTTGCATTTTTGGCCATTTTTGTCATCGGTCATTTTTTGGACTCCTTTGCCATTCGCAGCGTGGCAAAGGAGTCTTTTTTTTTATTTTTGGCCATTTTTCGCAGCGTGGCAAAGGAGTTCTTTTTTTTTATTTTACATTCGCAGCGTGGCAAAGGAGTTCTTTTTTTTTATTTTTGGCCATTTTTGGCATCGATAATTTTGTGGACTTCTTTGATATACCGCATCGTTCTTTTTTTGCAGTTTTTACAATTTTTGGCATCGGTCATTTTTTTGACATCGGCATGGTTCAGTTTTTGCATTTTTGGCAATTTTTTCGACTTCTTTGCCATACCGAATCGTTCTTTTTTGCATTTTTGGCCATTTTTGACATCGGTAATTTTTTGGACTCCTTTGCCATGCCGCAGCGTTCTTTATTTGCATTTTTGTCCATTTTTGGCATCGGTCCGTTTTTGGAATTATTTTTGTCATCGGTCATTTTTTGGACTCCTTTGCCATTCGCAGCGTGGCAGCGTTCTTTTTTGCATTTTTGGCCATTTTTGTCATCGGTCATTTTTTGGACTCCTTTGCCATTCGCAGCGTGGCACAGGAGTCTTTTTTTTATTTTTGGCCATTTTTCGCAGCGTGGCAAAGGAGTTCTTTTTTTTTATTTTACATTCGCAGCGTGGCAAAGGAGTTCTTTTTTTTTATTTTTGGCCATTTTTGGCATCAATAATTTTGTGGACTTCTTTGATATACCGCATCGTTCTTTTTTTGCAGTTTTTGCAATTTTTGGTATCGGTAATTTTTTGGACTCCTTTGCCATGCAGCATCGTTATTTTTTGCATTTTTGGCCATTTTTGACATCGGTCATTTTTTGACATCGGAATGGTTCAGTTTTTGCATTTTTGGCAATTTTTTCGACTTCTTTGCCATACCGAATCGTTCTTTTTTGCATTTTTGGCCATTTTTGTCATCGGTCATTTTTTGGACTCCTTTGCCATGCAGCATCGTTATTTTTTGCATTTTTGGCCATTTTTGACATCGGTCATTTTTTGACATCGGAATGGTTCAGTTTTTGCATTTTTGGCAATTTTTTCGACTTCTTTGCCATACCGAATCGTTCTTTTTTGCATTTTTGGCCATTTTTGTCATCTGTCATTTTTTGGACTCCTTTGCCATGCCGCAGCGTTCTTTTTTGCATTTTTGGCCATTTTTGTCATCGGTCATTTTTTGGACTCCTTTGCCATTCGCAGCGTGGCAAAGGAGTCTTTTTTTTTATTTTTGGCCATTTTTCGCAGCGTGGCAAAGGAGTTCTTTTTTTTTATTTTACATTCGCAGCGTGGCAAAGGAGTTCTTTTTTTTTATTTTTGGCCATTTTTGGCATCGATAATTTTGTGGACTTCTTTGATATACCGCATCGTTCTTTTTTTGCAGTTTTTGCAATTTTTGGCATCGGTCATTTTTTTGACATCGGCATGGTTCAGTTTTTGCATTTTTGGCAATTTTTTCGACTTCTTTGCCATACCGAATCGTTCTTTTTTGCATTTTTGGCCATTTTTGACATCGGTAATTTTTTGGACTCCTTTGCCATGCCGCAGCGTTCTTTATTTGCATTTTTGTCCATTTTTGGCATCGGTCCGTTTTTGGAATTATTTTTGTCATCGGTCATTTTTTGGACTCCTTTGCCATTCGCAGCGTGGCAAAGGAGTCTTTTTTTTTATTTTTGGCCATTTTTCGCAGCGTGGCAAAGGAGTTCTTTTTTTTTATTTTACATTCGCAGCGTGGCAAAGGAGTTCTTTTTTTTTATTTTTGGCCATTTTTGGCATCGATAATTTTGTGGACTTCTTTGATATACCGCATCGTTCTTTTTTTGCAGTTTTTGCAATTTTTGGCATCGGTCATTTTTTTGACATCGGCATGGTTCAGTTTTTGCATTTTTGGCAATTTTTTCGACTTCTTTGCCATACCGAATCGTTCTTTTTTGCATTTTTGGCCATTTTTGACATCGGTAATTTTTTGGACTCCTTTGCCATGCCGCAGCGTTCTTTATTTGCATTTTTGTCCATTTTTGGCATCGGTCCGTTTTTGGAATTATTTGACAGCCGCATCATTTTTTTTTGCATTTTGGACTTTTTTGCCACGCAGCATCATTCTTTTTTTTGTATTTTTGGCCATTTTGGGCATCGATAATTTTGTGGACTTCTTTGGCATACTGCATCCTTTCTTTTTTTGCAGTTTTTGCAATTTTTGGCATCGGTCATTTTTTGGACTCCTTTGATATACCGCATCGTTCTTTTTTTGCAGTTTTTGCAATTTTTGGCATCGGTCATTTTTTGGACTCCTTTGATATACCGCATCGTTCTTTTTTTGCAGTTTTTGCAATTTTTGGCATCGGTAATTTTTTGGACTCCTTTGCCATGCCGCAGCGTTCTTTTTTGCATTTTTGGCCATTTTTGTCATCGGTCATTTTTTGGACTCCTTTGCCATTCGCAGCGTGGCAAAGGAGTGTTTTTTTTTATTTTTGGCCATTTTTCGCAGCGTGGCAAAGGAGTTCTTTTTTTTTATTTTACATTCGCAGCGTGGCAAAGGAGTTCTTTTTTTTTATTTTTGGCCATTTTTGGCATCGAATTTTGTGGACTTCTTTGATATACCGCATCGTTCTTTTTTTGCAGTTTTTGCAATTTTTGGCATCGGTAATTTTTTGGACTCCTTTACCATGCAGCATCGTTATTTTTTGCATTTTTGGCCATTTTTGACATCGGTCATTTTTTGACATCGGCATGGTTCAGTTTTTGCATTTTTGGCAATTTTTTCGACTTCTTTGCCATACCGAATCGTTCTTTTTTGCATTTTTGGCCATTTTTGTCATCGGTCATTTTTTGGACTCCTTTGCCATTCGCAGCGTTCTATTTTTGCATTTTTGGCCATTTTTGGCAACCGTCATTTTTTGGACTTCTTTGCCATTCGCAGCGTTCTTTTTTTTATTTTTGGCCATTTTTGGCATCGGTAATTTTTTGGACTCCTTTTTGCATTTTTGGCCATTTTTGTCATCGGTCATTTTTTGGACTCCTTTGCCATTCGCAGCGTGGCAAAGGAGTGTTTTTTTTTATTTTTGGCCATTTTTCGCAGCGTGGCAAAGGAGTTCTTTTTTTTTATTTTACATTCGCAGCGTGGCAAAGGAGTTCTTTTTTTTTATTTTTGGCCATTTTTGGCATCGAATTTTGTGGACTTCTTTGATATACCGCATCGTTCTTTTTTTGCAGTTTTTGCAATTTTTGGCATCGGTAATTTTTTGGACTCCTTTGCCATGCAGCATCGTTATTTTTTGCATTTTTGGCCATTTTTGACATCGGTCATTTTTTGACATCGGCATGGTTCAGTTTTTGCATTTTTGGCAATTTTTTCGACTTCTTTGCCATACCGAATCGTTCTTTTTTGCATTTTTGGCCATTTTTGTCATCGGTCATTTTTTGGACTCCTTTGCCATTCGCAGCGTTCTATTTTTGCATTTTTGGCCATTTTTGGCAACCGTCATTTTTTGGACTCCTTTGCCATGCAGCATCGTTATTTTTTTGCATTTTTGGCCATTTTTGACATCGGTCATTTTTTTGACATCGGCATGGTTCAGTTTTTGCATTTTTGGCAATTTTTTCGACTTCTTTGCCATACCGAATCGTTCTTTTTTGCATTTTTGGCCATTTTTGACATCGGTAATTTTTTGGACTCCTTTGCCATGCCGCAGCGTTCTTTTTTGCATTTTTGGCCATTTTTGGCATCGGTCCGTTTTTGGACTTATTTGACAGCCGCATAATTTTTTTTTGCATTTTGGACTTTTTTGCCATGCAGCATCATTCTTTTTTTTGTATTTTTGGCCATTTTGATACCGAATCGTTCTTTTTTGCATTTTGGCCATTTTTGTCATCGGTCATTTTTTGGACTCCTTTGCCATTCGCAGCGTTTTTTTTTTTATTTTTGGCCGTTTTTGGTATCGGTAATTTTTTGGACTCCTTTGCCATGCAGCATCGTTATTTTTTGCATTTTTGGCCATTTTTGACATCGGTCATTTTTTGACATCGGAATGGTTCAGTTTTTGCATTTTTGGCAATTTTTTCGACTTCTTTGCCATACCGAATCGTTCTTTTTTGCATTTTTGGCCATTTTTGTCATCGGTCATTTTTTGGACTCCTTTGCCATGCAGCATCGTTATTTTTTGCATTTTTGGCCATTTTTGACATCGGTCATTTTTTGACATCGGAATGGTTCAGTTTTTGCATTTTTGGCAATTTTTTCGACTTCTTTGCCATACCGAATCGTTCTTTTTTGCATTTTTGGCCATTTTTGTCATCTGTCATTTTTTGGACTCCTTTGCCATGCCGCAGCGTTCTTTTTTGCATTTTTGGCCATTTTTGTCATCGGTCATTTTTTGGACTCCTTTGCCATTCGCAGCGTGGCAAAGGAGTCTTTTTTTTTATTTTTGGCCATTTTTCGCAGCGTGGCAAAGGAGTTCTTTTTTTTTATTTTACATTCGCAGCGGGGCAAAGGAGTTCTTTTTTTTTATTTTTGGCCATTTTTGGCATCGATAATTTTGTGGACTTCTTTGATATACCGCATCGTTCTTTTTTTGCAGTTTTTGCAATTTTTGGCATCGGTCATTTTTTTGACATCGGCATGGTTCAGTTTTTGCATTTTTGGCAATTTTTTCGACTTCTTTGCCATACCGAATCGTTCTTTTTTGCATTTTTGGCCATTTTTGACATCGGTCATTTTTTGGACTCCTTTGCCATGCCGCAGCGTTCTTTATTTGCATTTTTGTCCATTTTTGGCATCGGTCCGTTTTTGGAATTATTTTTGTCATCGGTCATTTTTTGGACTCCTTTGCCATTCGCAGCGTGGCAAAGGAGTCTTTTTTTTTATTTTTGGCCATTTTTCGCAGCGTGGCAAAGGAGTTCTTTTTTTTTATTTTACATTCGCAGCGTGGCAAAGGAGTTCTTTTTTTTTATTTTTGGCCATTTTTGGCATCGATAATTTTGTGGACTTCTTTGATATACCGCATCGTTCTTTTTTTGCAGTTTTTGCAATTTTTGGCATCGGTCATTTTTTTGACATCGGCATGGTTCAGTTTTTGCATTTTTGGCAATTTTTTCGACTTCTTTGCCATACCGAATCGTTCTTTTTTGCATTTTTGGCCATTTTTGACATCGGTAATTTTTTGGACTCCTTTGCCATGCCGCAGCGTTCTTTATTTGCATTTTTGTCCATTTTTGGCATCGGTCCGTTTTTGGAATTATTTGACAGCCGCATCATTTTTTTTTGCATTTTGGACTTTTTTGCCACGCAGCATCATTCTTTTTTTTGTATTTTTGGCCATTTTGGGCATCGATAATTTTGTGGACTTCTTTGGCATACTGCATCCTTTCTTTTTTTGCAGTTTTTGCAATTTTTGGCATCGGTCATTTTTTGGACTCCTTTGATATACCGCATCGTTCTTTTTTTGCAGTTTTTGCAATTTTTGGCATCGGTCATTTTTTGGACTCCTTTGATATACCGCATCGTTCTTTTTTTGCAGTTTTTGCAATTTTTGGCATCGGTAATTTTTTGGACTCCTTTGCCATGCCGCAGCGTTCTTTTTTGCATTTTTGGCCATTTTTGTCATCGGTCATTTTTTGGACTCCTTTGCCATTCGCAGCGTGGCAAAGGAGTGTTTTTTTTTATTTTTGGCCATTTTTCGCAGCGTGGCAAAGGAGTTCTTTTTTTTTATTTTACATTCGCAGCGTGGCAAAGGAGTTCTTTTTTTTTATTTTTGGCCATTTTTGGCATCGAATTTTGTGGACTTCTTTGATATACCGCATCGTTCTTTTTTTGCAGTTTTTGCAATTTTTGGCATCGGTAATTTTTTGGACTCCTTTGCCATGCAGCATCGTTATTTTTTGCATTTTTGGCCATTTTTGACATCGGTCATTTTTTGACATCGGCATGGTTCAGTTTTTGCATTTTTGGCAATTTTTTCGACTTCTTTGCCATACCGAATCGTTCTTTTTTGCATTTTTGGCCATTTTTGTCATCGGTCATTTTTTGGACTCCTTTGCCATTCGCAGCGTTCTATTTTTGCATTTTTGGCCATTTTTGGCAACCGTCATTTTTTGGACTTCTTTGCCATTCGCAGCGTTCTTTTTTTTATTTTTGGCCATTTTTGGCATCGGTAATTTTTTGGACTCCTTTTTGCATTTTTGGCCATTTTTGTCATCGGTCATTTTTTGGACTCCTTTGCCATTCGCAGCGTGGCAAAGGAGTGTTTTTTTTTATTTTTGGCCATTTTTCGCAGCGTGGCAAAGGAGTTCTTTTTTTTTATTTTACATTCGCAGCGTGGCAAAGGAGTTCTTTTTTTTTATTTTTGGCCATTTTTGGCATCGAATTTTGTGGACTTCTTTGATATACCGCATCGTTCTTTTTTTGCAGTTTTTGCAATTTTTGGCATCGGTAATTTTTTGGACTCCTTTGCCATGCAGCATCGTTATTTTTTGCATTTTTGGCCATTTTTGACATCGGTCATTTTTTGACATCGGCATGGTTTTTGCATTTTTGGCAATTTTTTCGACTTCTTTGCCATACCGAATCGTTCTTTTTTGCATTTTTGGCCATTTTTGTCATCGGTCATTTTTTGGACTCCTTTGCCATTCGCAGCGTTCTATTTTTGCATTTTTGGCCATTTTTGGCAACCGTCATTTTTTGGACTTCTTTGCCATTCGCAGCGTTCTTTTTTTTTATTTTTGGCCATTTTTGGCATCGGTAATTTTTTGGACTCCTTTGCCATGCAGCATCGTTATTTTTTTGCATTTTTGGCCATTTTTGACATCGGTCATTTTTTTGACATCGGCATGGTTCAGTTTTTGCATTTTTGGCAATTTTTTCGACTTCTTTGCCATACCGAATCGTTCTTTTTTGCATTTTTGGCCATTTTTGACATCGGTAATTTTTTGGACTCCTTTGCCATGCCGCAGCGTTCTTTTTTGCATTTTTGGCCATTTTTGGCATCGGTCCGTTTTTGGACTTATTTGACAGCCGCATCATTTTTTTTTGCATTTTGGACTTTTTTGCCATGCAGCATCATTCTTTTTTTTGTATTTTTGGCCATTTTGATACCGAATCGTTCTTTTTTGCATTTTGGCCATTTTTGTCATCGGTCATTTTTTGGACTCCTTTGCCATTCGCAGCGTTCTTTTTTTTTATTTTTGGCCATTTTTGGCATCGATAATTTTGTGGACTTCTTTGATATACCGCATCGTTCTTTTTTTGCAGTTTTTGCAATTTTTGGCATCGGTAATTTTTGGACTCCTTTGCCATGCAGCATCGTTATTTTTTGCATTTTTGGCCATTTTTGACATCGGTCATTTTTTTGACATCGGCATGGTTCAGTTTTTGCATTTTTGGCCATTTTTGGCAACCGTCATTTTTTGGACTTCTTTGCCATGACGCGTTGTTCTTTTTTTGCATTTTGGCCATTTTTGTCATCGGTCATTTTTTGGACTCCTTTGCCATTCGCAGCGTTCTTTTTTTTACTTTTGGCCATTTTTGGCATCGATAATTTTGTGGACTTCTTTGATATACCGCATCGTTCTTTTTTTGCAGTTTTTGCAATTTTTGGCATCGGTAATTTTTTGGACTCCTTTGCCATGCAGCATCGTTATTTTTTTGCATTTTAGGCCATTTTTGACATCGGTCATTTTTTTGACATCGGCATGGTTCAGTTTTTGCATTTTTGGCAATTTTTTCGACTTCTTTGCCATACCGAATCGTTCTTTTTTGCATTTTTGGCCATTTTTGACATCGGTAATTTTTTGGACTCCTTTGCCATGCCGCAGCGTTCTTTTTTTGCATTTTTGGCCATTTTTGGCATCGGTCCGTTTTTGGACTTATTTGACAGCCGCATCATTTTTTTTTGCATTTTGGACTTTTTTGCCATGCAGCATCATTCTTTTTTTTGTATTTTTGGCCATTTTGGGCATCGATAATTTTGTGGACTTCTTTCGCATACTGCATCCTTCTTTTTTTGCAGTTTTTGCTATTTTTGGCATCGGTCATTTTTTGGACTCCTTTGATATACCGCATCGTTCTTTTTTTGCAGTTTTTGCAATTTTTGGCATCGGTAATTTTTTGGACTCCTTTGCCATGCCGCAGCGTTCTTTTTTGCATTTTTGGCCATTTTTGTCATCGGTCATTTATTGGACTCCTTTGCCATTCGCAGCGTGGCAAAGGAGTCTTTTTTTTATTTTTGGCCATTTTTCGCAGCGTGGCAAAGGAGTTCTTTTTTTTTATTTTACATTCGCAGCGTGGCAAAGGAGTTCTTTTTTTTATTTTTGGCCATTTTTGGCATCGATAATTTTGTGGACTTCTTTGATATACCGCATCGTTCTTTTTTTGCAGTTTTTGCAATTTTTGGCATCGGTAATTTTTTGAACTCCTTTGCCATGCAGCATCGTTATTTTTTGCATTTTTGGCCATTTTTGACATCGGTCATTTTTTGACATCGGCATGGTTCAATTTTTGCATTTTTGGCAATTTTTTCGACTTCTTTGCCATACCGAATCGTTCTTTTTTGCATTTTGGCCATTTTTGTCATCGGTCATTTTTTGGACTCCTTTGCCATTCGCAGCGTTCTTTTTTTTTATTTTTGGCCATTTTTGGCATCGATAATTTTGTGGACTTCTTTGATATACCGCATCGTTCTTTTTTTGCAGTTTTTGCAATTTTTGGCATCGGTAATTTTTTGGACTCCTTTGCCATGCAGCATCGTTATTTTTTGCATTTTTGGCCATTTTTGACATCGGTCATTTTTTTGACATCGGCATGGTTCAGTTTTTGCATTTTTGGCCATTTTTGGCAACCGTCATTTTTTGGACTTCTTTGCCATGACGCGTTGTTCTTTTTTTGCATTTTGGCCATTTTTGTCATCGGTCATTTTTTGGACTCCTTTGCCATTCGCAGCGTTCTTTTTTTTTATTTTTGGCCATTTTTGGCATCGATAATTTTGTGGACTTCTTTGATATACCGCATCGTTCTTTTTTTGCAGTTTTTGCAATTTTTGGCATCGGTAATTTTTTGGACTCCTTTGCCATGCAGCATCATTATTTTTTTGCATTTTAGGCCATTTTTGACATCGGTCATTTTTTTGACATCGGCATGGTTCAGTTTTTGCATTTTTGGCAATTTTTTCGACTTCTTTGCCATACCGAATCGTTCTTTTTTGCATTTTTGGCCATTTTTGACATCGGTAATTTTTTGGACTCCTTTGCCATGCCGCAGCGTTCTTTTTTTGCATTTTTGGCCATTTTTGGCATCGGTCCGTTTTTGGACTTATTTGACAGCCGCATCATTTTTTTTTGCATTTTGGACTTTTTTGCCATGCAGCATCATTCTTTTTTTTGTATTTTTGGCCATTTTGGGCATCGATAATTTTGTGGACTTCTTTGGCATACTGCATCCTTCTTTTTTTGCAGTTTTTGCAATTTTTGGCATCGGTCATTTTTTGGACTCCTTTGATATACCGCATCGTTCTTTTTTTGCAGTTTTTGCAATTTTTGGCATCGGTAATTTTTTGGACTCCTTTGCCATGCCGCAGCGTCCTTTTTTGCATTTTTGGCCATTTTTGTCATCGGTCATTTTTTGGACTCCTTTGCCATTCGCAGCGTGGCAAAGGAGTCTTTTTTTATTATTTTTGGCCATTTTTCGCAGCGTGGCAAAGGAGTTCTTTTTTTTTATTTTACATTCGCAGCGTGGCAAAGGAGTTCTTTTTTTTTATTTTTGGCCATTTTTGGCATCGATAATTTTGTGGACTTCTTTGATATACCGCATCGTTATTTTTTTGCAGTTTTTGCAATTTTTGGCATCGGTAATTTTTTGGACTCCTTTGCCATGCAGCATCGTTATTTTTTGCATTTTTGGCCATTTTTGACATCGGTCATTTTTTGACATCGGAATGGTTCAGTTTTTGCATTTTTGGCAATTTTTTCGACTTCTTTGCCATACCGAATCGTTCTTTTTTGCATTTTTGGCCATTTTTGTCATCGGTCATTTTTTGGACTCCTTTGCCATGCAGCATCGTTATTTTTTGCATTTTTGGCCATTTTTGACATCGGTCATTTTTTGACATCGGAATGGTTCAGTTTTTGCATTTTTGCAATTTTTTCGACTTCTTTGCCATACCGAATCGTTCTTTTTTGCATTTTTGGCCATTTTTGTCATCTGTCATTTTTTGGACTCCTTTGCCATGCCGCAGCGTTCTTTTTTGCATTTTTGGCCATTTTTGTCATCGGTGATTTTTTGGACTCCTTTGCCATTCGCAGCGTGGCAAAGGAGTCTTTTTTTTTATTTTTGGCCATTTTTCGCAGCGTGACAAAGGAGTTCTTTTTTTTTATTTTACATTCGCAGCGTGGCAAAGGAGTTCTTTTTTTTTATTTTTGGCCATTTTTGGCATCGATAATTTTGTGGACTTCTTTGATATACCGCATCGTTTTTTTTTTGCAGTTTTTGCAATTTTTGGCATCGGTAATTTTTTGGACTCCTTTGCCTTGCAGCATCGTTATTTTTTGCATTTTTGGCCATTTTTGACATCGGTCATTTTTTGACATCGGCATGGTTCAGTTTTTGCATTTTTGGCAATTTTTTCGACTTCTTTGCCATACCGAATCGTTCTTTTTTGCATTTTGGCCATTTTTGTCATCGGTCATTTTTTGGACTCCTTTGCCATTCGCAGCGTTCTTTTTTTTTATTTTTGGCCATTTTTGGCATCGATAATTTTGTGGACTTCTTTGATATACCGCATCGTTCTTTTTTTGCAGTTTTTGCAATTTTTGGCATCGGTAATTTTTTGGACTCCTTTGCCATGCAGCATCGTTATTTTTTTGCATTTTTGGCCATTTTTGACATCGGTCATTTTTTTGACATCGGCATGGTTCAGTTTTTGCATTTTTGGCAATTTTTTCGACTTCTTTGCCATACCGAATCGTTCTTTTTTGCATTTTTGGCCATTTTTGACATCGGTAATTTTTTGGACTCCTTTGCCATGCCGCAGCGTTCTTTTTTTGCATTTTTGTCCATTTTTGGCATCGGTCCGTTTTTGGAATTATTTGACAGCCGCATCATTTTTTTTTGCATTTTGGACTTTTTTGCCACGCAGCATCATTCTTTTTTTTGTTTTTTTGGCCATTTTGGGCATCGATAATTTTGTGGACTTCTTTGGCATACTACATCCTTCTTTTTTAGCAGTTTTTGCAATTTTTGGCATCGGTCATTTTTTGGACTCCTTTGATATACCGCATCGTTCTTTTTTTGCAGTTTTTGCAATTTTTGGCATCGGTAATTTTTTGGACTCCTTTGCCATGCCGCAGCGTTCTTTTTTGCATTTTTGGCCATTTTTGTCATCGGTCATTTTTTGGACTCCTTTGCCATTCGCAGCGTGGCAAAGGAGTCTTTTTTTTTATTTTTGGCCATTTTTCGCAGCGTGGCAAAGGAGTTCTTTTTTTTATTTTACATTCGCAGCGTGGCAAAGGAGTTCTTTTTTTTTATTTTTGGCCATTTTTGGCATCGATGATTTTGTGGACTTCTTTGATATACCGCATCGTTCTTTTTTTGCAGTTTTTGCAATTTTTGGCATCGGTAATTTTTTGGACTCCTTTGCCATGCAGCATCGTTATTTTTTGCATTTTTGGCCATTTTTGACATCGGTCATTTTTTGACATCGGCATGGTTCAGTTTTTGCATTTTTGGCAATTTTTTCGACTTCTTTGCCATACCGAATCGTTCTTTTTTGCATTTTTGGCCATTTTTGTCATCGGTCATTTTTTGGACTCCTTTGCCATGCCGCATCGTTCTTTTTTGCATTTTTGGCCATTTTTGTCATCGGTCATTTTTTGGACTCCTTTGCCATTCGCAGCGTGGCAAAGGAGTCTTTTTTTTTATTTTTGGCCATTTTTCGCAGCGTGGCAAAGGAGTTCTTTTTTTTATTTTACATTCGCAGCGTGGCAAAGGAGTTCTTTTTTTTTATTTTTGGCCATTTTTGGCATCGATAATTTTGTGGACTTCTTTGATATACCGCATCGTTCTTTTTTTGCAGTTTTTGCAATTTTTGGCATCGGTAATTTTTTGGACTCCTTTGCCATGCAGCATCGTTATGTTTTGCATTTTTGGCCATTTTTGACATCGGTCATTTTTTGACATCGGCATGGTTCAGTTTTTGCATTTTTGGCAATTTTTTCGACTTCTTTGCCATACCGAATCGTTCTTTTTTGCATTTTGGCCATTTTTGTCATCGGTCATTTTTTGGACTCCTTTGGCATTCGCAGCGTTCTTTTTTTTTATTTTTGGCCATTTTTGGCATCGATAATTTTGTGGACTTCTTTGATATACCGCATCGTTCTTTTTTTGCAGTTTTTGCAATTTTTGGCATCGGTAATTTTTTGGACTCCTTTGCCATGCAGCATCGTTATTTTTTGGACTCCTTTGCCATGCAGCATCGTTATTTTTTTGCATTTTTGGCCATTTTTGACATCGGTCATTTTTTTGACATCGGCATGGTTCAGTTTTTGCATTTTTGGCAATTTTTTCGACTTCTTTGCCATACCGAATCGTTCTTTTTTGCATTTTTGGCCATTTTTGGCATCGGTCCGTTTTTGGAATTATTTGACAGCCGCATCATTTTTTTTTGCATTTTGGACTTTTTTGCCACGCAGCATCATTCTTTTTTTTGTATTTTTGGCCATTTTGGGCATCGATAATTTTGTGGACTTCTTTGGCATACTGCATCCTTCTTTTTTTGCAGTTTTTGCAATTTTTGGCATCGGTCATTTTTTGGACTCCTTTGATATACCGCATCGTTCTTTTTTTGCAGTTTTTCTTTTTTTTTTATTTTTGGCCATTTATGGCATCGGTCATTTTTGGGACTTCTTTGCCATGACGCGTTGTTCTTTTTTTGCATTTTGGTAATTTTTTGGCATCGGTCATTTTTTGGACTCCTTTGCCATTCGCAGCGTTCTTTTTTTTTATTTTTGGCCATTTTTGGCATCGATAATTTTGTGGACTTCTTTGATATACCGCATCGTTCTTTTGTTGCAGTTTTTGCAATTTTTGGCATCGGTAATTTTTTGGACTCCTTTGCCATGCCGCAGCGTTTTTTTTTTGCATTTTTGGCCATTTTTGTCATCGGTCATTTTTTGGACTCCTTTGCCATTCGCAGCGTTCTATTTTTGCATTTTTGGCCATTTTTGGCATCGGTCATTTTTTGGACTTTTTTGCCATGCAGCATCGTTCTTTTTTTGTATTTTTGGCAATTTTTTCGACTTCTTTGTCATACCGAATCGTTCTTTTTACAATTTGGCCATTTTTGGCATCGGTCATTTGTTGCACTTATTTGTGCAGCCGCATCGTGCTTTTTTTGCATTTTTGGCCATTTTTGGCATCGGTAATTTTGTGGATTTCTTTGCAATGCCGCATCGTTCTTTTTTTTGCATTTTTGGCCATTTTTGGCATCGGTCATTTTTTGGAGTCCATTTCCATGCCGCAGCGTTCTTTTTTTTTATTTTTGGCCATTTTTGGCATCGATAATTTTGTGGACTTCTTTGATATACCGCATCGTTCTTTTTTTGCAGTTTTTGCAATTTTTGGCATCGGTAATTTTTTGGACTCCTTTGCCATGCCGCAGCGTTCGTTTTTGCATGTTTGGCCATTTTTGTCATCGGTCATTTTTTGGACTTCTTTGCCATGACGCGTTGTTCTTTTTTTTCATTTTGGCCATTTTTGGCATCGGTCATTTTTTGGACTTTTTTGTGCTATGCAGCATCGTTTTTGTTCGCATTTTTGCCCATTTTTTGCCATTTTTGGCATCGGTCATTTTTGGACTTCTTTGCCATGTCGCATCGTTCTTTTTTTGCATTTTTGGCCATATTTGGCATCGGTAATTTTTTGGACTCCTTTGCCATGCCGCAGGTTCTTTGCAATGCCGCAGCGTTCTTTTTTTGCATTTTTGGCCATTTTTGGCATCGGTCATTTTTTGGAATTTTTTGCCGCGCTGCATCGTTTTTTTTTGCATTTTTGGCCATTTTTGGCATCGGTCCGTTTTTGGACTTATTTGACAGCCGTATCGTTGTTTTTTTTTGCATTTTGGGCCATTTTTGGCATCGGTCATTTTTTGCCGCAGCGTTCTTTTTTTGCATTTTTGGCCATTTTTGCCATCGGTCATTTTTTGGACTTTTTTGCCATGCTGCATCGTTCTTTTTTTGTATTTTTGGCAATTTTTTCGACTTCTTTGTCATACCGAATCGTTCTTTTTTTACATTTTTGGCATCGGTCATTTGTTGCACTTATTTGGCATCCGCATCGTGCTTTTTTTGCATTTTTGGCCATTTTTGGCATCGGTAATTTTGTGGATTTCTTTGCAATGCCGCATCGTTCTTTTTTTTGCATTTTTGGCCATTTTTGGCATCGGTCATTTTTTGGAGTCCATTGCCATGCCGCAGCGTTCTTTTTTTTTATTTTTGGCCATTTTTGGCATCGATAATTTTGTGGACTCCTTTGCCATTCGCAGCGTTCTTTTTTTTTATTTTTGGCCATTTTTGGCATCGATAATTTTGTGGACTTCTTTGATATACCGCATCGTTCTTTTTTTGCAGTTTTTGCAATTTTTGGCATCGGTAATTTTTTGGACTCCTTTGCCATGCCGCAGCGTTTTTTTTTGCATTTTTGCCATTTTTGTCATCGGTCATTTTTTGGACTCCTTTGCCATTCGCAGCGTTCTATTTTTGCATTTTTGGCCATTTTTGGCATCGGTCATTTTTTGGACTTTTTTGCCAAGCAGCATCGTTCTTTTTTTGTATTTTTGGCAATTTTTTCGACTTCTTTGTCATACCGAATCGTTCTTTTTACATTTTTGGCCATTTTTGGCATCGGTCATTTGTTACACTTATTTGGCAGCCGCATCGTGCTTTTTTTGCATTTTTGGCCATTTTTGGCATCGGTAATTTTGTGGATTTCTTTGCAATGCCGCATCGTTCTTTTTTTGCATTTTTGGCCATTTTTGGCATCGGTCATTTTTTGGAGTCCATTTCCATGCCGCAGCGTTCTTTTTTTTATTTTTGGCCATTTTTGGCATCGATAATTTTGTGGACTTCTTTGATATACCAGTAGTAGGAAACCACACGTTTAACAAAATTTCTCCGTGCCAGTAAACAACAGCAAATAAAATACCACCTGTCGTAAGAGTAATATGTTAGATAAGAAATTTGAAAAATCTTTGATGCCCATATGTATGTGTTGTTAGAGGAGATCAACCCAATTATATTTGCTTTAGAACCTCCTTCGTAAAGAAACTTATTCTAAAATGTATTGCAATGTTGTTGTTTTTTTTATCTAATTCGAATAGCCATGTGCAAAATACTTGTTGTAAAATAAATAAACAACAAAAAAAGTATATAAAAATTAAATGTTCATACAAGAAATTTGATATATGCTTGTTGTCTAGTAACATGGTTGATCGCGTGTGTATTTTGTTTTTGTAAAACAATGATGTTTTTTTGCGATTTGTATATATACATAAAAACTTGTTTAAAAAATTATATAATGTCTTGGGTGAATACGTATCCATAGAGGAATATGTAAACAGAAAAAAGCACATGGCTAACAAATTGACGGTAAATTCAAGTTATGAACGATTTTGTGTATAGCAATATATGTGGTATGGGTTTACGTATTTTTCCACTGCTAAGTAATGCCACTGCTAAGTAAAACTCATAAGAATTATTCTATAGTGGCATAACAAAGAATAGCAGAATAAAAAAAGGCGTATTTTCTTTTTGCATACAAGAATTTTGATATCTGTATGTTGCATAGCAGCCTGGTTGATTAGCGTGTATTTGTTTTTGTAAAATTGCAATAACAAATACGTTATGAATGATTTTATGTATGCATTTGTGTATATGAAAGAGTTGGTATGTGGTATAGAAATACGTATTTTTGTTACAAAAACCAATATACGTAATAAATGCCACTGCTGAGTAAAACTTAAGTAGAATAGTGGAATAAAGAAAAAATGCATTATGTGTGAGAGGAGATATGAATTTTTGTTGATATGATAAAGAAGTGCATGGCAGCTGTTTCAGCTCCGCCTTTGTAAATAAAAGAAATATGGTTACATAATAATTTTTTATTTATACATTATATGAGCTAATATACTAATATTACATAATAATGAAATTAATGATATGAAATGAGAAAATCGTTTTATATTTTGTTGTATATTTGGTACTATGTGTAATATCTTCGATGATCCTCTATCTGTTAAACCACATACATCCATGCCTTGATTTTTAGATTCCGTGTTTTTGTACTGATCGGTAAATATATAACAATTAGGTGAATATTTTTTATGTTCGTTCAATATGCTATCGTGTTTCTGCCAATGATATATCTGAACGTTACAGTAATAACACTGTACAATATCGCCCGTATTTAAATAGAAAAATCCATTTGAGGCCAGATCTTCTTTGCTTATAAAAGACTTAGGCCAACATTCAAATGTTTTAAGACGTTCTTGGTTTTCACTAAATAAAGTCATTGCAAGGTTAATTTAATACAAAATAAATCGTAAAGAAGTGTATCGTATTTATACCGTTTTTTTATTTTAATATGAGTAATACTAATTCAAAAATTAAAAGGGTGTACTACGACAAAGAAGGAGTTAATATATATGGTTCTGTAGCAAAAATCCATGCTGCCTTAAGAAATAAAAAAGTAAGTCATAATCAAATAAAAAAATGGCTGAAATCCGAGGATGTTTATACATTACATTATCCTGCCAAAAAAAAATTCCCTAGGAATCACTATGTATTACAAGATATTGATCAGTTATGGGAAATTGACCTATGCGATATGAAAATGTATAAAAACGTTAATGACAATTATACATTCTTGTTATCGGTAATTGATGTTTTTTCAAAATACGGTTGGGTAGTACCCCTAAAAAATAAAACAGGTAAAGAAATAACTAAAGCCTTTCATAAAATCCTTGAACAAAGTGATAGAAAGCCTATAACAGTTCAATCAGATAAAGGTAAAGAATTCAAGAATTCGAATTTTCAAAATTATCTGAAACAAAATAATATCAGACAACGATTCCCAACTATTTTGTCTACACAAAAAGCCGCAGTTGTTGAGCGATTTAATCGTACAATAAAGGAAAAGATGTTTAAATATTTTACGGAAAGTTCTACTAAAAGATATATAGATATATTACCCAATCTTGTCAATTCTTATAATAAATCGTATCACAGTACAATAAAAATGAAACCATCAGAAGTTAATCAGAAACATGTGAAGCAAATTTATGAAATTTACAAGAATATACATAAAAAAGACCCCCAAATTAATTTAAATATATTTAAAGACGACTATGTACGCATTGTTACGAAAAAAGCAATTTTTGAACATGGCTATACACAGAAATGGACAAAAGAAATTTTTCAAGTTGATAAAGTTATAAATAGAGAACCATATCCCTTATTCATTTTGAAAGACTTGAAAGGTTGAGAAGTTGAAGGTAGATTTTATTATCAAGAACTTCAGAAAGTTTATAAAAAAAATGATAGTTTTTAATCATCCATTTACAATGATGATTGATGGACCCTCGGGTTGCGGTAAAACAACATTTATTTGTAAATTGATAAGAAAAATGGATCAATTTATTAAACCTGTACCGACAAAAATTTTATGGTGTAATCCTGAATTCAGTGCAGTACCAAAAAGTATAAGAAATTTGGAATATCATAATGAAGTTCCAGAAAATATCAGTAATGTAAATAGTGAACCAATACTAATTGTTTTGGATGACTTAATGTTAAATGCTTACAACAGCAAAGTATGTGAATTATTTACAAAAGGATCACACCATCGAAATTTATCAGTTATTTTAATTACACAAAATGTTTTTCATCAAGGAAAACATTGTCGTGATATATCACTTAACTGCAAATATTTGGATCTTTTTAAAAACCCCCGAGACAAGTCACAAATAATTCCTTTGGCAAAACAAATTTATCCTGAAAATTCAAAGGAATTTCTAAAAGTATATAATGAAGTAACATCAGTTCCTTATGGTTATATTATTCTAGATATGACACAAGATATCAACGATATATTTCGCTTCAGATCAAATATACTTAATTCAAATTATTTTGAATGTTTTTGTACATTAAAACAATTAACAGAGTTATCGGAAAAACATGAAACGTTTGACAACAAACCGTCATATATTACACGTATTAAAAAAATCTAAACCAAAATTTCGTCAAATTTTGCTTAAAAACTGTGATCCAGAAGTTATTAAAACTATTTGTGAAATAGCTATAAACACCCTTAATGGAAACCACAAAGTGTCTAATCAGATTTATAATAAATTAAATAAAAATAAAAAAGTGTTGCGTTGCTTAGCTTGTCCCAAAAAATCTTTGAAAGTAAAAAGAAAAGTTATTATACAGAAAGGAGGGTTTTTACCTATGTTGATAGGTTCAGTACTATCAGGCTTACTTGGAAGTTTATTATCAAAATAGTTTTTTAGAAACATGAATAATTTACAACGGATGATTGTTATACCTCCAGAACTTTATAACAAGCTGAAAGAGAATTTCAATAATGATGCAGAGCTTTCACACCTTGACAAAAGTATGAAAGAAATACTTTTAAATAAAAAATTATCAGATAATGAAAAATGGTATACATATCGACAAAAACTAATAAAATTTGCCAACAAAAGAAGGCATCAATTACAGCAAAGAGCTTATAATAACTCCCAGCCACAACAATTAGAACACCCACCTTCTATAAACACAAGTAATTTTACAAAAAAAATATTTTCAAGTATGAGCACCCAAACGGAACCATTTAGCAAAGCAAAAAGAACACAAAGGGTCTTAATTACACCTGAAGATGTTGTTGTGCAACACCAAAAACCTGAAAATGTTGATGTGCAACACCAAAACCTCGAAAACGATATGTATACATTTACACCTGGCAAGATAATTGCAACATCTGATAAAGATAATGCAGATTCTGAAACGGATGACGAAGTTTTTGATAATGATGACGAAATACGAAATTTAGCACTCTCAGCAACACCAACAGGAAAACGTATAAAAGAAAGGAAATCTATTGGTTCAGCAGATGTACGTATGTTTGAAACAGATGAGGGTGATATTATTTCAGTGCCTATATTTGATAGACCTAAAAAAGATACGAGTATAAATCGTGAATTACGTTCTTCTACTAAGAAAGCATCCGCTCAAACTTTATTGAGATTCCCAGTTCGTAAAAAAATATTAAAATCGGAAAAGGATAATTTACAAGCCAAATCAGAAAAAGATAAGTTAAAACCTAAAACGACAACTCCATTAAATCTTTCACAGTGGACAACTTATAAATAAAAAAAATGAATCAAACAGATGATTTTTTCATTACTCTCTTGAGTGATGCTTCTAATAATTATTATAACAATAACTCGTTGACACGTTTTACAAATAAATTTCCAACTGAAATTAACTTAACACATAATAATTGGAAAGTAGGTGTTTCAGAAGTATATATTAACGATTTTATACCGAATAGGTATAACGAAAATTATGAAGAAAGCGCATTTATAATAATTGGAAGTACGGAAAAAAATAAATTAGGCGTAGGGAAAACATATATTCCATATAACAAAGATGATGTAAAATGTGACTGGAAAGCCTCTATTTTACCAATACTTCTTGAAAATATATCTGGGGGACCAGGCTTAAATCCGGACAAAATTCTAGATATTAAAGAGTCAAAATATATTGAAGTGTGTGTAACTAGCCCTAAAATAGATGTGAAGATTCCTATTAGCAGATCATATTCAGTCAAAAGCTTTATGAAAACTATTTTTTCCCAAGTTAAAAATATTAGATCACATAAAACAAAAATTGTCAAAGCTTTTGAAGTATTTTTAAACAATTTTACTTCAATATCAAAAGCAGCAATGTTGTTTATGTACACTGATATAATAGAACCATGTTTTGTGGGTGATTCAAAGGTACGAGTTCTTAATATTATTGAAACAAAAAACTCTTTTGAATCAACAATAATCAAATATAAAAGCGTACAATATCATAATGTCGAAAAAAAGTTTTTGATAACATATCCATAAAACTAGCTGATAAATTTGGATTTGATATAAATTTTAGCAGGAGTGTAATACCAACAAAAATATTATTACATTTTATAAAAAATTAATATAAATAAAGAGAAATCGTTACACTCTAATTATTAATCATTGAACCGTCATTATATTAAATACTATTTATCTCAAACAGGGGGTAATATTGAAGAAATAGGACCCCTGTTTCATTCGGCTGTAAATTATCAGAGAGGCCGAGGTTTAGGAGACGTTTTCGGAGGGTTATTCCGCTATATAAAACCTATATTATCATCAGGTCTAAATTTTTTACAAAAACAAGCAGTTTCAAGTGGAATTGGTGTTTTATCAGATATTGCTTCAGGAGCAAATCCCACAGAAGTATTAAAAGATAGGGGTACAGAAGCTCTGAAAAATTTGAGACGCGAAGCTGTAAATAAAATGCATTCCATGTATGGTTCTGGAAAAAGGAGAGCTATAAAAAGAAAGAATTCTACAAAACCGCGTCATTTACGTTTTAAATTGAAGAGACGTAAAGTTAAAAAAAGTAGTAAAAATAGAAAACGTGTATTAGACATTTTTGATTAAAGATGTTGGAGTGTATGAAATCAGAGTTAGATATATTTAGTTCACCACCTATTCAATCAAGTATCTTAAAATCAGAAGAAGTTGCTTATAACCCAATTGCTTCTTTAGATAATTCTTCGACTATAGAATTTGTTTCTTTGGGTCATGGCGATACATATAGAGATTTATCATCAACATATTTAAAATTGAAAATACAAATATTAAAGAAAGATGGATCAGTGTGGAATGATGATAAAGATACTTCTACACCTCCTAAATTAATAACCCAACCAGCAATTGTTAACAATTTATTACATTCTATGATTAAACAATGCAATGTTCAGTTAAATGGTAAAAATATTACTTCATCTGGCAACAATTATAATTATAGAGCTTACATCGAGTCTTTACTTAACTATGGAAATGATGCTGCTAATACCCATTTAGAATGTGCTGGTTGGTCGTTAGATAAACATGATGTAGGAAAATCTGGAAATAGTGATTCCTCAGAACGTAAAAAACAATATAATAATAGTGGTGTTGTTGAATTGATGGGTAAACTCCATGTTGATATGTTTAATCAACCCACATTATTAATAAATGGTGTGGATGTCAGAGTTTTGCTAACTTTGGAAAAACCAGATTTTTACTTTTTCGCTGACGATAATGATGAAAGTCAAATGAAAATAATTGAAGCTACATTATTTATGAGACATGTGACAGTAAATCCTAGTATTTTACTTGCACATAATGCTGTTTTAGAAAAGGCCAATGCAAAATACAATTACAAACGTGTTGAAATAAAATCATTCACAGTACCATCAAGTAGTACTAATATATCGCTTGACAATGTTTTCATAGGACAACTCCCAAATACTATACTATTTTGTATGACAGATAATGATGCTTTTACTGGGAAACGTTCAAAAAATCCGTTTAATTTTAAACATTTTGAAATGACTCAATTTATGCTATATGTTAATGGCGTTCAAATACCGAATTTACCAATTGAAACTAGTTTTGCTGACAAACGTCGTTTTGATACACGTGCATATTATACTCTTTTTAATGGAACTGGAATTCATCATTCGGACGGAGGCCATCAAATCACAAAATCAATGTTCAGCAAAGGTTTTTACATTCTTGCATTCGATTTAACTCCAGACTTATCAGGAAATAATTCGTGTCAAAGTTTATTGAACCAAGGAACTGTTAGAATAGAAGCCAAGTTTTCAAGATCTTTAAATACGACAGTAACATGTATTGTTTATGGCGAATTTGATGGTAGTTTACAAATCTATAAAAATCGAAACGTGTATACAAACCTATAAATAGGTTACTATGTCTTATTTTACACATTTTAAAATAGACAGTTAAGTAAACAACAATGGTTTATAAAAATTATGCATTAGTAGATATGAGCTTTTGCTCTGATAATAAGAATACTATTTTTGTGAAATCCATTAGTATTACAGGCATAAAAGAGTCTTGCAAAATATTCAATAAAGAATTTAAATATAAATTTCCGACAACAGACGAATTAAATGATATTGATAAAAATAACAACTTTTCATTTGGAAATTTATTAAATGAACAAATTACTAAAGAGCTTCATCAAACGTTAAAGAAAATCGACATCATACTTCTTAATGGTAAAATAAAAAAAGAGTTTTTGCAACATTTCGTTGAAGGAGAGACAAAATTTTTTGATTTCTCCACTTTGGAATAATATGGATACAAAACAAATAATAAATATATTAAAATGCAACAATTATACCAGAAATCGATTTAGAGGACTTTTTCCCTTAAATAAAATACCCAAAATTATTAAAAAACCTGCAATAATTGTTGTCAATACAGATCCTTCAACAAAACCTGGAACTCACTGGATTGCTATATATTGTCCGTTAGTGGGTTGTATAGAATTTTTTGATTCGTACGGTCGACAACCTCGTCAAAAAGAGTTTGTTACCTTTTTAATTCGTAACTCAAATTGTTATATTGCTAATGGACGTCAATTACAAGGTATATCTATAGCATTATTGTTGCGTTTATTTGTGGTATCGTTGTATTGGAAAAAGTATGCAAGCCTTTTTGCAAGAGTTTCACAACAATTTTTTTGATAGAAACGATAATCTAATTTTGAACATGTTCAAACATGCTTTTAAACACAAAACAGGTTTTACAAATTCTAAACATAAAAATATTCAAAACAGTGTTGCAATAAACATTTCAGTTTATTTCTAACATTCTTTTAAAAATGATTGCCCTCCAAGAAACTAAAAAGCGCAATTCATCTGGGAAAAATAAATCAGAAGTTAAAAAGAAGAAGTGCAGCAAAAACTTAATACCCCGAAATTTGTTGTTAGCCTACACATACTTCTTGGATGAGGCTCAAACATGTAAAATTAATATTGGTTATAGTATTGAAACTTTGGAAGCCGAAATAATTTTCCATCGTTTTAAAGAAGAACCTTTGTATATGTCTTACACAGAATGGGCGAAATTTTACTTTAATTTTAAAGAAATAGAAGAAAAACGCTTAAGTAATGAAGCTCAGATATTGGAGGATATCTTAGAAGCCTATGATGCTCCACTTACAAAACTAAACTTTACATTTGATGATGACAACAAAAAAGTTTTCGAAATGTCAAAGTATGAACATGGACAATTTTTGGATATAATTGAATTCCTAAATGTGGTCATGTGTTACAACAACAATGCGGTTGTCAACGTACGAGAATATTTCCACAAGTATTTGGAAAAATGTAAAGAAAACAATGTGTTTAAATTGACTTTTAAACACTATTATATACCTATGCAATTATCTCATGTTCACTGCAACTATGCCAGATTATTTTACGAAATACCACTTTACTGTTCAAACAAATTATTTGAAAATGTAATAAATAATATTAAGATTGAAATCTAAACAATTTTAAAATTGAAATGTAAAAATATATTTTGAAATTAAAACAATAAAAAATAATTATTTTTCTTAAAAATCAATTTTATTATTTCTTAACAGATACATATAGATATTAATACAATTTTGCACAGCGCATTTATAATTTTTATTATTATTGGTATGTATTTCACAAGTTCATTATTGTTGTAGCAAGTTGCTGGGCAAATTGGGTTAAAATTAAAGCTGTATTCTGAAAGGAAAAAACAAAAACAATTAACTATATTGATCCTATTAATATTTTTGGTAATTAAGATGACTTACTTGATCCATGATTTTATTTTTTATTTTCACTTTTTGTAAAGAAAATCTAATGTCTTTTCTTATTCGCGATTGCACAATGTTTGAAATTATTTTGTTTAAATATTTACCTTTTATATGTTTAATATGTGAAAAACATGTTTTAGAAAAAATTGCAATTCTTTTAACAGGTTTTTAACCTCTATATAAATTAGAATTCGTTTTGCGGAAAGATCTGCATTATAATTTTTTCAATATTCCCTCATATACATATATATATGTACATTTTTAATTAGAACTAACATTTTACACTATTTTTTCTGTTTTTAAAAACCTTTATAAATATAGCTTCCAACTAAAACAAATAAATTATAATATGAAATTTAATGTTATGCCATAGAATGTAAATTCCATCTTTGCAACATTGATTCATATAATCTTTTAGAAATTTATAAAGAACATACAATATATGTAAAAGTAACTTATAATCTTCTGAAAAATAACTTATAATAATTTATTATGTACGTTAGGTTTAAACTAGTCTTGCAACATTGTTTAATATAATAAATATTAACCAGCTTTGTAATAATAAATTATTAGATTGGAATTTTTTAATCAAAAAATATAAACAAGAACTTGTCAAATGCATTTTTTTTGTTAATTAAATTATACCTATGTATTATTTGAATATAATACATTTTAAAGACAACAAACATCATTCTTTAGTTTAAAATTATTTTTCTAGTTTGTTAGATTTTTTCTTGAATTTAGAAAATGGAAACATTATTGCATTAAATTAGAGTATCTATTTTTATAAAGATTAATCTTATAGAACAGGATATTATTACCTTAGGTGGATCATTAATAAGATTTTCTAAGTTAATTGGATTTTTTTATTTTTATTAAGTACCATCAATTATAATTTTTAAGTAACAATATTTTTTGGTATAAAAGAGTGCAACTTTTCTGAAGTTTTATCAGTAATTTTCAGAAATTATAATGGTAAGTTATATTTTCTTCAATAATATAAAATTATATTTTTTAATTATATAATTATAGTTTTACAAGAAATTAATATATTTCTTTCTTTCAGGACTTTTTGCAAGCTTTGAAATCGGTTGCCGGACAGACTCAATTCAAACCAGTGATTAGAACAGACGAATTAATCATTGGCAAGGAGTATCCTATATTGTCTGTAAAGACCATAAAAACAAAATATGGAAAGAAGCTAGTAGCGGATATGGAGATGTTCCAATACTTTTTCCCCGACCGTATATGCAAGGTTCTTAAAGGCTTCAAGGACACGGATGTCCCTAAAAATTAAGTAATGAAGCTGTTAAGAAGAGAGGAAAACGAATATAAAACCCCGATTTTTTATTTTAAAATAAAACAAGATCCTACAAAAGAAATGCCTTCTGAATCAGAAGACGATGCAGAGGAAACAGCTAAAAAATAAAAAAGAAAAATTTGAGACAAATCTGAAAAATAAAATGCCTATAAAATTTTAATAAAAACTTGTCTTTTTATTTATATTTTTAAATTTTTTTATACTGTTCATAGATTTCATACTTTTCAGAATAAGAACAATTTCCTAGGAATAAAAAAGTATTTCTTCTTATTATACGAACTAAATTTTTTAAAGTTTGTCAAATTCTCTTAAAATGAATGAGGCCTTGAACTAAACTGCACTGAACTTTTTTTCATATTTATTACATGCATACTTGAAAGTAAGGAGTTCTTCTAAGTATTTGTCTAAGAGACATTTTCGAGTTCTGGATGTTCCAGTTAGGTAAAGTTTGACTGTATATTATATACGATTAAAATTATTAATATTCCCATACTTTACATATTATAAATTTTCGTATGTCATAATATTCACATATAAAAAAACTAATGCTAATAAACTTTTGAAAATTTAACCTTGAATTAAAAAATTCTGTTCAATTTATTAACATATACGAAAAACATTTTTCTTGTTGCATAAGTGTTTCATATTTAGAAAATAGTGTTAATAAACTTGTATTCAATAAAAAATGGTTATTAATAGGAGGTAAGATAATTGTGATACATAATTTATTTTTTTGCAACATTTATATTTTGAGGTATTTTAATGCTCACACTAAAGTTATTTAAACAAAAAAAAAGTATATAGGTTTTTAACCCCACAACATTTTTAACTTAACAACAACATAAAATGTGCATAAGAAAACATTTTTCTTAATGCATAATGTTTACATATAGAAAAATAATGCATAATATTTCCATAATGTTAATAAACTTTGAGAATTTCACCTTGAATAAAAATAAATCAAGTTCAACATATTTTTTCTGATAACAGGTTTTTATTATAAACATTTATTAGATACATATGTTTTTTTCATAACACAAAGAGATAACAAGTTTTATATAGACAAAACTTTTATTTACAAAGGCGGAGCTGAAACAGCTGCTATGCACTTCTTTATCATTTCAACAAAAATTCATATCTCCTCTCACACATAATGCATTTTTTCTTTATTCCACTATTCTACTTAAGTTTTACTCAGCAGTGGCATTTATTACGTATATTGGTTTTTGTAACAAAAATACGTATTTCTATACCACATACCAACTCTTTCATATACACAAATGCATACATAAAATCATTCATAACGTATTTGTTATTGCAATTTTACAAAAACAAATACACGCTAATCAACCAGGCTGCTATGCAACATACAGATATCAAGATTCTTGTATGCAAAAAGAAAATACGCCTTTTTTTATTCTGCTATTCTTTGTTATGCCACTATAGAATAATTCTTATGAGTTTTACTTAGCAGTGGCATTACTTAGCAGTGGAAAAATACGTAAACCCATACCACATATATTGCTATACACAAAATCGTTCATAACTTGAATTTACCGTCAATTTGTTAGCCATGTGCTTTTTTTTGTTTACATATTCCTCTATGGATACGTATTCACCCAAGACATTATATAATTTTTTAAACAAGTTTTTATGTATATATACAAATCGCAAAAAAACATCATTGTTTTACAAAAACAAAATACACACGCGATCAACCATGTTACTATACAACAAGCATATATCAAATTTCTTGTATGAACATTTAATTTTTATATACTTTTTTTGTTGTTTATTTATTTTACAACAAGTATTTTGCACATGGCTATTCGAATTAGATAAAAAATAACAACAACATTGCTATACATTTTAGAATAAGTTTCTTTACGAAGGAGGTTCTAAAGCAAATATAATTGGGTTGATCTCCTCTAACAACACATACATATGGGCATCAAAGATTTTTCAAATTTCTTATCTAACATATTACTCTTACGACAGGTGGTATTTTATTTGCTGTTGTTTACTGGCACGGAGAAATTTTGTTAAACGTGTGGTTTCCTACTACTTATACCGCATCGTTCTTTTTTTGCAGTTTTTGCAATTTTTGGCATCGGTAATTTTTTGGACTCCTTTGCCATGACGCAGCGTTCTTTTTTGCATGTTTGGCCATTTTTGTCATCGGTCATTTTTTGGACTCCTTTGCCATTCGTAGCGTTCTATTTTTGCATTTTTGGCCATTTTTGGCATCGGTCATTTTTTGGACTTCTTTGCCATGACGCGTTGTTCTTTTTTTTCATTTTGCCCATTTTTGGCATCGGTCATTTTTTGGACTTTTTTTTGCCATGCAGCATCGTTCTTGTTCGCATTTTTGCCCATTTTTTGCCATTTTTGGCATCGGTCATTTTTGGACTTCTTTGCCATGTCGCATCGTTCTTTTTTTGCATTTTTGGCCATATTTGGCATCGGTAATATTTTGGACTCCTTTGCCATGCAGCAGGTTCTTTGCAATGCCGCAGCGTTCTTTTTTTGCATTTTTGGCCATTTTTGGCATCGGTCATTTTTTGGAATTTTTTGCCGCGCAGCATCGTTTTTTTTTTGCATTTTTGGCCATTTTTGGCATCGGTCCGTTATTGGACTTATTTGACAGCCGTATCGTTGTTTTTTATTTGCATTTTGGGCCATTTTTGGCATCGGTCATTTTTTGCCGCAGCGTTCTTTTTTTGCATTTTTGGCCATTTTTGCCATCGGTCATTTTTTGGACTTTTTTGCCATGCAGCATCGTTCTTTTTTTGTATTTTTGGCAATTTTTTCGACTTCTTCGTCATACCGAATCGTTCTTTTTTACATTTTTGGCATCGGTCATTTGTTGCACTTATTTGGCAGCCGCATCGTGCTTTTTTTGCATTTTTGGCCATTTTTGGCATCGGTAATTTTGTGGATTTCTTTGCAATGCCGCATCGTTCTTTTTTTTGCATTTTTGGCCATTTTTGGCATCGATCATTTTTTGGAGTCCATTGCCATGCCGCAGTGTTCTTTTTTTTTATTTTTGGCCATTTTTGGCATCGATAATTTTGTGGACTTCTTTGATATACCGCATCGTTCTTTTTTTGCAGTTTTTGCAATTTTTGGCATCGGTAATTTTTTGGACTCCTTTGCCATTCGCAGCGTTCTATTTTTGCATTTTTGGTCATTTTTGGCAACCGTCATTTTTTGGACTTCTTTGCCATGACGCGTTGTTCTTTTTTTGCATTTTGGCCATTTTTGTCATCGGTCATTTTTTGGACTCCTTTGCCATTCGCAGCGTTCTTTTTTTTTATTTTTGGCCATTTTTGGCATCGATAATTTTGTGGACTTCTTTGGTATACCGCATCGTTCTTTTTTTGCAGTTTTTGCAATTTTTGGCATCGGTAATTTTTTGGATTCCTTTGCCATGCCGCATCGTTATTTTTTTGTTTTTTGGCCATTTTTGACATCGGTCATTTTTTTGACATCGGCATGGTTCAGTTTTTGCATTTTTGTCAATTTTTTCGACTTCTTTGCCATACCGAATCGTTCTTTTTTGCATTTTTGGCCATTTTTGACATCGGTCATTTTTTGGACTCCTTTGCCATGCCGCAGCGTTCTTTTTTTGCATTTAAGGCCATTTTTGGCATCGGTCCGTTTTTGGACTTATTTGACAGCCGCATCGTTTTTTTTTGCATTTTGGACTTTTTTGCCATGCAGCATCATTCTTTTTTTTGTATTTTGGGCCATTTTTGGCATCGATAATTTTGTGGACTTCTTTGGCATACTGCATCCTTCTTTTTTTGCAGTTTTTGCAATTTTTGGCACCAGTAATTTTTTGGACTCCTTTGCCATTCGCTGCGTTCTATTTTTGCATTTTTGGCAATTTTTGGCAACCGTCATTTTTTGGACTTCTTTGCTATGACGCGTTGTTCTATTTTTGCATTTTTGGCCATTTTTGGCATCGGTCATTTTTGGACTTCTTTGCCATGTCGCATCATTCTTTTTTTGCAGTTTTTGCAATTTTTGGCATCGGTAATTTTTTGGACTCCTTTGCCATGCCGCAGCGTTCTTTTTTGCATGTTTGGCCATTTTTGTCATCGGTCATTTTTTGGACTCCTTTGCCATTCGTAGCGTTCTATTTTTGAATTTTTGGCCATTTTTGGCATCGGTCATTTTTTGGACTTCTTTGCCATGACGCGTTGTTCTTTTTTTGCATTTTGGCCATTTTTGGCATCGGTCATTTTTTGGACTTTTTTGTGCCATGCAGCGTCGTTTTTGTTCGCATTTTTGCCCATTTTTTGCCATTTTTGGCATCGGTCATTTTTGGACTTCTTTGCCATGTCGCATCGTGCTTTTTTTGCATTTTTGGCCATTTTTGGCATCGGTAATTTTGTGGATTGCTTTGCAATGCCGCATCGTTCTTTTTTTTGCATTTTTGGCCATTTTTGGCATCGGTCATTTTTTGGAGTCCATTTCCATGCCGCAGCGTTCTTTTTTTTTATTTTTGGCCATTTTTGGCATCGATAATTTTGTGGACTTCTTTGATATACCGCATCGTTCTTTTTTTGCAGTTTTTGCAATTTTTGGCATCTGTAATTTTTTGGACTCCTTTGCCATTCGCAGCGTTCTATTTTTGCATTTTTGGTCATTTTTGGCAACCGTCATTTTTTGGACTTCTTTGCCATGACGCGTTGTTCTTTTTTTTCATTTTGGCCATTTTTGGCATCGGTCATTTTTTGGACTTTTTTTTGCCATGCAGCATCGTTTTTGTTCGCATTTTTGCCCATTTTTTGCCATTTTTGGCATCGGTCATTTTTGGACTTCTTTGCCATGTCGCATCGTTCTTTTTTTGCATTTTTGGCCATATTTGGCATCGGTAATTTTTTGGACTCCTTTGCCATGCAGCAGGTTCTTTGCAATGCCGCAGCGTTCTTTTTTTGCATTTTTGGCCATTTTTGGCATCGGTCATTTTTTGGAATTTTTTGCCGCGCAGCATCGTTTTTTTTTTGCATTTTTGGCCATTTTTGGCATCGGTCCGTTATTGGACTTATTTGACAGCCGTATCGTTGTTTTTTATTTGCATTTTGGGCCATTTTTGGCATCGGTCATTTTTTGCCGCAGCGTTCTTTTTTTGCATTTTTGGCCATTTTTGCCATCGGTCATTTTTTGGACTTTTTTGCCATGCAGCATCGTTCTTTTTTTGTATTTTTGGCAATTTTTTCGACTTCTTTGTCATACCGAATCGTTCTTTTTTACATTTTTGGCATCGGCCATTTGTTGCACTTATTTGGCAGCCGCATCATGCTTTTTTTGCATTTTTGGCCATTTTTGGCATCGGTAATTTTGTGGATTTCTTTGCAATGCCGCATCGTTCTTTTTTTTGCATTTTTGGCCATTTTTGGCATCGATCATTTTTTGGAGTCCATTGCCATGCCGCAGCGTTCTTTTTTTTATTTTTGGCCATTTTTGGCATCGATAATTTTGTGGACTTCTTTGATATACCGCATCGTTCTTTTTTTGCAGTTTTTGCAATTTTTGGCATCGGTAATTTTTTGGACTCCTTTGCCATTCGCAACGTTCTATTTTTGCATTTTTGGTCATTTTTGGCAACCGTCATTTTTTGGACTTCTTTGCCATGACGCGTTGTTCTTTTTTTGCATTTTGGCCATTTTTGTCATCGGTCATTTTTTGGACTCCTTTGCCATTCGCAGCGTTCTTTTTTTTTATTTTTGGCCATTTTTGGCATCGATAATTTTGTGGACTTCTTTGGTATACCGCATCGTTCTTTTTTTGCAGTTTTTGCAATTTTTGGCATCGGTAATTTTTTGGATTCCTTTGCCATGCCGCATCGTTATTTTTTTGTTTTTTGGCCATTTTTGACATCGGTCATTTTTTTGACATCGGCATGGTTCAGTTTTTGCATTTTTGTCAATTTTTTCGACTTCTTTGCCATACCGAATCGTTCTTTTTTGCATTTTTGGCCATTTTTGACATCGGTCATTTTTTGGACTCCTTTGCCATGCCGTAGCGTTCTTTTTTTGCATTTAAGGCCATTTTTGGCATCGGTCCGTTTTTGGACTTATTTGACAGCCGCATCGTTTTTTTTTGCATTTTGGACTTTTTTGCCATGCAGCATCATTCTTTTTTTTGTATTTTGGGCCATTTTTGGCATCGATAATTTTGTGGACTTCTTTGGCATACTGCATCCTTCTTTTTTTGCAGTTTTTGCAATTTTTGGCACCGGTAATTTTTTGGACTCCTTTGCCATTCGCTGCGTTCTATTTTTGCATTTTTGGCAATTTTTGGCAACCGTCATTTTTTGGACTTCTTTGCTATGACGCGTTGTTCTATTTTTGCATTTTTGGCCATTTTTGGCATCGGTCATTTTTGGACTTCTTTGCCATGTCGCATCATTCTTTTTTTGCAGTTTTTGCAATTTTTGGCATCGGTAATTTTTTGGACTCCTTTGCCATGCCGCAGCGTTCATTTTTGCATGTTTGGCCATTTTTGTCATCGGTCATTTTTTGGACTCCTTTGCCATTCGTAGCGTTCTATTTTTGAATTTTTGGCCATTTTTGGCATCGGTCATTTTTGGACTTCTTTGCCATGTCGCATCGTTCTTTTTTTGCATTTTTGGCCATATTTGGCATCGGTAATTTTTTGGACTCCTTTGCCATGCAGCAGGTTCTTTGCAATGCCGCAGCGTTCTTTTTTTGCATTTTTGGCCATTTTTGGCATCGGTCATTTTTTGGAATTTTTTGCCGCGCAGCATCGTTTTTTTTTTGCATTTTTGGCCATTTTTGGCATCGGTCCGTTATTGGACTTATTTGACAGCCGTATCGTTGTTTTTTATTTGCATTTTGGGCCATTTTTGGCATCGGTCATTTTTTGCCGCAGCGTTCTTTTTTTGCATTTTTGGCCATTTTTGCCATCGGTCATTTTTTGGACTTTTTTGCCATGCAGCATCGTTCTTTTTTTGTATTTTTGGCAATTTTTTCGACTTCTTTGTCATACCGAATCGTTCTTTTTTACATTTTTGGCATCGGCCATTTGTTGCACTTATTTGGCAGCCGCATCATGCTTTTTTTGCATTTTTGGCCATTTTTGGCATCGGTAATTTTGTGGATTTCTTTGCAATGCCGCATCGTTCTTTTTTTTGCATTTTTGGCCATTTTTGGCATCGATCATTTTTTGGAGTCCATTGCCATGCCGCAGCGTTCTTTTTTTTATTTTTGGCCATTTTTGGCATCGATAATTTTGTGGACTTCTTTGATATACCGCATCGTTCTTTTTTTGCAGTTTTTGCAATTTTTGGCATCGGTAATTTTTTGGACTCCTTTGCCATTCGCAGCGTTCTATTTTTGCATTTTTGGTCATTTTTGGCAACCGTCATTTTTTGGACTTCTTTGCCATGACGCGTTGTTCTTTTTTTGCATTTTGGCCATTTTTGTCATCGGTCATTTTTTGGACTCCTTTGCCATTCGCAGCGTTCTTTTTTTTTATTTTTGGCCATTTTTGGCATCGATAATTTTGTGGACTTCTTTGGTATACCGCATCGTTCTTTTTTTGCAGTTTTTGCAATTTTTGGCATCGGTAATTTTTTGGATTCCTTTGCCATGCCGCATCGTTATTTTTTTGTTTTTTGGCCATTTTTGACATCGGTCATTTTTTTGACATCGGCATGGTTCAGTTTTTGCATTTTTGTCAATTTTTTCGACTTCTTTGCCATACCGAATCGTTCTTTTTTGCATTTTTGGCCATTTTTGACATCGGTCATTTTTTGGACTCCTTTGCCATGCCGCAGCGTTCTTTTTTTGCATTTAAGGCCATTTTTGGCATCGGTCCGTTATTGGACTTATTTGACAGCCGCATCGTTTTTTTTTGCATTTTGGACTTTTTTGCCATGCAGCATCATTCTTTTTTTTGTATTTTGGGCCATTTTTGGCATCGATAATTTTGTGGACTTCTTTGGCATACTGCATCCTTCTTTTTTTGCAGTTTTTGCAATTTTTGGCACCGGTAATTTTTTGGACTCCTTTGCCATTCGCTGCGTTCTATTTTTGCATTTTTGGCAATTTTTGGCAACCGTCATTTTTTGGACTTCTTTGCTATGACGCGTTGTTCTATTTTTGCATTTTTGGCCATTTTTGGCATCGGTCATTTTTGGACTTCTTTGCCATGTCGCATCATTCTTTTTTTGCAGTTTTTGCAATTTTTGGCATCGGTAATTTTTTGGACTCCTTTGCCATGCCGCAGCGTTCTTTTTTGCATGTTTGGCCATTTTTGTCATCGGTCATTTTTTGGACTCCTTTGCCATTCGTAGCGTTCTATTTTTGAATTTTTGGCCATTTTTGGCATCGGTCATTTTTTGGACTTCTTTGCCATGACGCGTTGTTCTTTTTTTGCATTTTGGCCATTTTTGGCATCGGTCATTTTTTGGACTTTTTTGTGCCATGCAGCGTCGTTTTTGTTCGCATTTTTGCCAATTTTTTGCCATTTTTGGCATCGGTCATTTTTGGACTTCTTTGCCATGTCGCATCGTTCTTTTTTTGCATTTTTGGCCATATTTGGCATCGGTAATTTTTTGGACTCCTTTGCCATGCCGCAGCGTTCTTTGCAATGCCGCAGCGTTCTTTTTTTGCATTTTTGGCCATTTTTGGCCGCGCAGCATCGTTTTTTTTTTGCATTTTTGGCCATTTTTGGCATCGGTCCCTTTTTGGACTTATTTGACAGACGTATCGTTGTTTTTTGCATTTTGGGCCATTTTTGGCATCGGTCATTTTTTGCCGCAGCGTTCTTTTTTTGCATTTTTGGCCATTTTTGCCATCAGTCATTTTTTGGACTTTTTTGCCATGCAGCATCGTTCTTTTTTTGTATTTTTGGCAATTTTTTCGACTTCTTTGTCATACCGAATCGTTCTTTTTTACATTTTTGGCATCGGTCATTTGTTGCACTTATTTGGCAGCCGCATCGTGCTTTTTTTGCATTTTTGGCCATTTTTGGCATCGGTAATTTTGTGGATTGCTTTGCAATGCCGCATCGTTTTTTTTTTTGCATTTTTGGCCATTTTTGGCATCGGTCATTTTTTGGAGTCCATTTCCATGCCGCAGCGTTCTTTTTTTTTATTTTTGGCCATTTTTGGCATCGATAATTTTGTGGACTTCTTTGATATACCGCATCGTTCTTTTTTTGCAGTTTTTGCAATTTTTGGCATCTGTAATTTTTTGGACTCCTTTGCCATTCGCAGCGTTCTATTTTTGCATTTTTGGTCATTTTTGGCAACCGTCATTTTTTGGACTTCTTTGCCATGACGCGTTGTTCTTTTTTTGCATTTTGGACTTTTTTGCCATGCAGCATCATTCTTTTTTTTGTATTTTTGGCCATTTTTGGCATCGATAATTTTGTGGACTTCTTTGGCATACTGCATCCTTTTTTTTTGCAGTTTTTGCAATTTTTGGCACCGGTAATTTTTTGGACTCCTTTGCCATGCAGCATCGTTATTTTTTTGCATTTTTGGCCATTTTTGACATCGGTCATTTTTTTGACATGGGCATGGTTCAGTTTTTGCATTTTTGGCAATTTTTTCGACTTCTTTGCCATACCGAATCGTTCTTGTTTGCATTTTTTGCCATTTTTGTCATCGGTCATTTTTTGGACTCCTTTGCCATTCGCAGCGTTCTATTTTTGCATTTTTGGCCATTTTTGGCAACCGTCATTTTTTGGACTTCTTTGCCATGACGCGTTGTTCTTTTTTTGCATTTTGGCCATTTTTGTCATCGGTCATTTTTTGGACTCCTTTGCCATTCGCAGCGTTCTTTTTTTTTATTTTTGGCCATTTTTGGCATCGATAATTTTGTGGACTTCTTTGATATACCGCATTGTTCTTTTTTTGCAGTTTTTGCAATTTTTGGCATCGGTAATTTTTTGAACTCCTTTGCCATGCAGCATCGTTATTTTTTTGCATTTTTGGCCATTTTTGACATCGGTCATTTTTTTGACATCGGCATGGTTCAGTTTTTGCATTTTTGGCTATTTTTTCGACTTCTTTGCCATACCGAATCGTTCTTTTTTGCATTTTTTGCCATTTTTGTCATCGGTCATTTTTTGGACTCCTTTGCCATTCGCAGCGTTCTATTTTTGCATTTTTGGCCATTTTTGGCAACCGTCATTTTTTGGAATTCTTTGCCATGACGCGATGTTCTTTTTTTGCATTTTGGCCATTTTTGTCATCGGTCATTTTTTGGACTCCTTTGCCATTCGCAGCGTTCTTTTTTTTATTTTTGGCCATTTTTGGCATCGATAATTTTGTGGACTTCTTTGATATACCGCATCGTTCTTTTTTTTCAGTTTTTGCAATTTTTGGCATCGGTAATTTTTTGGACTCCTTTGCCATGCAGCATCGTTATTTTTTTGCATTTTTGGCCATTGTTGACATCGGTCATTTTTTTGACATCGGCATGGTTCAGTTTTTGCATTTTTGGCAATTTTTTCGACTTCTTTGCCATACCGAATCGTTCTTTTTTGCATTTTTTGCCATTTTTGTCATCGGTAATTTTTTGGACTCCTTTGCCATTCGCAGCGTTCTATTTTTGCATTTTTGGCCATTTTTGGCATCGATAATTTTGTGGACTTCTTTGGTATACCGCATCGTTCTTTTTTTGCAGTTTTTGCAATTTTTGGCATCGGTAATTTTTTGGACTCCTTTGCCATGCAGCATCGTTATTTTTTTGCATTTTAGGCCATTTTTGACATCGGTAATTTTTTTGACATCGGCATGGTTCAGTTTTTGCATTTTTGGCAATTTTTTCGACTTCTTTGCCATACCGAATCGTTATTTTTTGCATTTTTGGGCATTTTTGACATCGGTCATTTTTTGGACTCCTTTGCCATGCCGCAGCGTTCTTTTTTTGCATTTAAGGCCATTTTTGGCATCGGTCCGTTTTTGGACTTATTTGACAGCCGCATCGTTTTTTTTTGCATTTTGGACTTTTTTGCCATGCAGCATCATTCTTTTTTTTGTATTTTTGGCCATTTTTGGCATCGATAATTTTGTGGACTTCTTTGGCATACTGCATCCTTCTTTTTTTGCAGTTTTTGCAATTTTTGGCACCGGTAATTTTTTGGACTCCTTTGCCATTCGCAGCGTTCTATTTTTGCATTTTTGGCAATTTTTGGCAACCGTCATTTTTTGGACTTCTTTGCTATGACGCGTTGTTCTTTTTTTGCATTTTGGCCATTTTTGTCATCGGTCATTTTTTGGACTCCTTTGCCATTCGCAGCGTTCTTTTTTTTTATTTTTGGCCATTTTTGGCATCGATAATTTTGTGGACTTCTTTGATATACCGCATCGTTCTTTTTTTGCAGTTTTTGCAATTTTTGGCATCGGTAACTTTTTGGACTCCTTTGCCATGCAGCATCGTTATTTTTTTGCATTTTTGGCCATTTTTGACATCGGTCATTTTTTTGACATCGGCATGGTTCAGTTTTTGCATTTTTGGCAATTTTTTCGACTTCTTTGCCATACCGAATCGTTCTTTTTTGCAGTTTTTGCCATTTTTGTCATCGGTCATTTTTTGGACTCCTTTGCCATTCGCAGCGTTCTATTTTTGCATTTTTGGCCATTTTTGGCATCGGTCATTTTTTGGATTTTTTTGCCATGCAGCATCGTTCTTTTTTTGTATTTTTGGCAATTTTTTCGACTTCTTTGTCATACCGAATCGTTGTTTTTACATTTTTGGCCATTTTTGTCATCGGTCATTTTTTGGACTCCTTTGCCATTCGCAGCGTTCTATTTTTGCATTTTTGGCCATTTTTGTCATCGGTCATTTTTTGGACTCCTTTGCCATTCGCATCGTGCTTTTTTTGCATTTTTGGCCATTTTTGGCATCGGTCATTTTTTGGAGTCCATTTCCATGCCGCAGCGTTCTTTTTTTTTATTTTTGGCCATTTTTGGCATCGATAATTTTGTGGACTTCTTTGATATACCGCATCGTTCTTTTTTTGCAGTTTTTGCAATTTTTGGCATCGGTAATTTTTTGGACTCCTTTGCCATGCCGCAGCGTTCTTTTTTGCATTTTTGGCCATTTTTGTTATAGGTCATTTTTTGGACTCCTTTGCCATTCGCAGCGTTCTTTTTTTTTTTTGCCATTTTTGGCATCGATAATTTTGTGGACTTCTTTGATCTACCGTATCGTTCTTTTTTTGCAGGTTTTGCAATTTTTGGCATCGGTAATTTTTTGGACTCCTTTGCCATGTCGCAGCGTTCTTTTTTGCATTTTTGGCCATTTTTGTCATCGGCCATTTTTTGGACTCCTTGGCCATTCGCAGCGTTCTATTTTTGCATTTTTGGCCATTTTTGGCATCGGTCATTTATTGGACTTCTGACGCGTTGTTCTTTTTTTGCATTTTGGCCATTTTTGTCATCCGTCATTTTTCGGACTCCTTTGCTATTCGCAGCGTTTTTTTTTTTATTTTTGGCCATTTTTGGCATCGATAATTTTGTGGACTTCTTTGATATACCGTCGTTCTTTATTTGCAGATTTTGCAATTTTTGGCAGCGGTAATTTTTTGGACTCCTTTGCCATGCAGAATCGTTATTTTTTTGCATTTTTGGCCATTTTTGACATCGGTCATTTTTTTGACATCGGCATCGTTCAGTTTTTACATTTTTGGCAATTTTTTCGACTTCTTTGCCATACCGAATCGTTCTTTTTTGCATTTTTGGCCATTTTTGACATCGGTCATTTTTTGGACTCCTTTGCCATGCCGCAGCGTTCTTTTTTTGCATTTTTGGCCATTTTGTCTTCGGTCATTTTTGGCCTCCTGTGCCATTCGTAGCGTTCTATTTTTGCATTTTTGGCCATTTTTGGCATCGGTCATTTTTTGGACTTCTTTGCAATGACGCGTTGTTCTTTTTTTGCATTTTGGCCATTTTTGGCATCGGGCATTTTTTGGACTTTTTGTGCCATGCAGCATCGTTTTTGTTCGCATTTTTGCCCATTTTTTGCACTTTTTGGCATCGGTCATTTTTGGACTCCTTTGCCATTCGTAGCGTTCTATTTTTGCATTTTTGGCCATGTTTGGCATCGGTAATTTTTTGGACTCCTTTGCCATGCCGCAGCGTTCTTTGCCATGCCGCAGCGTTCTTTTTTTGCATTTTTGGCCATTTTTGGCATCGATAATTTTGTGGACTTCTTTGATATACCGCATCGTTCTTTTTTTGCAGTTTTTGCAATTTTTGGCATCGGTAATTTTTTGGACTCCTTTGCCATGCCGCAGTTCTTTTTTGCATGTTTGGCCATTTTGGTCATCGGTCATTTTTTGGACTCCTTTGCCATTCGTAGCGTTCTATTTTTGCATTTTTGGCCATTTTTGGCATCGGTCATTTTTTGGACTTCTTTGCAATGACGCGTTGTTCTTTTTTTGCATTTTGGCCATTTTTGGCATCGGTAATTTTTTGGACTTTTTTGTGCCATGCAGCATCGTTTTTGTTCGCATTTTTGGCCATTTTTGGCATCGGTCATTTTTTGGAATTTTTTGCCGCGCAGCATCGTGTTTTTTTTTGCATTTTTGGCCATTTTTGGCATCGGTCCGTTTTTGGACTTATTTGACAGCCGTATCGTTGTTTTTTTTTTGCATTTTGGGCCATTTTTGGCATCGGTCATTTTTTGCCGCAGCGTTCTTTTTTTGCATTTTTGGCCATTTTTGCCATCGGTCATTTTGTGGACTTTTTTGCCATGCAGCATCATTCTTTTTTTTTATTTTTGGCCATTTTTGGCATCGGTCATTTTTTTGACATCGGCATCGTTCAGTTTTTACATTTTTGGCAATTTTTTCGACTTTTTTGCCATACCGAATCGTTCTTTTTTGCATTTTTGGCCATTTTTGACATCGGTCATTTTTTGGACTCCTTTGCCATGCCGCAGCGTTCTTTTTTTGCATTTTTGGCCATTTTGTCTTCGGTCATTTTTTGGCCTCCTTTGTCATTCGTAGCGTTCTATTTTTGCATTTTTGGCCATTTTTGGCATCGGTCATTTTTTGGACTTCTTTGCAATGACGCGTTGTTCTTTTTTTGCATTTTGGCCATTTTTGGCATCGGTCATTTTCTGAACTTTTTTGCCATGCAGCATCGTTTTTTTTTATTTTTGGCCATTTTTGGCATCGATAATTTTGTGGACTTCTTTGATATACCGCATCGTTCTTTTTTTGCATTTTTGGCCATGTTTGGCATCGGTAATTTTTTGGACTCCTTTGCCATGCCGCAGCGTTCTTTGCCATGCCGCATCTTTCTTCTTTTGCATTTTTGGCCATTTTTGGCATCGGTCATTTTTTGGAGTCCATTGCCATGCCGCAGCGTTCTTTTTTCTTATTTTTGGTCATTTTTGGCATCGATAATTTTGTGGACTTCTTTGATATACCGCATCGTTCTTTTTTTGCAGTTTTTGCAATTTTTGGCATCGGTAATTTTTTGGACTCCTTTGCCATGTCGCAGCGTTCTTTTTTGCAGTTTTTGCAATTTTTGGCATCGGTAATTTTTTGGACTCCTTTGCCATGCCGCAGCGTTCTTTGCCATGCCGCAGCGTTCTTTTTTTGCATTTTTGGCCTTTTTTGGCATCGATAATTTTGTGGACTTCTTTGATATACCGCATCGTTCTTTTTTTGCAGTTTTTGCAATTTTTGGCATCGGTAATTTTTTGGACTCCTTTGCCATGCCGCAGCGTTCTTTTTTGCATGTTTGGCCATTTTTGTCATCGGTCATTTTTTGGACTCCTTTGCCATTCGTAGCGTTCTATTTTTGCATTTTTGGCCATTTTTGGCATCGGTCATTTTTTGGACTTCTTTGCAATGACGCGTTGTTCTTTTTTTGCATTTTGGCCATTTTTGGCATCGGTAATTTTTTGGACTTTTTTGTGCCATGCAGCATCGTTTTTGTTCGCATTTTTGGCCATTTTTGGCATCGGTCATTTTTTGGAATTTTTTGCCGCGCAGCATCGTTTTTTGTTTGCATTTTTGGCCATTTTTGGCATCGGTCCGTTTTTGGACTTATTTGACAGCCGTATCGTTGTTTTTTTTTGCATTTTGGGCCATTTTTGGCATCGGTCATTTTTTGCCGCAGCGTTCTTTTTTTGCATTTTTGGCCATTTTTGCCATCGGTCATTTTGTGGACTTTTTTGCCATTCGCAGTGTTCTATTTTTGCATTTTTGGCCATTTTTGGCATCGGTCATTTTTTGGACTTCTTTGCCATGACGCGTTGTTCTTTTTTTGCATTTTGGCCATTTTTTGCATCGGTCATTTTTTGGACTTTTTGTGCCATGCAGCATCGTTTTTGTTCGCATTTTTGCCCATTTTTTGCCATTTTTGGCATCGGTCATTTTTGGACTTCTTTGCCATGTCGCATCGTTCTTTGTTTGCATTTTTGGCCATGTTTGGCATCGGTAATTTTTTGGACTCCTTTGCCATGCCGCAGCGTTCTTTGCCATGCCGCAGCGTTCTTTTTTTGCATTTTTGGCCTTTTTTGGCATCGATAATTTTGTGGACTTCTTTGATATACCGCATCGTTCTTTTTTTGCAGTTTTTGCAAATTTTGGCATCGATAATTTTGTGGACTTCTTTGATATACCGCATCGTTCTTTTTTTTGCAGTTTTTGCAATTTTTGGCATCGGTAATTTTGTGGACACCTTTGGCATGCCGCAGCGTTCTTTTTTTGCATTTTTGGCCATTTTTGTCATCAGTAATTTTTTGGACTCCTTTGCCATTCGCAGTGTTCTATTTTTGCATTTTTGGCCATTTTTGGCATCGGTCATTTTTTGGACTTCTTTGCCATGACGCGTTGTTCTTTTTTTGCATTTTGGCCATTTTTTGCATCGGTCATTTTTTGGACTTTTTGTGCCATGCAGCATCGTTTTTGTTCGCATTTTTGCCCATTTTTTGCCATTTTTGGCATCGGTCATTTTTGGACTTCTTTGCCATGTCGCATCGTTCTTTTTTTGCATTTTTGGGCATGTTTGGCATCGGTAATTTTTTGGACTCCTTTGCCATGCCGCAGCGTTCTTTGCCATGCCGCAGCGTTCTTTTTTTGCATTTTTGGCCTTTTTTGGCATCGATAATTTTGTGGACTTCTTTGATATACCGCATCGTTCTTTTTTTGCAGTTTTTGCAATTTTTGGCATCGGTAATTTTTTGGACTCCTTTGCCATGCCGCAGCGTTCTTTTTTGCATGTTTGGCCATTTTTGTCATCGGTCATTTTTTGGACTCCTTTGCCATTCGTAGCGTTCTATTTTTGCATTTTTGGCCATTTTTGGCATCGGTCATTTTTTGGACTTCTTTGCAATGACGCGTTGTTCTTTTTTTGCATTTTGGCCATTTTTGGCATCGGTAATTTTTTGGACTTTTTTGTGCCATGCAGCATCGTTTTTGTTCGCATTTTTGGCCATTTTTGGCATCGGTCATTTTTTGGAATTTTTTGCCGCGCAGCATCGTTTTTTGTTTGCATTTTTGGCCATTTTTGGCATCGGTCCGTTTTTGGACTTATTTGACAGCCGTATCGTTGTTTTTTTTTGCATTTTGGGCCATTTTTGGCATCGGTCATTTTTTGCCGCAGCGTTCTTTTTTTGCATTTTTGGCCATTTTTGCCATCGGTCATTTTGTGGACTTTTTTGCCATGCAGCATCGTTTTTTTTTATTTTTGGCCATTTTTGGCATCGATAATTTTGTGGACTTCTTTGATATACCGCATCGTTCTTTTTTTGTATTTTTGGCCATGTTTGGCATCGGTAATTTTTTGGACTCCTTTGCCATGCCGCAGCGTTCTTTGCCATGCCGCATCTTTCTTCTTTTGCATTTTTGGCCATTTTTGGCATCGGTCATTTTTTGGAGTCCATTGCCATGCCGCAGCGTTCTTTTTTCTTATTTTTGGTCATTTTTGGCATCGATAATTTTGTGGACTTCTTTGATATACCGCATCGTTCTTTTTTTGCAGTTTTTGCAATTTTTGGCATCGGTAATTTTTTGGACTCCTTTGCCATGTCGCAGCGTTCTTTTTTGCATTTTTGGCCATTTTTGTCATCGGTCATTTTTTGGACTCCTTTGCCATTCGCAGCGTTCTATTTTTGCATTTTTGGCCATTTTTGGCAACCGTCATTTTTTGGACTTCTTTGCCATGACGCGTTGTTCTTTTTTTGCATTTTGGCCATTTTTTTATGCATTTTGGCAATTTTTTGGACTCCTTTGCCATTCGCAGCGTTCTTTTTTGTCATCGGTCATTTTTTGGACTCCTTTGCCATTCGCAGCGTTCTATTTTTGCATTTTTGGCCATTTTTGGCAACCGTCATTTTTTGAACTTCTTTGCCATGACGCGTTGTTCTTTTTTTGCATTTTGGCCATTTTTTGGGCTCCTTTGCCATTCGCAGCGTTCTTTTTTTTTATTTTTGGCCATTTTTGGCATCGATAATTTTGTGGACTTCTTTGATATACCGCATCGTTCTTTTTTTGCAGTTTTTGCAATTTTTGGCATAGGTAATTTTTTGGACCCCTTTGCCATGCAGCATCGTTATTTTTTTGCATTTTTGGCCATTTTTGGCATCAGTCATTTTTTGGACTTCTTTGCCATGCCGCATCGTTCTTTTTTTGCATTTTTGTCCATTTTTGGCATCGGTCATTTTTTGGACTTCTTTGCCATGTCGCATCGTTCGTTTTTTGCATTTTTGGCATCAGTCATTTTTTGGACTTCTTTGCCATGCCGCATCGTTAGTTTTTTGCATTTTTGGCATCAGTCATTTTTTGGACTCCTTTGCCATTCGCAGCGTTCTATTTTTGCATTTTTGGCCATTTTTGGCAACCGTCATTTTTTGGACTTCTTTGCCATGACGCGTTGTTCTTTTTTTGCATTTTGGCCATTTTTGTCATCGGTCATTTTTTGGACTCCTTTGCCATTCGCAGCGTTCTTTTTTTATTTTTGGCCATTTTTGGCATCTATAATTTTGTGGACTTCTTTGATATACCGCATCGTTCTTTTTTTTTAGTTTTTGCAATTTTTGGCATCGGTAATTTTTTGGACTCCTTTGCCATGCAGCATCGTTATTTTTTTGCATTTTTGGCCATTTTTGACATCGGTCATTTTTTTGACATCGGCATGGTTCAGTTTTTGCATTTTTGGCAATTTTTTCGACTTCTTTGCCATACCGAATCGTTCTTTTTTGCATTTTTTGCCATTTTTGTCATCGGTCATTTTTTGGACTCCTTTGCCATTCGCAGCGTTCTATTTTTGCATTTTTGGCCATTTTTGGCAACCGCCATTTTTTGGACTTCTTTGCCATGACGCGTTGTTCTTTTTTTGCATTTTGGCCATTTTTGTCATCGGTCATTTTTTGGACTCCTTTGCCATGCAGCATCATTCTTTTTTTTGTATTTTTGGCCATTTTTGGCATCGATAATTTTGTAGACTTCTTTGGCTTGCCATGCCGCAGCGCTCTTTTTTTGCATTTTTGGCCATTTTTGTTATCGGTCATTTTTTGGACTCCTTTGCCATTCGCAGCGTTCTATTTTTTGTATTTTTGGCCATTTATGGCATCGGTCATTTTTTGGACTTCTTTGCCAGGACGCGTTGTTCTTTTTTTGCATTTTGGCCATTTTTGGCATCGGTCATTTTTTGGTCATCTTTGCCATTCGCAGCGTTCTTTTTTGCATTTTTGGCCATTTTTGTCATCGGTCATTTTTTGGACTCCTTTGCCATTCGCAGCGTTCTATTTTTGCATTTTTGGCCATTTTTGGCATCGGTCATTTTTTGGATTTTTTTGCCATGCAGCATCGTTCTTTTTTTGTATTTTTGGCAATTTTTTCGACTTCTTTGTCATACCGAATCGTTGTTTTTACATTTTTGGCCATTTTTGTCATCGGTCATTTTTTGGACTCCTTTGCCATTCGCAGCGTTCTATTTTTGCATTTTTGGCCATTTTTGTCATCGGTCATTTTTTGGACTCCTTTGCCATTCGCATCGTGCTTTTTTTGCATTTTTGGCCATTTTTGGCATCGGTCATTTTTTGGAGTCCATTTCCATGCCGCAGCGTTCTTTTTTTTTATTTTTGGCCATTTTTGGCATCGATAATTTTGTGGACTTCTTTGATATACCGCATCGTTCTTTTTTTGCAGTTTTTGCAATTTTTGGCATCGGTAATTTTTTGGACTCCTTTGCCATGCCGCAGCGTTCTTTTTTGCATTTTTGGCCATTTTTGTTATAGGTCATTTTTTGGACTCCTTTGCCATTCGCAGCGTTCTTTTTTTTTTTGCCATTTTTGGCATCGATAATTTTGTGGACTTCTTTGATCTACCGTATCGTTCTTTTTTTGCAGTTTTTGCAATTTTTGGCATCGGTAATTTTTTGGACTCCTTTGCCATGTCGCAGCGTTCTTTTTTGCATTTTTGGCCATTTTTGTCATCGGCCATTTTTTGGACTCCTTGGCCATTCGCAGCGTTCTATTTTTGCATTTTTGGCCATTTTTGGCATCGGTCATTTATTGGACTTCTGACGCGTTGTTCTTTTTTTGCATTTTGGCCATTTTTGTCATCCGTCATTTTTCGGACTCCTTTGCTATTCGCAGCGTTTTTTTTTTATTTTTGGCCATTTTTGGCATCGATAATTTTGTGGACTTCTTTGATATACCGTCGTTCTTTATTTGCAGATTTTGCAATTTTTGGCAGCGGTAATTTTTTGGACTCCTTTGCCATGCAGAATCGTTATTTTTTTGCATTTTTTGCCATTTTTGACATCGGTCATTTTTTTGACATCGGCATCGTTCAGTTTTTACATTTTTGGCAATTTTTTCGACTTCTTTGCCATACCGAATCGTTCTTTTTTGCATTTTTGGCCATTTTTGACATCGGTCATTTTTTGGACTCCTTTGCCATGCCGCAGCGTTCTTTTTTTGCATTTTTGGCCATTTTGTCTTCGGTCATTTTTGGCCTCCTGTGCCATTCGTAGCGTTCTATTTTTGCATTTTTGGCCATTTTTGGCATCGGTCATTTTTTGGACTTCTTTGCAATGACGCGTTGTTCTTTTTTTGCATTTTGGCCATTTTTGGCATCGGGCATTTTTTGGACTTTTTGTGCCATGCAGCATCGTTTTTGTTCGCATTTTTGCCCATTTTTTGCACTTTTTGGCATCGGTCATTTTTGGACTTCTTTGCCATGTCGCATCGTTCTTTTTTTGCATTTTTGGCCATGTTTGGCATCGGTAATTTTTTGGACTCCTTTGCCATGCCGCAGCGTTCTTTGCCATGCCGCAGCGTTCTTTGCCATGCCGCAGCGTTCTTTTTTTGCATTTTTGGCCATTTTTGGCATCGATAATTTTGTGGACTTCTTTGATATACCGCATCGTTCTTTTTTTGCAGTTTTTGCAATTTTTGGCATCGGTAATTTTTTGGACTCCTTTGCCATGCCGCAGTTCTTTTTTGCATGTTTGGCCATTTTGGTCATCGGTCATTTTTTGGACTCCTTTGCCATTCGTAGCGTTCTATTTTTGCATTTTTGGCCATTTTTGGCATCGGTCATTTTTTGGACTTCTTTGCAATGACGCGTTGTTCTTTTTTTGCATTTTGGCCATTTTTGGCATCGGTAATTTTTTGGACTTTTTTGTGCCATGCAGCATCGTTTTTGTTCGCATTTTTGGCCATTTTTGGCATCGGTCATTTTTTGGAATTTTTTGCCGCGCAGCATCGTTTTTTTTTTTTGCATTTTTGGCCATTTTTGGCATCGGTCCGTTTTTGGACTTATTTGACAGCCGTATCGTTGTTTTTTTTTTTGCATTTTGGGCCATTTTTGGCATCGGTCATTTTTTGCCGCAGCGTTCTTTTTTTGCATTTTTGGCCATTTTTGCCATCGGTCATTTTGTGGACTTTTTTGCCATGCAGCATCATTCTTTTTTTTTATTTTTGGCCATTTTTGGCATCGGTCATTTTTTTGACATCGGCATCGTTCAGTTTTTACATTTTTGGCAATTTTTTCGACTTTTTTGCCATACCGAATCGTTCTTTTTTGCATTTTTGGCCATTTTTGACATCGGTCATTTTTTGGACTCCTTTGCCATGCCGCAGAGTTCTTTTTTTGCATTTTTGGCCATTTTGTCTTCGGTCATTTTTTGGCCTCCTTTGTCATTCGTAGCGTTCTATTTTTGCATTTTTGGCCATTTTTGGCATCGGTCATTTTTTGGACTTCTTTGCAATGACGCGTTGTTCTTTTTTTGCATTTTGGCCATTTTTGGCATCGGTCATTTTGTGGACTTTTTTGCCATGCAGCATCGTTTTTTTTTATTTTTGGCCATTTTTGGCATCGATAATTTTGTGGACTTCTTTGATATACCGCATCGTTCTTTTTTTGCATTTTTGGCCATGTTTGGCATCGGTAATTTTTTGGACTCCTTTGCCATGCCGCAGCGTTCTTTGCCATGCCGCATCTTTCTTCTTTTGCATTTTTGGCCATTTTTGGCATCGGTCATTTTTTGGAGTCCATTGCCATGCCGCAGCGTTCTTTTTTCTTATTTTTGGTCATTTTTGGCATCGATAATTTTGTGGACTTCTTTGATATACCGCATCGTTCTTTTTTTGCAGTTTTTGCAATTTTTGGCATCGGTAATTTTTTGGACTCCTTTGCCATGTCGCAGCGTTCTTTTTTGCATTTTTGGCCATGTTTGGCATCGGTAATTTTTTGGACTCCTTTGCCATGCCGCAGCGTTCTTTTTTTGCATTTTTGGCCTTTTTTGGCATCGATAATTTTGTGGACTTCTTTGATATACCGCATCGTTCTTTTTTTGCAGTTTTTGCAATTTTTGGCATCGGTAATTTTTTGGACTCCTTTGCCATGCCGCAGCGTTCTTTGCCATGCCGCAGCGTTCTTTTTTTGCATTTTTGGCCTTTTTTGGCATCGATAATTTTGTGGACTTCTTTGATATACCGCATCGTTCTTTTTTTGCAGTTTTTGCAATTTTTGGCATCGGTAGTTTTTTGGACTCCTTTGCCATGCCGCAGCGTTCTTTTTTGCATGTTTGGCCATTTTTGTCATCGGTCATTTTTTGGACTCCTTTGCCATTCGTAGCGTTCTATTTTTGCATTTTTGGCCATTTTTGGCATCGGTCATTTTTTGGACTTCTTTGCAATGACGCGTTGTTCTTTTTTTGCATTTTGGCCATTTTTGGCATCGGTAATTTTTTGGACTTTTTTGTGCCATGCAGCATCGTTTTTGTTCGCATTTTTGGCCATTTTTGGCATCGGTCATTTTTTGGAATTTTTTGCCGCGCAGCATCGTTTTTTGTTTGCATTTTTGGCCATTTTTGGCATCGGTCCGTTTTTGGACTTATTTGACAGCCGTATCGTTGTTTTTTTTTGCATTTTGGGCCATTTTTGGCATCGGTCATTTTTTGCCGCAGCGTTCTTTTTTTGCATTTTTGGCCATTTTTGCCATCGGTCATTTTGTGGACTTTTTTGCCATTCGCAGTGTTCTATTTTTGCATTTTTGGCCATTTTTGGCATCGGTCATTTTTTGGACTTCTTTGCCATGACGCGTTGTTCTTTTTTTGCATTTTGGCCATTTTTTGCATCGGTCATTTTTTGGACTTTTTGTGCCATGCAGCATCGTTTTTGTTCGCATTTTTGCCCATTTTTTGCCATTTTTGGCATCGGTCATTTTTGGACTTCTTTGCCATATCGCATCGTTCTTTGTTTGCATTTTTGGCCATGTTTGGCATCGGTAATTTTTTGGACTCCTTTGCCATGCCGCAGCGTTCTTTGCCATGCCGCAGCGTTCTTTTTTTGCATTTTTGGCCTTTTTTGGCATCGATAATTTTGTGGACTTCTTTGATATACCGCATCGTTCTTTTTTTGCAGTTTTTGCAAATTTTGGCATCGATAATTTTGTGGACTTCTTTGATATACCGCATCGTTCTTTTTTTTGCAGTTTTTGCAATTTTTGGCATCGGTAATTTTGTGGACACCTTTGGCATGCCGCAGCGTTCTTTTTTTGCATTTTTGGCCATTTTTGTCATCAGTAATTTTTTGGACTCCTTTGCCATTCGCAGTGTTCTATTTTTGCATTTTTGGCCATTTTTGGCATCGGTCATTTTTTGGACTTCTTTGCCATGACGCGTTGTTCTTTTTTTGCATTTTGGCCATTTTTTGCATCGGTCATTTTTTGGACTTTTTGTGCCATGCAGCATCGTTTTTGTTCGCATTTTTGCCCATTTTTTGCCATTTTTGGCATCGGTCATTTTTGGACTTCTTTGCCATGTCGCATCGTTCTTTTTTTGCATTTTTGGCCATGTTTGGCATCGGTAATTTTTTGGACTCCTTTGCCATGCCGCAGCGTTCTTTGCCATGCCGCAGCGTTCTTTTTTTGCATTTTTGGCCTTTTTTGGCATCGATAATTTTGTGGACTTCTTTGATATACCGCATCGTTCTTTTTTTGCAGTTTTTGCAATTTTTGGCATCGGTAATTTTTTGGACTCCTTTGCCATGCCGCAGCGTTCTTTTTTGCATGTTTGGCCATTTTTGTCATCGGTCATTTTTTGGACTCCTTTGCCATTCGTAGCGTTCTATTTTTGCATTTTTGGCCATTTTTGGCATCGGTCATTTTTTGGACTTCTTTGCAATGACGCGTTGTTCTTTTTTTGCATTTTGGCCATTTTTGGCATCGGTAATTTTTTGGACTTTTTTGTGCCATGCAGCATCGTTTTTGTTCGCATTTTTGGCCATTTTTGGCATCGGTCATTTTTTGGAATTTTTTGCCGCGCAGCATCGTTTTTTGTTTGCATTTTTGGCCATTTTTGGCATCGGTCCGTTTTTGGACTTATTTGACAGCCGTATCGTTGTTTTTTTTTGCATTTTGGGCCATTTTTGGCATCGGTCATTTTTTGCCGCAGCGTTCTTTTTTTGCATTTTTGGCCATTTTTGCCATCGGTCATTTTGTGGACTTTTTTGCCATGCAGCATCGTTTTTTTTTATTTTTGGCCATTTTTGGCATCGATAATTTTGTGGACTTCTTTGATATACCGCATCGTTCTTTTTTTGCATTTTTGGCCATGTTTGGCATCGGTAATTTTTTGGACTCCTTTGCCATGCCGCAGCGTTCTTTGCCATGCCGCATCTTTCTTCTTTTGCATTTTTGGCCATTTTTGGCATCGGTCATTTTTTGGAGTCCATTGCCATGCCGCAGCGTTCTTTTTTCTTATTTTTGGTCATTTTTGGCATCGATAATTTTGTGGACTTCTTTGATATACCGCATCGTTCTTTTTTTGCAGTTTTTGCAATTTTTGGCATCGGTAATTTTTTGGACTCCTTTGCCATGTCGCAGCGTTCTTTTTTGCATTTTTGGCCATTTTTGTCATCGGTCATTTTTTGGACTCCTTTGCCATTCGCAGCGTTCTATTTTTGCATTTTTGGCCATTTTTGGCAACCGTCATTTTTTGGACTTCTTTGCCATGACGCGTTGTTCTTTTTTTGCATTTTGGCCATTTTTTTATGCATTTTGGCAATTTTGTGGACTCCTTTGCCATTCGCAGCGTTCTTTTTTGTCATCGGTCATTTTTTGGACTCCTTTGCCATTCGCAGCGTTCTATTTTTGCATTTTTGGCCATTTTTGGCAACCGTCATTTTTTGAACTTCTTTGCCATGACGCGTTGTTCTTTTTTTGCATTTTGGCCATTTTTTGGGCTCCTTTGCCATTCGCAGCGTTTTTTTTTTTATTTTTGGCCATTTTTGGCATCGATAATTTTGTGGACTTCTTTGATATACCGCATCGTTCTTTTTTTGCAGTTTTTGCAATTTTTGGCATAGGTAATTTTTTGGACCCCTTTGCCATGCAGCATCGTTATTTTTTTGCATTTTTGGCCATTTTTGGCATCAGTCATTTTTTGGACTTCTTTGCCATGCCGCATCGTTCTTTTTTTGCATTTTTGTCCATTTTTGGCATCGGTCATTTTTTGGACTTCTTTGCCATGTCGCATCGTTCGTTTTTTGCATTTTTGGCATCAGTCATTTTTTGGACTTCTTTGCCATGCCGCATCGTTAGTTTTTTGCATTTTTGGCATCAGTCATTTTTTGGACTTCTTTGCCATGCCGCATCGTTCTTTTTTTGCATTTTTGTCCATTTTTGGCATCGGTCATTTTTGGCCGTCTTTGCAATGCCGCATCGTTCGTTTTTTGCATTTTTGGCCATTTTTGGCATCAGTTATTTTTTGGACTTCTTTGCCTTGCCGCATCGTTCTTTTTTTGCATTTTTGTCCTTTTTTGGCATGGGTCATTTTTTGGACTTCTTTTACATGCCGCATCGTTCTTTTTTGCATTTTTGGCCATTTTTGGCATCGGTCATTTTTTGGCCGTCTTTGCCATGCCGCATCGTTCGTTTTTTTCATTTTTGGCCATTTTTGGCATCGATAATTTTGTGGACTTCTTTGATATACCGCATCGTTCTTTTTTTGCAGTTTTTGCAATTTTTGGCATCGGTAATTTTTTAGACTCCTTTGCCATGCCGCAGCGTTCTTATTTGCATTTTTGGCCATTTTTGTCATCGGTCATTTTTTGGACTCCTTGGCCATTCGCAGCGTTCTATTTTTGCATTTTTGGCCATTTTTGGCATCGGTCATTTTTTGGACTTCTGTGCCATGACGCGTTGTTCTTTTTTTGCATTTTGGCCATTTTTGTCATCCGTCATTTTTTGGACTCCTTTGCCATTCGAAGCGTTCTTTTTTTTTATTTTTGGTCATTTTTGGTATCGATAATTTTGTGGACTTCTTTGATATACCGCATCGTTCTTTTTTTGCAGTTTTTGCAATTTTTGGCATCGGTAATTTTTTGGACTCCTTTGCCATGCAGAATCGTTATTTTTTTGCATTTTTGACCATTTTTGACATCGGTCATTTTTTTGACATCGGCATCGTTCAGTTTTTGCATTTTTGGCAATTTTTTCGACTTCTTTGCCATACCGAATCGTTCTTTTTTGCATTTTTGGCCATTTTTGACATCGGTAATTTTTTGGACTCCTTTGCCATGCCGCATCGTTAGTTTTTTGCATTTTTGGCCATTTTTGGCATCAGTCATTTTTTGGACTTATTTGCCTTGCCGCATCGTTCTTTTTTTGCATTTTTGTCCATTTTTGGCATCGGTCATTTTTTGGACCCCTTTGCCATGTCGCATCGTTCGTTTTTTGCATTTTTGGCCATTTTTGGCATCAGTCATTTTTTGGACTTCTTTGCCATGCCGCATCGTTATTTTTTTGCATTTTTGGCATCAGTCATTTTTTGGACTTCTTTGCCATGCCGCATCGTTCTTTTTTTGCATTTTTGTCCATTTTTGGCATCAGTCATTTTTTGGACTTATTTGCCTTGCCGCATCGTTAGTTTTTTGCATTTTTGGCCATTTTTGGCATCAGTCATTTTTTGGACTTATTTGCCTTGCCGCATCGTTCTTTTTTTGCATTTTTGTCCATTTTGGGCAAAGGTCATTTTTTGGACTTCTTTGCCATGCCGCATCGTTCTTTTTTGCATTTTTGGCCATTTTTGGCATCGGTCATTTTTTGGCCGTCTTTGCCATGCCTTATCGTTCGTTTTTTTCATTTTTGGCCATTTTTGGCATCGATAATTTTGTGGACTTCTTTGATATACCGCATCGTTCTTATTTTGCAGTTTTTGCAATTTTTGGCATCGGTAATTTTTTGGACTCCTTTGCCATGCTGCAGCGTTCTTTTTTGCATTTTTGGCCATTTTTGTCATCGGTCATTTTTTGGACTCCTTTGCCATTCGCAGCGATCTATTTTTGCATTTTTGGCCATTTTTGGCATCGGTCATTTTTTGGACTTTTTTGCCATGCAGCATCGTTCTTTTTTTGTATTTTTGGCAATTTTTTCGACTTCTTTGTCATACCGAATCGTTCTTTTTTACATTTTTGGCCATTTTTGGCATCGGTCATTTGTTGCACTTATTTGGCAGCCGCATCGTGCTTTTTTTGCATTTTTGGCCATTTTTGGCATCGGTAATTTTGTGGATTTCTTTGCAATGCCGCATCGTTCTTTTTTGCATTTTTGGCCATTTTTGGCGTCGGTAATTTTTTGGAGTCCATTGCCATGCCGCAGCGTTCTTTTTTTTTATTTTTGGCCATTTTTGGCATCGATAATTTTGTGGACTTCTTTGATATACCGCATCGTTCTTTTTTTGCAGTTTTTGCAATTTTTGGCATCGGTAATTTTTTGGATTCCTTTGCCATGCCGCAGCGTTCTTTTTTGCATTTTTGGCCATTTTTGTCATCGGCCATTTTTTGGACTCCTTGGCCATTCGCAGCGTTCTATTTTTGCATTTTTGGCCATTTTTGGCATCGGTCATTTTTTGGACTTCTGTGCCATGACGCGTTGTTCTTTTTTTGCATTTTGGCCATTTTTGTCATCCGTCATTTTTTGGACTCCTTTGCCATTCGAAGCGTTCTTTTTTTTATTTTTGGTCATTTTTGGTATCGATAATTTTGTGGACTTCTTTGATATACCGCATCGTTCTTTTTTTGCAGTTTTTGCAATTTTTGGCATCGGTAATTTTTTGGACTCCTTTGCCATGCAGAATCGTTATTTTTTTGCATTTTTGACCATTTTTGACATCGGTCATTTTTTTGACATCGGCATCGTTCAGTTTTTGCATTTTTGGCAATTTTTTCGACTTCTTTGCCATACCGAATCGTTCTTTTTTGCATTTTTGGCCATTTTTGGCATCGGTCATTTTTTGGCCGTCTTTGCCATGCCGCATCGTTCGTTTTTTTCATTTTTGGCCATTTTTGGCATCGATAATTTTGTGGACTTCTTTGATATACCGCATCGTTCTTTTTTTGCAGTTTTTGCAATTTTTGGCATCGGTAATTTTTTAGACTCCTTTGCCATGCCGCAGCGTTCTTATTTGCATTTTTGGCCATTTTTGTCATCGGTCATTTTTTGGACTCCTTGGCCATTCGCAGCGTTCTATTTTTGCATTTTTGGCCATTTTTGGCATCGGTCATTTTTTGGACTTCTGTGCCATGACGCGTTGTTCTTTTTTTGCATTTTGGCCATTTTTGTCATCCGTCATTTTTTGGACTCCTTTGCCATTCGAAGCGTTCTTTTTTTTTATTTTTGGTCATTTTTGGTATCGATAATTTTGTGGACTTCTTTGATATACCGCATCGTTCTTTTTTTGCAGTTTTTGCAATTTTTGGCATCGGTAATTTTTTGGACTCCTTTGCCATGCAGAATCGTTATTTTTTTGCATTTTTGACCATTTTTGACATCGGTCATTTTTTTGACATCGGCATCGTTCAGTTTTTGCATTTTTGGCAATTTTTTCGACTTCTTTGCCATACCGAATCGTTCTTTTTTGCATTTTTGGCCATTTTTGACATCGGTAATTTTTTGGACTCCTTTGCCATGCCGCATCGTTAGTTTTTTGCATTTTTGGCCATTTTTGGCATCAGTCATTTTTTGGACTTATTTGCCTTGCCGCATCGTTCTTTTTTTGCATTTTTGTCCATTTTTGGCATCGGTCATTTTTTGGACCCCTTTGCCATGTCGCATCGTTCGTTTTTTGCATTTTTGGCCATTTTTGGCATCAGTCATTTTTTGGACTTCTTTGCCATGCCGCATCGTTATTTTTTTGCATTTTTGGCATCAGTCATTTTTTGGACTTCTTTGCCATGCCGCATCGTTCTTTTTTTGCATTTTTGTCCATTTTTGGCATCGGTCATTTTTTGGCCGTCTTTGCAATGCCGCATCGTTAGTTTTTTGCATTTTTGGCCATTTTTGGCATCAGTCATTTTTTGGACTTATTTGCCTTGCCGCATCGTTCTTTTTTTGCATTTTTGTCCATTTTTGGCAAAGGTCATTTTTTGGACTTCTTTGCCATGCCGCATCGTTCTTTTTTGCATTTTTGGCCATTTTTGGCATCGGTCATTTTTTGGCCGTCTTTGCCATGCCTTATCGTTCGTTTTTTTCATTTTTGGCCATTTTTGGCATCGATAATTTTGTGGACTTCTTTGATATACCGCATCGTTCTTATTTTGCAGTTTTTGCAATTTTTGGCATCGGTAATTTTTTGGACTCCTTTGCCATTCGCAGCGTTCTATTTTTGCATTTTTGGCCATTTTTGGCATCGGTCATTTTTTGGACTCCTTTGCCATGCCGCAGCGTTCTTTTTTTGCATTTTTGGCAATTTTTGGCATCGGTCATTTTTTGGACCTTTTTTGCACTTCTTGGCCATGCCGTATCGTTCTTTTTTGCATTTTTGGCCATTTTTTGGACTTCTGTGCCATGCCGCATTGTTCTTTTGTTGCATATTTGAACATTTTTGTCATCGGTCATTTTCATGACTTCTTTGCCATGCCGCATTGTTCTTTTGTTGCATATTTGAACATTTTTGGCATCGGTCATTTTTAGGACTTCTTTGCGATGCCGCAGCGTTATTTTTTTGCATTCGGTCATTTTTTGGACTTCTTTGCCATGCCGCAGGTCATTTTTTTACATCGGTCATTTTTTGGACTTCTTTGCCATGCCGCAGCGTTTTTGGCCATTTTTTTCAATTTTGGCCATTTTGTACATCGGATCATTTTTTGGACCTCTTTTCCATGCCGCAGCTTTCTTTTTTTGCATTTTTGGCCAATTTTGGCATCGGTAATTTTTTGGACTTCTTTGCCATGCCTCATCGTTCTTTTTGCATTTTTGACCATTTTTTGCCATTTTGGCCATTTTTAGTATCGGTCATTGTTTGGACAACTTTGCATCCCGCATCATTCTTTTTTGCATTTTTGGTCATTTTTGGCATCGGTAATTTTTTGGAATTTCTTTGCCATGCCGCAACGTTCTTTTTTTTGCATTTTTGGCCATTTTTGGCATCGGTCATTTGTTGCACTTATTTGGCAGTCGCATCGTGCTTTTTTTGCATTTTTGGCCATTTTTGGCATCGGTAATTTTGTGGACTTCTTTGATATACCGCATCGTTCTTTTTTGCAGTTTTTGCAATTTTTGGCATCGGTAATTTTTTGGACTCCTTTGCCATGCCGCAGCGTTCTTTTTTGCATTTTTGGCCATTTTTGTCATCGGTAATTTTTTGGACTCCTTTGCCATTCGCAGCGTTCTATTTTTGCATTTTTGGCCTTTTTTGGCAACCGTCATTTTTTGGACTTCTTTGCCATGACGCGTTGTTCTTTTTTTGCATTTTGGCCATTTTTGTCATCGGTCATTTTTTGGACTCCTTTGCCATTCGCAGCGTTCTTTTTTTTTATTTTTGGCCATTTTTGGTATCGATAATTTTGTGGACTTCTTTGATATACCGCATCGTTCTTTTTTTGCAGTTTTTGCAATTTTTGGCATCGGTAATTTTTTGGACTCCTTTGCCATGCCGCAGCGTTCTTTTTTTGCATTTTTGGCCATTTTTGGCATCGATAATTTTGTGGACTTCTTTGATATACCGCATCGTTCTTTTTTTGCAGTTTTTGCAATTTTTGGCATCGGTAATTTTTTGGACTCCTTTGCCATGCCGCAGCGTTCTTTTTTTGCATTTTTGGCCATTTTTGTCATCGGTCATTTTTTTGCCTCCTTTGCCATTCGTAGCGTTCTATTTTTGCATTTTTGGCCATTTTTGTCATCGGTCATTTTTTTGCCTCCTTTGCCATTCGTAGCGTTCTATTTTTGCATTTTCGGCCATTTTTGGCATCGGTCGATGCGACTTCTTTGCCATACCGAATCGTAGAACGATGCGACTTCTTTGCCATACCGAATCGTTCTTTTTTGCATTTTTGGCCATTTTTGACATCGGTAATTTTTTGGACTCCTTTGCCATGCCGCAGCGTTCTTTTTTGCATGTTTGGCAATTTTTGTCATCGGTCATTTTTGGACTTCTTTGCCATGTCGCATCGTTCTTTTTTTGCATTTTTGGCCATGTTTGTCATAGGTAATTTTTTGGACTTCTTTGCCATGCCGCAGCGTTCTTTTTGCATTTTGGCCATTTTTGTCATCGGTCATTTTTTGGACTCCTTTGCCATTCGCAGCGTTCTATTTTTGCATTTTTGGCCATTTTTGGCATCGGTCATTTTTTGGACTCCTTTGCCATGCCGCAGCGTTCTTTTTTTGCATTTTTGGCAATTTTTGGCATCGGTCATTTTTTGGACCTTTTTTGCACTTCTTGGCCATGCCGTATCGTTCTTTTTTGCATTTTTGGCCATTTTTTGGACTTCTGTGCCATGCCGCATTGTTCTTTTGTTGCATATTTGAACATTTTTGTCATCGGTCATTTTCATGACTTCTTTGCCATGCCGCATTGTTCTTTTGTTGCATATTTGAACATTTTTGGCATCGGTCATTTTTAGGACTTCTTTGCGATGCCGCAGCGTTATTTTTTTGCATTTTGGGCCATTTTTGGCATCGGGCATTTTTTGGACTTCTTTGCCATGCGGCAGCTTTCTTTTTTTGCATTTTTGGCCATTTTTGGCATCGGTCATTTTTTGGACTTCTTTGCCATGCCGCAGCGTTTTTGGCCATTTTTTTCAATTTTGGCCATTTTGTACATCGGATCATTTTTTGGACCTCTTTTCCATGCCGCAGCTTTCTTTTTTTGCATTTTTGGCCAATTTTGGCATCGGTAATTTTTTGGACTTCTTTGCCATGCCTCATCGTTCTTTTTGCATTTTTGACCATTTTTTGCCATTTTGGCCATTTTTGTATCGGTCATTGTTTGGACAACTTTGCATCCCGCATCATTCTTTTTTGCATTTTTGGTCATTTTTGGCATCGGTAATTTTTTGGGATTTCTTTGCCATGCCGCAACGTTCTTTTTTTTGCATTTTTGGCCATTTTTGGCATCGGTCATTTGTTGCACTTATTTGGCAGTCGCATCGTGCTTTTTTTGCATTTTTGGCCATTTTTGGCATCGGTAATTTTGTGGAATTCTTTGCAATGCCGCATCGTTCTTTTTTTGCATTTTTGGCCATTTTTGGCATCGGTCATTTTTTGGAGTCCATTGCCATGCCGCAGCGTTCTTTTTTTTATTTTTGGCCATTTTTGGCATCGATAATTTTGTGGACTTCTTTGATATACCGCATCGTTCTTTTTTTGCAGTTTTTGCAATTTTTGGCATCGGTAATTTTTTGGACTCCTTTGCCATGCCGCAGCGTTCTTTTTTGCATTTTTGGCCATTTTTGTCATCGGTAATTTTTTGGACTCCTTTGCCATTCGCAGCGTTCTATTTTTGCATTTTTGGCCTTTTTTGGCAACCGTCATTTTTTGGACTTCTTTGCCATGACGCGTTGTTCTTTTTTTGCATTTTGGCCATTTTTGTCATCGGTCATTTTTTGGACTCCTTTGCCATTCGCAGCGTTCTTTTTTTTTATTTTTGGCCATTTTTGGTATCGATAATTTTGTGGACTTCTTTGATATACCGCATCGTTCTTTTTTTGCAGTTTTTGCAATTTTTGGCATCGGTAATTTTTTGGACTCCTTTGCCATGCCGCAGCGTTCTTTTTTTGCATTTTTGGCCATTTTTGGCATCGATAATTTTGTGGACTTCTTTGATATACCGCATCGTTCTTTTTTTGCAGTTTTTGCAATTTTTGGCATCGGTAATTTTTTGGACTCCTTTGCCATGCCGCAGCGTTCTTTTTTTGCATTTTTGGCCATTTTTGTCATCGGTCATTTTTTTGCCTCCTTTGCCATTCGTAGCGTTCTATTTTTGCATTTTTGGCCATTTTTGTCATCGGTCATTTTTTTGCCTCCTTTGCCATTCGTAGCGTTCTATTTTTGCATTTTCGGCCATTTTTGGCATCGGTCATTTTTTGGACTCCTTTGCCATTCGCAGCGTTCTTTTTTTGCATTTTGGCCATTTTTGGCATCGGTCATTTTTTGGACTTTTTTGCCATGCAGCATCGTTCTTTTTTTGTATTTTTGGAAATTTTTTCGACTTCTTTGTCATACCGAATTGCTCTTTTTACATTTTTGGCCATTTTTGGCATCGGTCATTTGTTGCACTTATTTGGCAGCCGCATCGTGCTTTTTTTGCATTTTTGGCATCGGTAATTTTGTGGATTTCTTTGCAATGCCGCATCGTTCTTTTTTTGCATTTTTGGCCATGTTTGGCATCGGAAATTTTTGGACTCCTTTGCCATGCCGCAGCGTCCTTTTTTTGCATTTTTGGCCATTTTTGGCATCGATAATTTTGTGGACTTCTTTGATATACCGCATCGTTCTTTTTTTGCAGTTTTTGCAATTTTTGGCATCGGTAATTTTTTGGACTCCTTTGCCATGCCGCAGCGTTCTTTTTTGCATGTTTGACAATTTTTGTCATCGGTAATTTTTTGGACTCCTTTGCCATTCGTAGCGTTCTTTTTTGCATTTTGGCCATTTTTATCATCGGTCATTTTTTGGACTCCTTTGCCATTCGCAGCGTTCTTTTTTTTTTATTTTTGGCCATTTTTGGCATCGATAATTTTGTGGACTTCTTTGATATACCGCATCGTTCTTTTTTTGCAGTTTTTGCAATTTTTGGCATCGGTAATTTTTTGGACTCCTTTGCCATGCAGAATCGTTATTTTTTTGCATTTTTGGCCATTTTTGACATCGGTCATTTTTTTGACATCGGCATCGTTCAGTTTTTGCCGTTTTGGCAATTTTTTCGATTTCTTTGCCATACCGAATCGTTCTTTTTTGCATTTTTGGCCATTTTTGACATCGGTCATTTTTTGGACTCCTTTGCCATGCCGCAGCGTTCTATTTTTGCATTTTTGGCCATTTTTGGCATCGGTCATTTTTTGGACTTCTTTGCAATGACGCGTTGTTCTTTTTTTGCATTTTGGCCATTTTTGGCATCGGTCATTTTTTGGACTTTTTTGTGCCATGCAGCATCGTTTTTGTTCGCATTTTTGCCCATTTTTTTCCATTTTTGGCATCGGTCATTTTTGGACTTCTTTGCCATGTCGCATCGTTCTTTTTTTGCATTTTTGGCCATGTTTGTCATAGGTAATTTTTTGGACTTCTTTGCCATGCCGCAGCGTTCTTTTTGCATTTTGGCCATTTTTGTCATCGGTCATTTTTTGGACTCCTTTGCCATTCGCAGCGTTCTATTTTTGCATTTTTGGCCATTTTTGGCATCGGTCATTTTTTGGACTCCTTTGCCATGCCGCAGCGTTCTTTTTTGCATTTTTGGCCATTTTTGTCATCGGTCATTTTTTGGACTCCTTTGCCATTCGCAGCGTTCTATTTTTGCATTTTTGGCCATTTTTGGCATCGGTAATTTTTTGGACTTTTTTGCCATGCAGCATCGTTCTTTTTTTGTATTTTTGGAAATTTTTTCGACTTCTTTGTCATACCGAATCGCTCTTTTTACATTTTTGGCCATTTTTGGCATCGGTCATTTGTTGCAGTTATTTGGCAGCCGCATCGTGCTTTTTTTGCATTTTTGGCATCGGTAATTTTGTGGATTTCTTTGCAATGCCGCATCGTTCTTTTTTTGCATTTTTGGCCATGTTTGGCATCGGAAATTTTTTGGACTCCTTTGCCATGCCGCAGCGTTCTTTTTTTGCATTTTTGGCCATTTTTGGCGTCGATAATTTTGTGGACTTCTTTGATATACCGCATCGTTCTTTTTTTGCAGTTTTTGCAATTTTTGGCATCGGTAATTTTTTGGACTCCTTTGCCATGCCGCAGCGTTCTTTTTTGCATGTTTGGCCATTTTTGTCATTGGTAATTTTTTGGACTCCTTTGCCATTCGTAGCGTTCTATTTTTGCATTTTTGGCCATTTTTGGCATCGGTCATTTTTTGGACTTCTTTGCCATGACGCGTTGTTCTTTTTTTGCATTTTGGCCATTTTTGGCATCGATAATTTTGTGGACTTCTTTGATATACCGCATCGTTATTTTTTTTGCAGTTTTTGCAATTTTTGGCATCGGTAATTTTTTGGACTCCTTTGCCATGCAGAATCGTTATTTTTTTGCATTTTTGGCCATTTTTGACATCGGTCATTTTTTTGACATCGGCATCCTTCAGTTTTTGCCGGTTTGGCAATTTTTTCGACTTCTTTGCCATACCGAATCGTTCTTTTTTGCATTTTTGGCCATTTTTGACATCGGTCATTTTTTGGACTCCTTTGCCATGCCGCAGCGTTCTTTTTTTGCATTTTTGGCCATTTTTGTCATCGGTCATTTTTTTGCCTCCTTTGCCATTCGTAGCGTTCTATTTTTGCATTTTCGGCCATTTTTGGCATCGGTCATTTTTTGGACTCCTTTGCCATTCGCAGCGTTCTTTTTTTGCATTTTGGCCATTTTTGGCATCGGTCTTTTTGTGGACTTTTTTGTGCCATGCAGCATCGTTTTTGTTCCCATTTTTGCCCATTTTTTGCCATTTTTGGCATCTGTCATTTTTGGACTTCTTTGCCATGTCGCATCGTTTTTTTTTTGCATTTTTGGCCATGTTTGGCATCGGAAATTTTTTGGACTCCTTTGCCATGCCGCAGCGTTCTTTTTTTGCATTTTTGGCCATTTTTGGCATCGATAATTTTGTGGACTTCTTTGATATACCGCATCGTTCTTTTTTTGCAGTTTTTGCAATTTTTGGCATCGGTAATTTTTTGGACTCCTTTGCCATGCCGCAGCGTTCTTTTTTGCATGTTTGGCCATTTTTGTCATCGGTAATTTTTTGGACTCCTTTGCCATTCGTAGCGTTCTATTTTTGCATTTTTGGCCATTTTTGGCATCGGTCATTTTTTGGACTTCTTTGCCATGACGCGTTGTTCTTTTTTTGCACTTTGGCCATTTTTGGCATCGATAATTTTGTGGACTTCTTTGATATACCGCATCGTTCTTTGTTTGCAGTTTTTGCAATTTTTGGCATCGGTAATTTTTTGGACTCCTTTGCCATGCAGAATCGTTATTTTTTTGCATTTTTGGCCATTTTTGACATCGGTCATTTTTTTGACATCGGCATCCTTCAGTTTTTGCCGGTTTGGCAATTTTTTCGACTTCTTTGCCATACCGAATCGTTCTTTTTTGCATTTTTGGCCATTTTTGACATCGGTCATTTTTTGGACTCCTTTGCCATGCCGCAGCGTTCTTTTTTTGTATTTTTGGCCATTTTTGTCATCGGTCATTTTTTTGCCTCCTTTGCCATTCGTAGCGTTCTATTTTTGCATTTTCGGCCATTTTTGGCATCGGTCATTTTTTGGACTCCTTTGCCATTCGCATCGTTCTTTTTTTGCATTTTGGCCATTTTTGGCATCGGTCTTTTTGTGGACTTTTTTGTGCCATGCAGCATCGTTTTTGTTCGCATTTTTGCCCATTTTTTGCCATTTTTGGCATCTGTCATTTTTGGACTTCTTTGCCATGTCGCATCGTTTTTTTTTTGCATTTTGGCCATTTTTGGCATCGGTCATTTTTGGACTTCTTTGCCATGTCTCATCGTTCTTTTTTTGCATTTTTGGCAATGTTTGGCATCAGTAATTTTTTGGACTTCTTTGCCATGCCGCAGCGTTCTTTGCCATGCCGCAGCGTTCTTTGCCATGCCGCAGCGTTCTTTTTTTGCATTTTTGGCCATTTTTGGCATCGGTCATTTTTTGGAATTTTTTGCCGCGCAGCATCGTTTTTTTTTGCATTTTTGGCCATTTTTGGCATCGGTCCGTTTTTGGACTTATTTGACAGCCGTATCATTGTTTTTTTTTTGCATTTTTGGCCATTTTTGGCATTGGCCATTTTTGGCATTGGCCATTTTTTGGACTTCTTTGCCATGCCGCATCGTTCTTTTTTGCATTTTTGGCATCGGTCATTTTTTGGACTTCTTGGCCATGCCGCATCGTTCTTTTTTGCATTTTTGGCATCGGTCAATTTTTAGACTTCTTTGCCATGCCGCATCGTTCTTTTTTTTCATTTTTGGTAATTTTTGGCATCGGTCATTTTTTGGACTCCTTTGCCATGCCGCAGCGTTCTTTTTTTGCATTTTTGGCCATTTTTGGCATCGGTCATTTTTTGGACTCCTTTGCCATGCCGCAGCGCTCTTTGTTTGCATTTTTGGCCATTTTTGTCATCGGTAATTTTTTGGACTCCTTTCCCATTCGCAGCGTTCTTTTTTTTTATTTTTGGCCATTTATGGCATCGGTCACTTTTTGGACTTCTTTGCCATGACGCGCTGTTCTTTTTTTGCATTTTGGCCATTTTTGGCATCGGTCATTTTTTGGACTTCTTGCCATGCCGCAGCGTTCTTTTTTTGCATTTTTGGCCATTTTTGTCATCGGTCATTTTTTGGACTCCTTTGCCATTCGCAGCGTTCTTTTTTTTTATTTTTGACCATTTTTGGCATCGATAATTTTGTGGACTTCTTTGATATACCGCATCGTTCTTTTTTTGCAGTTTTTGCAATTTTTGGCATCGGTCATTTTTTGGACTCCTTTGCCATGCCGCAGCGTTCTTTTTTGCATCTTTGGCCATTTTTGTCATCGGTCATTTTTTGGACTCCTTTGCCATTCGCAGCGTTCTATTTTTGCATTTCTGGCCATTTTTGGGATCGGTAATTTTTTGGACTTTTTTGCAATGCAGCATCGTTCTTTTTTTGTATTTTTGGCAATTTTTTCGACTTCTTTGTCATACCGAATCGTTCTTTTTACATTTTTGGCCATTTTTGGCATCGGTCATTTGTTGCACTTATTTGGCAGCCGCATCGTGCTTTTTTTGCATTTTTGGCCATTTTTGGCATCGGTAATTTTGTGGATTTCTTTGCAATGCCGCATCGTTCTTTTTTTGCATTTTTGGCCATTTTTGGCATCGGTTATTTTTTGGAGTCCATTGCCATGCCGCAGCGTTCTTTTTTTTTTATTTTTGGCCATTTTTGGCATCGATAATTTTGTGGACTTCTTTGATATACCGCATCGTTCTTTTTTTGCAGTTTTTGCAATTTTTGGCATCGGTAATTTTTTGGACTCCTTTGCCATGCCGCAGCGTTCTTTTTTGCATTTTTGGCCATTTTTGTCATCGGTCATTTTTTGGACTCCTTTGCCATTCGCAGCGTTCTTTTTTGCATTTTTTTTGCCATTTTTTGGCATCGATAATTTTGTGGACTTCTTTGATATACCGTATCGTTCTTTTTTTGCAATTTTTGGCATCGGTAATTTTTTGGACTCCTTTGCCATGCCGCAGCGTTCTTTTTTGCATTTTTGGCCATTTTTCTCATCGGCCATTTTTTGGACTCCTTGGCTATTCGCAGCGTTCTATTTTTGCATTTTTGGCCATTTTTGGCATCGGTCATTTTTTGGACTTCTGTGCCATGACGCGTTGTTCTTTTTTTGCATTTTGGCCATTTTTGTCATCGGTCATTTTTTGGACTCCTTTGCCATTCGCAGCGTTCTTTTTTTTTATTATTGGCCATTTTTGGCATCGATAATTTTGTGGACTTCTTTGATATACCGCATCGTTCTTTTTTTGCAGTTTTTGCAATTTTTGGCATCGGTAATTTTTTGGACTCCTTTGCCATGCAGAATCGTTATTTTTTGCATTTTTGGCCATTTTTGTCATCGGTCATTTTTTGGACTCCTTTGCCATTCGCAGCGTTCTATTTTTGCATTTTTGGCCATTTTTGGCATCGGTCATTTTTTGGACTTCTGTGCCATGACGCGTTGTTCTTTTTTTGCATTTTGGCCATTTTTGTCATCGGTCATTTTTTGGACTCCTTTGCCATTCGCAGCGTTCTTTTTTTTTATTTTTGGCCATTTTTGGCATCGATAATTTTGTGGACTTCTTTGATATACCGCATCGTTCTTTTTTTGCAGTTTTTGCAATTTTTGGCATCGGTAATCTTTTGGACTCCTTTGCCATGCCGCAGCGTTCTTTTTTGCATTTTTGGCCATTTTTGTCATCGGTCATTTTTTGGACTCCTTTGCCATTCGCAGCGTTCTATTTTTGCATTTTTGGCATCGGTCATTTTTTGGACTCCTTTGCCATTCGCAGCGTTCTTTTTTGCATTTTTTTTGCCATTTTTGGCATCGATAATTTTGTGGACTTCTTTGATATACCGTATCGTTCTTTTTTTGCAATTTTTGCAATTTTTGGCATCGGTAATTTTTTGGACTCCTTTGCCATGCCGCAGCGTTCTTTTTTGCATTTTTGGCCATTTTTCTCATCGGCCATTTTTTGGACTCCTTGGCTATTCGCAGCGTTCTATTTTTGCATTTTTGGCCATTTTTGGCATCGGTCATTTTTTGGACTTCTGTGCCATGACGCGTTGTTCTTTTTTTGCATTTTGGCCATTTTTGTCATCGGTCATTTTTTGGACTCCTTTGCCATTCGCAGCGTTCTTTTTTTTTATTTTTGGCCATTTTTGGCATCGATAATTTAGTGGACTTCTTTGATATACCGCATCGTTCTTTTTTTGCAGTTTTTGCAATTTTTGGCATCGGTAATCTTTTGGACTCCTTTGCCATGCAGAATCGTTATTTTTTTGCATTTTTGGCCATTTTTGACATCGGTCATTTTTTCGACATCGGCATCGTTCAGTTTTTGCATTTTTGGCAATTTTTTCGACTTCTTTGCCATACCGAATCGTTCTTTGTTGCATTTTTGGCCATTTTTGACATCGGTCATTTTTTGGACTCCTTTGCCATGCCGCAGCGTTCTTTTTTTGCATTTTTGGCCATTTTTGGCATCGGTCCGTTTTTGGACTTATTTGACAGCCGCATCGTTTTTTTTTGCATTTTGGACTTTTTTGCCATGCAGCATCATTCTTTTTTTTTGTATTTTTGGCCATTTTTGGCATCGATAATTTTGTGGACTTCTTTGGCATACCGCATCCTTCTTTTTTTGCACTTTTTGCAATTTTTGGCATCGGTCATTTTTTGGACTCCTTTGCCATGCCACAGCGCTTTTTTTTTGCATTTTTGGCCATTTTTGTCATCGGTCATTTTTTGGACTCCTTTGCCATTCGCAGTGTTCTTTTTTTTTTATTTTTGGCCATTTATGGCATCGGTCATTTTTTGGACTTCTTTGCCATGACGCGTTGTTCTTTTTTTCCATTTTGGCCATTTTTGGCATCGGTCATTTTTTGGACTTCTTTGCCATGCGGCAGCGTTCTTTTTTTGCATTTTTGGCCATTTTTGTCATCGGTCATTTTTTGGACTCCTTTGCCATTCGCATCGTTCTATTTTTGCATTTTTGGCCATTTTTGGCATCGGTAATTTTTTGGACTTTTTTGCCATGCAGCATCGTTCTATTTTTGCATTTTTGGACATTTTTGGCATCGGTCATTTTCTGGACTTTTTTGTGCCATGCAGCATCGTTTTTGTTCACATTTTTGCCCATTTTTTGCCATTTTTGGCATCTGTCATTTTGGGACCTCTTTGCCATGTCGCATCGTTCTTTTTTTGCATTTTTGGCCATGTTTGGCATCGGAAATTTTTTGGACTCCTTTGCCATGCCGCAGCGTTCTTTTTTTTGCATTTTTGGCCATTTTTGGCATCGATAATTTTGTGGACTTCTTTGATATACCGCATCGTTCTTTTTTTGCAGCTTTTGCAATTTTTGGCATCGGTAATTTTTTGGCCTCCTTTGCCATGCCGCAGCGTTCTTTTTTGCATGTTTGGCCATTTTTGTCATCGGTAATTTTTTGGACTCCTTTGCCATTCGTAGCGTTCTATTTTTGCATTTTTGGCCATTTTTGGCATCGGTCATTTTTTGGACTTCTTTGCAATGACGCGTTGTTCTTTTTTTTGCATTTTGGCCATTTTTGGCATCGGTCATTTTTTGGACTTTTTTGTGCCATGCAGCATCGTTTTTGTTCGCATTTTTGCCCATTTTTTGCCATTTTTGGCATCGGTCATTTTTGGACTTCTTTGCCATGTCGCATCGTTCTTTTTTTGCATTTTTGGCCATGTTTGGCATCGGTAAGTTTTTGGACTTCTTTGCCATGCCGCAGCGTTCTTTGCCATGCCGCAGCGTCCTTTTTTTTGCATTTTTGGCCATTTTTGGCATCGGTCATTTTTTGGAATTTTTCGCCGCGCAGCATCGTTTTTTTTTTGCATTTTTGGCCATTTTTGGCATCGGTCCGTTTGTGGACTTATTTGACAGCCGTATCGTTGGTTTTTTTGCATTTTGGGCCATTTTTGGCATCGGTAATTTTTTGCTGCAGCGTTATTTTTTTGCATTTTTGGCCATTTTTGGCATTGGCCATTTTTTGGACTTCTTTGCCATGCCGCATCGTTCTTTTTTGCATTTTTGGCATCGGTCATTTTTTGGACTTCTGGGCCATGCCGCATCGTTCTTTTTTGCATTTTTGGCATCGGTCAATTTTTGGACTTCTTTGCCATGCCGCATCGTTCTTTTTTTGCATTTTTGGCAATTTTTGGCATCGGTCATTTTTTGGACCTTTTTTGGACTTCTTTGCCATGCCGCAGCGTTTTTGTTGGCTTTTTTAGCCATTTTGGCCATTTTTGACATGGGATCATTTTTTGCACTTCTTGGCCATGCCGTATCGTTCTTTTTTGCATTTTTGGCCATTTTTGACATCGGATCATTTTTTGGACTTCTTTGCCATGCCGCACGTGCTTTTTTGCATTTTTGGTCATTTGTGGCATCGGTCATTTTTTAGAGTTCTTGGCCATGCCGCATCGTTCTTTTTTGCATTTTGGCTATTTTTGGCATCGGTCATTTTTTGGAATTCTTTGCCATGCCGCATCGTTCTTTTTTACATTTTTGGCCATTTTTGGCATCGGTCATTTTTTGGACTTCTTGGCCATGCCGCCTCGTTCTTTTTTTAATTTTTGGCATCGGTCATTTTTATGACTTCTTTGCCATGCCGCATCGTTCTTTTTTGCATTTTTGGCCATTTTTTGGACTTCTGTGCCATGCCGCATTGTTCTTTTGTTGCATATTTGAACATTTTTGGCATCGGTCATTTTTATGACTTCTTTGCCATGCCGCATTGTTCTTTTGTTGCATATTTGAACATTTCTGGCATCGGTAATTTTTAGGACTTCTTTGCGATGCCGCATCGTTATTTTTTTGCATTTTTGGCCATTTTTGGCATCGGACATTTTTTGGATTTCTTTGCCATGCGGCAGCTTTCTTTTTTTGCATTTTTGGCCATTTTTGGCATCGGTCATTTTTTGGACTTCTTTGCCATGCCGCAGCGTTTTTGGCCATTTTTTTCCATTTTGGCCATTTTGTACATCGGATCATTTTTTGGACCCCTTTTCCATGCGGCACCTTTCTTTTTTTGCATTTTTGGCCAATTTTGGCATCGGTAATTTTTTGGACTTCTTTGCCATGCCTCATCGTTCTTTTTGCATTTTTTGCCATTTTGGCCATTTTTAGTATCGGTCATTTTTTGGACTTCTTTGCCATGCCGCAGCGTTTTTGGCCATTTTTTTCCATTTTGGCCATTTTGTACATCGGATCATTTTTTGGACCTCTTTTCCATGCGGCACCTTCCTTTTTTTGCATTTTTGGCCATTTTTGGCATCGGTCATTTTTTGGACTTCTGTGCCATGCCGCATTGTTCTTTTGTTGCATATTTAAACATTTTTGGCATCGGTCATTTTTATGACTTCTTTGCCATGCCGCATTGTTCTTTTGTTGCATATTTGAACATTTTTGGCATCGGTCATTTTTAGGACTTCTTTGCGATGTCGCATCGTTATTTTTTTGCATTTTTGGCCATTTTTGGCATCGGACATTTTTTGGACTTCTTTACCATGCGGCAGCTTTCTTTTTTTGCATTTTTGGCCATTTTTGGCATCGGTCATTTTTTGGACTTCTTTGCCATGCCGCAGCGTTTTTGGCCATTTTTTTCCATTTTGGCCATTTTGTACATCGGATCATTTTTTGGACCTCTTTTCCATGCGGCACCTTTCTTTTTTTGCATTTTTGGCCAATTTTGGCATCGGTAATTTTTTGGGATTTCTTTGCCATGCCGCAACGTTCTTTTTTTGCATTTTTTGTCCATTTTTGGCATCGGTCATTTGGTGCACTTATTTGGCAGTCGCATCGTTTTTTTTTGCATTTTGGACTTTTTTGCCATGCAGCATCATTCTTTTTTTTTGTATTTTTGGCCATTTTTGGCATCGATAATTTTGTGGACTTCTTTGGCATACCGCATCCTTCTTTTTTTGCACTTTTTGCAATTTTTGGCATCGGTCATTTTTTGGACTCCTTTGCCATGCCGCAGCGTTCTTTTTTTGCATTTTTGGCCATTTTTGGCATCGGTCATTTTTTGGACTCCTTTGCCATGCCGCAGCGTTCTTTTTTTGCATTTTTGGCCATTTTTGGCATCGGTCATTTTTTGGACTTCTTTGCCATGCCGCAGCGTTTTTGGCCATTTTTTTCCATTTTGGCCATTTTGTACATCGGATCATTTTTTGGACCTCTTTTCCATGCGGCACCTTTCTTTTTTTGCATTTTTGGCCATTTTTGGCATCGGTAATTTTGTGGATTTCTTTGCAATGCCGCATCGTTCTTTTTTTTCATTTTTGGCCATTTTTGGCATCGGTCATTTTTATGACTTCTTTGCCATGCCGCATTGTTCTTTTGTTGCATATTTGAACATTTTTGGCATCGGTAATTTTTTGGACTCCTTTGCCATGCAGAATCGTTATTTTTTTGCATTTTTGGCCATTTTTGACATCGGTCATTTTTTTGACATCGGCATCGTTCAGTTTTTGCATTTTTGGCAATTTTTTCGACTTCTTTGCCATACCGAATCGTTCTTTGTTGCATTTTTGGCCATTTTTGACATCGGTCATTTTTTGGACTCCTTTGCCATGCCGCAGCGTTCTTTTTTTGCATTTTTGGCCATTTTTGGCATCGGTCCGTTTTTGGACTTATTTGACAGCCGCATCGTTTTTTTTTGCATTTTGGACTTTTTTGCCATGCAGCATCATTCTTTTTTTTTGTATTTTTGGCCATTTTTGGCATCGATAATTTTGTGGACTTCTTTGGCATACCGCATCCTTCTTTTTTTGCACTTTTTGCAATTTTTGGCATCGGTCATTTTTTGGACTCCTTTGCCATGCCGCAGCGTTCTTTTTTTGCATTTTTGGCCATTTTTGGCATCGGTCATTTTTTGGACTTCTTTGCCATGCCGCAGCGTTTTTGGCCATTTTTTTCCATTTTGGCCATTTTGTACATCGGATCATTTTTTGGACCTCTTTTCCATGCGGCACCTTTCTTTTTTTGCATTTTTGGCCATTTTTGGCATCGGTAATTTTGTGGATTTCTTTGCAATGCCGCATCGTTCTTTTTTTTCATTTTTGGCCATTTTTGGCATCGGTCATTTTTTGGAGTCCATTGCCATGCCGCAGCGTTCTTTTTTTTATTTTTGGCCATTTTTGGCATCGATAATTTTGTGGACTTCTTTGATATACCGCATCGTTCTTTTTTTGCAGTTTTTGCAATTTTTGGAATCGGTAATTTTTTGGACTCCTTTGCCATGCCGCAGCGTTCTTTTTTGCATTTTGGCCATTTTTATAATCGGTCATTTTTTGAACTCCTTTGCCATTCGCAGCGTTCTTCTTTTTTTATTTTTGGCCATTTTTGGCATCGATAATTTTGTGGACTTCTTTGATATACCGCATCGTTCTTTTTTTGCAGTTTTTGCAATTTTTGGCATCGGTAATTTTTTGGACTCCTTTGCCATGCAGAATGGTTATTTTATTGCATTTTTGGCCATTTTTGACATCGGTCATTTTTTTGACATCGGCATCGTTCAGTTTTTGCCGTTTTGGCAATTTTTTCGACTTCTTTGCCATACCGAATCGTTCTTTTTTGCATTTTTGGCCATTTTTGACATCGGTCATTTTTTGGACTCCTTTGCCATGCCGCAACGTTCTTTTTTTGCATTTTTGGCCATTTTTGTCATCGGTCATTTTTTTGCCTCCTTTGCCATTCGTAGCGTTCTATTTTTGCATTTTTGGCCATTTTTGGCATCGGTCATTTTTTGGACTTCTTTGCAATGACGCGTTGTTCTTTTTTTGCATTTTGGCCATTTTTGGCATCGGTCATTTTTTGGACTTTTTTGTGCCATGCAGCATCGTTTTTGTTCACATTTTTGCCCATTTTTTGCCATTTTTGGCATCTGTCATTTTGGGACCTCTTTGCCATGTCGCATCGTTCTTTTTTTGCATTTTTGGCCATGTTTGGCATCGGAAATTTTTTGGACTCCTTTGCCATGCCGCAGCGTTCTTTTTTTGCATTTTTGGCCATTTTTGGCATCGATAATTTTGTGGACTTCTTTGATATACCGTATCGTTCTTTTTTTGCAATTTTTGGCATCGGTAATTTTTTGGACTCCTTTGCCATGCCGCAGCGTTCTTTTTTGCATTTTTGGCCATTTTTCTCATCGGCCATTTTTTGGACTCCTTGGCTATTCGCAGCGTTCTATTTTTGCATTTTTGGCCATTTTTGGCATCGGTCATTTTTTGGACTTCTGTGCCATGACGCGTTGTTCTTTTTTTGCATTTTGGCCATTTTTGTCATCGGTCATTTTTTGGACTCCTTTGCCATTCGCAGCGTTCTTTTTTTTTATTATTGGCCATTTTTGGCATCGATAATTTTGTGGACTTCTTTGATATACCGCATCGTTCTTTTTTTGCAGTTTTTGCAATTTTTGGCATCGGTAATTTTTTGGACTCCTTTGCCATGCAGAATCGTTATTTTTTGCATTTTTGGCCATTTTTGTCATCGGTCATTTTTTGGACTCCTTTGCCATTCGCAGCGTTCTATTTTTGCATTTTTGGCCATTTTTGGCATCGGTCATTTTTTGGACTTCTGTGCCATGACGCGTTGTTCTTTTTTTGCATTTTGGCCATTTTTGTCATCGGTCATTTTTTGGACGCCTTTGCCATTCGCAGCGTTCTTTTTTTTTATTTTTGGCCATTTTTGGCATCGATAATTTTGTGGACTTCTTTGATATACCGCATCGTTCTTTTTTTGCAGTTTTTGCAATTTTTGGCATCGGTAATTTTTTGGACTCCTTTGCCATGCCGCAGCGTTCTTTTTTGCATTTTTGGCCATTTTTGTCATCGGTCATTTTTTGGACTCCTTTGCCATTCGCAGCGTTCTATTTTTGCATTTTTGGCATCGGTCATTTTTTGGACTCCTTTGCCATTCGCAGCGTTCTTTTTTGCATTTTTTTTTGCCATTTTTGGCATCGATAATTTTGTGGACTTCTTTGATATACCGTATCGTTCTTTTTTTGCAATTTTTGCAATTTTTGGCATCGGTAATTTTTTGGACTCCTTTGCCATGCCGCAGCGTTCTTTTTTGCATTTTTGGCCATTTTTCTCATCGGCCATTTTTTGGACTCCTTGGCTATCTCATCGGCCATTTTTTGGACTCCTTGGCAGCGTTCTATTTTTGCATTTTTGGCCATTTTTGGCATCGGTCATTTTTTGGACTTCTGTGCCATGACGCGTTGTTCTTTTTTTGCATTTTGGCCATTTTTGTCATCGGTCATTTTTTGGACTCCTTTGCCATTCGCAGCGTTCTTTTTTTTTATTTTTGGCCATTTTTGGCATCGATAATTTTGTGGACTTCTTTGATATACCGCATCGTTCTTTTTTTGCAGTTTTTGCAATTTTTGGCATCGGTAATCTTTTGGACTCCTTTGCCATGCAGAATCGTTATTTTTTTGCATTTTTGGCCATTTTTGACATCGGTCATTTTTTTGACATCGGCATCGTTCAGTTTTTGCATTTTTGGCAATTTTTTCGACTTCTTTGCCATACCGAATCGTTCTTTGTTGCATTTTTGGCCATTTTTGACATCGGTCATTTTTTGGACTCCTTTGCCATGCCGCAGCGTTCTTTTTTTGCATTTTTGGCCATTTTTGGCATCGGTCCGTTTTTGGACTTATTTGACAGCCGCATCGTTTTTTTTGCATTTTGGACTTTTTTGCCATGCAGCATCATTCTTTTTTTTTGTATTTTTGGCCATTTTTGGCATCGATAATTTTGTGGACTTCTTTGGCATACCGCATCCTTCTTTTTTTGCACTTTTTGCAATTTTTGGCATCGGTCATTTTTTGGACTCCTTTGCCATGCCACAGCGCTTTTTTTTTGCATTTTTGGCCATTTTTGTCATCGGTCATTTTTTGGACTCCTTTGCCATTCGCAGTGTTCTTTTTTTTTTATTTTTGGCCATTTATGGCATCGGTCATTTTTTGGACTTCTTTGCCATGACGCGTTGTTCTTTTTTTCCATTTTGGCCATTTTTGGCATCGGTCATTTTTTGGACTTCTTTGCCATGCCGCAGCGTTCTTTTTTTGCATTTTTGGCCATTTTTGTCATCGGTCATTTTTTGGACTCCTTTGCCATTCGCATCGTTCTATTTTTGCATTTTTGGCCATTTTTGGCATCGGTCATTTTTTGGACTTTTTTGCCATGCAGCATCGTTCTATTTTTGCATTTTTGGACATTTTTGGCATCGGTCATTTTTTGGACTTTTTTGCCATACAGCATCGTTCTTTTTTTGTATTTTTGGCAATTTTTTCGACTTCTTTGTCATACCGAATCGCTCTTTTTACATTTTTGGCCATTTTTGGCATCGATAATTTTGTGGACTTCTTTGATATACCGCATCGTTCTTTTTTTGCAGTTTTTGCAATTTTTGGAATCGGTAATTTTTTGGACTCCTTTGCCATGCCGCAGCGTTCTTTTTTGCATTTTGGCCATTTTTATAATCGGTCATTTTTTGAACTCCTTTGCCATTCGCAGCGTTCTTCTTTTTTTATTTTTGGCCATTTTTGGCATCGATAATTTTGTGGACTTCTTTGATATACCGCATCGTTCTTTTTTTGCAGTTTTTGCAATTTTTGGCATCGGTAATTTTTTGGACTCCTTTGCCATGCAGAATGGTTATTTTATTGCATTTTTGGCCATTTTTGACATCGGTCATTTTTTTGACATCGGCATCGTTCAGTTTTTGCCGTTTTGGCAATTTTTTCGACTTCTTTGCCATACCGAATCGTTCTTTTTTGCATTTTTGGCCATTTTTGACATCGATAATTTTGTGGACTTCTTTGATATACCGCATCGTTCTTTTTTTGCAGTTTTTGCAATTTTTGGAATCGGTAATTTTTTGGACTCCTTTGCCATGCCGCAACGTTCTTTTTTTGCATTTTTGGCCATTTTTGTCATCGGTCATTTTTTTGCCTCCTTTGCCATTCGTAGCGTTCTATTTTTGCATTTTTGGCCATTTTTGGCATCGGTCATTTTTTGGACTTCTTTGCAATGACGCGTTGTTCTTTTTTTGCATTTTGGCCATTTTTGGCATCGGTCATTTTTTGGACTTTTTTGTGCCATGCAGCATCGTTTTTGTTCACATTTTTGCCCATTTTTTGCCATTTTTGGCATCTGTCATTTTGGGACCTCTTTGCCATGTCGCATCGTTCTTTTTTTGCATTTTTGGCCATGTTTGGCATCGGAAATTTTTTGGACTCCTTTGCCATGCCGCAGCGTTCTTTTTTTGCATTTTTGGCCATTTTTGGCATCGATAATTTTGTGGACTTCTTTGATATACCGCATCGTTCTTTTTTTGCAGCTTTTGCAATTTTTGGCATCGGTCATTTTTTGGACTTTTTTGTGCCATGCAGCATCGTTTTTGTTCGCATTTTTGCCCATTTTTTGCCATTTTTGGCATCGGTCATTTTTGGACTTCTTTGCCATGTCGCATCGTTCTTTTTTTGCATTTTTGGCCATGTTTGGCATCGGTAAGTTTTTGGACTTCTTTGCCATGCCGCAGCGTTCTTTGCCATGCCGCAGCGTCCTTTTTTTGCATTTTTGGCCATTTTTGGCATCGGTCATTTTTTGGAATTTTTCGCCGCGCAGCATCGTTTTTTTTTTGCATTTTTGGCCATTTTTGGCATCGGTCCGTTTTTGGACTTATTTGACAGCCGTATCGTTGGTTTTTTTGCATTTTGGGCCATTTTTGGCATCGGTAATTTTTTGCTGCAGCGTTATTTTTTTGCATTTTTGGCCATTTTTGGCATTGGCCATTTTTTGGACTTCTTTGCCATGCCGCATCGTTCTTTTTTGCATTTTTGGCATCGGTCATTTTTTGGACTTCTGGGCCATGCCGCATCGTTCTTTTTTGCATTTTTGGCATCGGTCAATTTTTGGACTTCTTTGCCATGCCGCATCGTTCTTTTTTTGCATTTTTGGCAATTTTTGGCATCGGTCATTTTTTGGACCTTTTTTGGACTTCTTTGCCATGCCGCAGCGTTTTTGTTGGCTTTTTTAGCCATTTTGGCCATTTTTGACATGGGATCATTTTTTGCACTTCTTGGCCATGCCGTATCGTTCTTTTTTGCATTTTTGGCCATTTTTGACATCGGATCATTTTTTGGACTTCTTTGCCATGCCGCACGTGCTTTTTTGCATTTTTGGTCATTTGTGGCATCGGTCATTTTTTAGAGTTCTTGGCCATGCCGCATCGTTCTTTTTTGCATTTTGGCTATTTTTGGCATCGGTCATTTTTTGGAATTCTTTGCCATGCCGCATCGTTCTTTTTTACATTTTTGGCCATTTTTGGCATCGGTCATTTTTTGGACTTCTTGGCCATGCCGCCTCGTTCTTTTTTTAATTTTTGGCATCGGTCATTTTTATGACTTCTTTGCCATGCCGCATCGTTCTTTTTTGCATTTTTGGCCATTTTTTGGACTTCTGTGCCATGCCGCATTGTTCTTTTGTTGCATATTTGAACATTTTTGGCATCGGTCATTTTTATGACTTCTTTGCCATGCCGCATTGTTCTTTTGTTGCATATTTGAACATTTCTGGCATCGGTCATTTTTAGGACTTCTTTGCGATGCCGCATCGTTATTTTTTTGCATTTTTGGCCATTTTTGGCATCGGACATTTTTTGGACTTCTTTGCCATGCGGCAGCTTTCTTTTTTTGCATTTTTGGCCATTTTTGGCATCGGTCATTTTTTGGACTTCTTTGCCATGCCGCAGCGTTTTTGGCCATTTTTTTCCATTTTGGCCATTTTGTACATCGGATCATTTTTTGGACCTCTTTTCCATGCGGCACCTTTCTTTTTTTGCATTTTTGGCCAATTTTGGCATCGGTAATTTTTTGGACTTCTTTGCCATGCCTCATCGTTCTTTTTGCATTTTTTGCCATTTTGGCCATTTTTAGTATCGGTCATTTTTTGGACTTCTTTGCCATGCCGCAGCGTTTTTGGCCATTTTTTTCCATTTTGGCCATTTTGTACATCGGATCATTTTTTGGACCTCTTTTCCATGCGGCAACTTCCTTTTTTTGCATTTTTGGCCATTTTTGGCATCGGTCATTTTTTGGACTTCTGTGCCATGCCGCATTGTTCTTTTGTTGCATATTTGAACATTTTTGGCATCGGTCATTTTTATGACTTCTTTGCCATGCCGCATTGTTCTTTTGTTGCATATTTGAACATTTTTGGCATCGGTCATTTTTAGGACTTCTTTGCGATGTCGCATCGTTATTTTTTTGCATTTTTGGCCATTTTTGGCATCGGACATTTTTTGGACTTCTTTGCCATGCGGCAGCTTTCTTTTTTGCATTTTTGGCCATTTTTGGCATCGGTCATTTTTTGGACTTCTTTGCCATGCCGCAGCGTTTTTGGCCATTTTTTTCCATTTTGGCCATTTTGTACATCGGATCATTTTTTGGACCTCTTTTCCATGCGGCACCTTTCTTTTTTTGCATTTTTGGCCAATTTTGGCATCGGTAATTTTTTGGGATTTCTTTGCCATGCCGCAACGTTCTTTTTTTGCATTTTTTGTCCATTTTTGGCATCGGTCATTTGTTGCACTTATTTGGCAGTCGCATCGTGCTTTTTTTGCATTTTTGGCCATTTTTGGCATCGGTAATTTTGTGGATTTCTTTGCAATGCCGCATCGTTCTTTTTTTTCATTTTTGGCCATTTTTGGCATCGGTCATTTTTTGGAGTCCATTGCCATGCCGCAGCGTTCTTTTTTTTATTTTTGGCCATTTTTGGCATCGATAATTTTGTGGACTTCTTTGATATACCGCATCGTTCTTTTTTTGCAGTTTTTGCAATTTTTGGAATCGGTAATTTTTTGGACTCCTTTGCCATGCCGCAGCGTTCTTTTTTGCATTTTGGCCATTTTTATAATCGGTCATTTTTTGAACTCCTTTGCCATTCGCAGCGTTCTTCTTTTTTTATTTTTGGCCATTTTTGGCATCGATAATTTTGTGGACTTCTTTGATATACCGCATCGTTCTTTTTTTGCAGTTTTTGCAATTTTTGGCATCGGTAATTTTTTGGACTCCTTTGCCATGCAGAATGGTTATTTTATTGCATTTTTGGCCATTTTTGACATCGGTCATTTTTTTGACATCGGCGTCGTTCAGTTTTTGCCGTTTTGGCAATTTTTTCGACTTCTTTGCCATACCGAATCGTTCTTTTTTGCATTTTTGGCCATTTTTGACATCGGTCATTTTTTGGACTCCTTTGCCATGCCGCAACGTTCTTTTTTTGCATTTTTGGCCATTTTTGTCATCGGTCATTTTTTTGCCTCCTTTGCCATTCGTAGCGTTCTATTTTTGCATTTTTGGCCATTTTTGGCATCGGTCATTTTTTGGACTTCTTTGCAATGACGCGTTGTTCTTTTTTTGCATTTTGGCCATTTTTGGCATCGGTCATTTTTTGGACTTTTTTGTGCCATGCAGCATCGTTTTTGTTCACATTTTTGCCCATTTTTTGCCATTTTTGGCATCTGTCATTTTGGGACCTCTTTGCCATGTCGCATCGTTCTTTTTTTGCATTTTTGGCCATGTTTGGCATCGGAAATTTTTTGGACTCCTTTGCCATGCCGCAGCGTTCTTTTTTTGCATTTTTGGCCATTTTTGGCATCGATAATTTTGTGGACTTCTTTGATATACCGCATCGTTCTTTTTTTGCAGCTTTTGCAATTTTTGGCATCGGTAATTTTTTGGACTCCTTTGCCATGCCGCAGCGTTCTTTTTTGCATGTTTGGCCATTTTTGTCATCGGTAATTTTTTGGACTCCTTTGCCATTCGTAGCGTTCTATTTTTGCATTTTTGGCCATTTTTGGCATCGGTCATTTTTTGGACTTCTTTGCAATGACGCGTTGTTCTTTTTTTTGCATTTTGGCCATTTTTGGCATCGGTCATTTTTTGGACTTTTTTGTGCCATGCAGCATCGTTTTTGTTCGCATTTTTGCCCATTTTTTGCCATTTTTGGCATCGGTCATTTTTGGACTTCTTTGCCATGTCGCATCGTTCTTTTTTTGCATTTTTGGCCATGTTTGGCATCGGTAAGTTTTTGGACTTCTTTGCCATGCCGCAGCGTTCTTTGCCATGCCGCAGCGTCCTTTTTTTTGCATTTTTGGCCATTTTTGGCATCGGTCATTTTTTGGACTCCTTTGCCATGCCGCAGCCTTCTTTTTTTGCATTTTTGGCCATTTTTGGCATCGGTCCGTTTTTGGACTTATTTGACAGCCGTATCGTTGTTTTTTTTTTGCATTTTGGGCCATTTTTGGCATCTGTAATTTTTTGCTGCAGCGTTCTTTTTTTGCATTTTTGGCATTGGCCATTTTTTGGACTTCTTTGCCATGCCGCATCGTTCTTTTTTGCATTTTTGGCATCGGTCATTTTTTGGACTTCTGGGCCATGCCGCATCGTTCTTTTTTGCATTTTTGGCATCGGTCAATTTTTGGACTTCTTTGCCATGCCGCATCGTTCTTTTTTTGCATTTTTGGCAATTTTTGGCATCGGTCATTTTTTGGACCTTTTTTGGACTTCTTTGCCATGCCGCAGCGTTTTTGTTGGCTTTTTTAGCCATTTTGGCCATTTTTGACATGGGATCATTTTTTGCACTTCTTGGCCATGCCGTATCGTTCTTTTTTGCATTTTTGGCCATTTTTGACATCGGATCATTTTTTGGACTTCTTTGCCATGCCGCACGTGCTTTTTTGCATTTTTGGTCATTTGTGGCATCGGTCATTTTTTAGAGTTTTGGCCATGCCGCATCGTTCTTTTTTGCATTTTGGCTATTTTTGGCATCGGTCATTTTTTGGAATTCTTTGCCATGCCGCATCGTTCTTTTTTACATTTTTGGCCATTTTTTGGACTTCTGTGCCATGCCGCATTGTTCTTTTGTTGCATATTTGAACATTTTTGGCATCGGTCATTTTTATGACTTCTTTGCCATGCCGCATTGTTCTTTTGTTGCATATTTGAACATTTCTGGCATCGGTCATTTTTAGGACTTCTTTGCGATGTCGCATCGTTATTTTTTTGCATTTTTGGCCATTTTTGGCATCGGACATTTTTTGGACTTCTTTGCCATGCGGCAGCTTTCTTTTTTTGCATTTTTGGCCATTTTTGGCATCGGTCATTTTTTGGACTTCTTTGCCATGCCGCAGCGTTTTTGGCCATTTTTTTCCATTTTGGCCATTTTGTACATCGGATCATTTTTTGGACCTCTTTTCCATGCGGCACCTTTCTTTTTTTGCATTTTTGGCCAATTTTGGCATCGGTAATTTTTTGGACTTCTTTGCCATGCCTCATCGTTCTTTTTGCATTTTTTGCCATTTTGGCCATTTTTAGTATCGGTCATTTTTTGGACTTCTTTGCCATGCCGCAGCGTTTTTGGCCATTTTTTTCCATTTTGGCCATTTTGTACATCGGATCATTTTTTGGACCTCTTTTCCATGCGGCACCTTCCTTTTTTTGCATTTTTGGCCATTTTTGGCATCGGTCATTTTTTGGACTTCTGTGCCATGCCGCATTGTTCTTTTGTTGCATATTTGAACATTTTTGGCATCGGTCATTTTTATGACTTCTTTGCCATGCCGCATTGTTCTTTTGTTGCATATTTGAACATTTCTGGCATCGGTCATTTTTAGGACTTCTTTGCGATGTCGCATCGTTATTTTTTTGCATTTTTGGCCATTTTTGGCATCGGACATTTTTTGGACTTCTTTGCCATGCGGCAGCTTTCTTTTTTTGCATTTTTGGCCATTTTTGGCATCGGTCATTTTTTGGACTTCTTTGCCATGCCGCAGCGTTTTTGGCCATTTTTTTCCATTTTGGCCATTTTGTACATCGGATCATTTTTTGGACCTCTTTTCCATGCGGCACCTTTCTTTTTTTGCATTTTTGGTCATTTTTGGCATCGGTCATTTTTTGGACTTCTTGGCCATGCCGCCTCGTTCTTTTTTTAATTTTTGGCATCGGTCATTTTTATGACTTCTTTGCCATGCCGCATCGTTCTTTTTTTCATTTTTGGCCATTTTTTGGACTTCTGTGCCATGCCGCATTGTTCTTTTGTTGCATATTTGAACATTTTTGGCATCGGTCATTTTTATGACTTCTTTGCCATGCCGCATTGTTCTTTTGTTGCATATTTGAACATTTCTGGCATCGGTCATTTTTAGGACTTCTTTGCGATGTCGCATCGTTATTTTTTTGCATTTTTGGCCATTTTTGGCATCGGACATTTTTTGGACTTCTTTGCCATGCGGCAGCTTTCTTTTTTTGCATTTTTGGCCATTTTTGGCATCGGTCATTTTTTGGACTTCTTTGCCATGCCGCAGCGTTTTTGGCCATTTTTTTCCATTTTGGCCATTTTGTACATCGGATCATTTTTTGGACCTCTTTTCCATGCGGCACCTTTCTTTTTTTGCATTTTTGGCCAATTTTGGCATCGGTAATTTTTTGGACTTCTTTGCCATGCCTCATCGTTCTTTTTGCATTTTTTGCCATTTTGGCCATTTTTAGTATCGGTCATTTTTTGGACTTCTTTGCCATGCCGCAGCGTTTTTGGCCATTTTTTTCCATTTTGGCCATTTTGTACATCGGATCATTTTTTGGACCTCTTTTCCATGCGGCACCTTCCTTTTTTTGCATTTTTGGCCATTTTTGGCATCGGTCATTTTTTGGACTTCTGTGCCATGCCGCATTGTTCTTTTGTTGCATATTTGAACATTTTTGGCATCGGTCATTTTTATGACTTCTTTGCCATGCCGCATTGTTCTTTTGTTGCATATTTGAACATTTTTGGCATCGGTCATTTTTAGGACTTCTTTGCGATGTCGCATCGTTATTTTTTTGCATTTTTGGCCATTTTTGGCATCGGACATTTTTTGGACTTCTTTGCCATGCGGCAGCTTTCTTTTTTTGCATTTTTGGCCATTTTTGGCATCGGTCATTTTTTGGACTTCTTTGCCATGCCGCAGCGTTTTTGGCCATTTTTTTCCATTTTGGCCATTTTGTACATCGGATCATTTTTTGGACCTCTTTTCCATGCGGCACCTTTCTTTTTTTGCATTTTTGGCCAATTTTGGCATCGGTAATTTTTTGGGATTTCTTTGCCATGCCGCAACGTTCTTTTTTTGCATTTTTTGTCCATTTTTGGCATCGGTCATTTGTTGCACTTATTTGGCAGTCGCATCGTGCTTTTTTTGCATTTTTGGCCATTTTTGGCATCGGTAATTTTGTGGATTTCTTTGCAATGCCGCATCGTTCTTTTTTTTCATTTTTGGCCATTTTTGGCATCGGTCATTTTTTGGAGTCCATTGCCATGCCGCAGCGTTCTTTTTTTTATTTTTGGCCATTTTTGGCATCGATAATTTTGTGGACTTCTTTGATATACCGCATCGTTCTTTTTTTGCAGTTTTTGCAATTTTTGGCATCGGTAATTTTTTGGACTCCTTTGCCATGCCGCAGCGTTCTTTTTTGCATCTTTGGCCATTTTTGTCATCGGTCATTTTTTGGACTCCTTTGCCATTCGCAGCGTTCTATTTTTGCATTTCTGGCCATTTTTGGGATCGGTCATTTTTTGGACTTTTTTTGCCATGCAGCATCGTTCTTTTTTTGTATTTTTGGCAATTTTTTCGACTTCTTTGTCATACCGAATCGTTCTTTTTACATTTTTGGCCATTTTTGGCATCGGTCATTTGTTGCACTTATTTGGCAGCCGCATCGTGCTTTTTTTGCATTTGTAGCCATTTTTGGCATCGGTAATTTTGTGGATTTCTTTGCAATGCCGCATCGTTCTTTTTTTGCATTTTTGGCCATTTTTGGCATCGATAATTTTGTGGACTTCTTTGATATACCGCATCGTTATTTTTTTGCAGTTTTTGCAATTTTTGGCATCGGTAATTTTTTGGACTCCTTTGCCATGCCGCAGCGTTCTTTTTTGCATCTTTGGCCATTTTTGTCATCGGTCATTTTTATGACTTCTTTGCCATGCCGCATTGTTCTTTTGTTGCATATTTGAACATTTTTGGCATCGGTCATTTTTTGGACTTCTTGCCATTCCGCAGCGTTCTTTTTTTGCATTTTTGGCCATTTTTGTCATCGGTCATTTTTTGGACTCCTTTGCCATTCGCAGCGTTCTTTTTTTTTATTTTTGGCCATTTTTGGCATCGATAATTTTGTGGACTTCTTTGATATACCGCATCGTTCTTTTTTTGCAGTTTTTGCAATTTTTGGCATCGGTAATTTTTTGGACTCCTTTGCCATGCAGAATGGTTATTTTATTGCATTTTTGGCCATTTTTGACATCGGTCATTTTTTTGACATCGGCATCGTTCAGTTTTTGCCGTTTTGGCAATTTTTTCGACTTCTTTGCCATACCGAATCGTTCTTTTTTGCATTTTTGACATCGGTCATTTTTTGGACTCCTTTGCCATGCCGCAGCGTTCCTTTTTTGCATTTTTGGCCATTTTTGTCATCGGTCATTTTTTTGCCTCCTTTGCCATTCGTAGCGTTCTATTTTTGCATTTTTGGCCATTTTTGGCATCGGTCATTTTTTGGACTTCTTTGCAATGACGCGTTGTTCTTTTTTTGCATTTTGGCCATTTTTGGCATCGGTCATTTTTTGGACTTTTTTGTGCCATGCAGCATCGTTTTTGTTCACATTTTTGCCCATTTTTTGCCATTTTTGGCATCTGTCATTTTTGGACCTCTTTGACATGCCGCATCGTGCTTTTTTTGCATTTGTGGCCATTTTTGGCATCGGTAATTTTGTGGATTTCTTTGCAATGCCGCATCGTTCTTTTTTTGCATTTTTGGCCATTTTTGGCATCGATAATTTTGTGGACTTCTTTGATATACCGCATCGTTATTTTTTTGCAGTTTTTGCAATTTTTGGCATCGGTAATTTTTTGGACTCCTTTGCCATGCCGCAGCGTTCTTTTTTGCATCTTTGGCCATTTTTGTCATCGGTCATTTTTATGACTTCTTTGCCATGCCGCATTGTTCTTTTGTTGCATATTTGAACATTTTTGGCATCGGTCATTTTTTGGACTTCTTGCCATTCCGCAGCGTTCTTTTTTTGCATTTTTGGCCATTTTTGTCATCGGTCATTTTTTGGACTCCTTTGCCATTCGCAGCGTTCTTTTTTTTTATTTTTGGCCATTTTTGGCATCGATAATTTTGTGGACTTCTTTGATATACCGCATCGTTCTTTTTTTGCAGTTTTTGCAATTTTTGGCATCGGTAATTTTTTGGACTCCTTTGCCATGCAGAATGGTTATTTTATTGCATTTTTGGCCATTTTTGACATCGGTCATTTTTTTGACATCGGCATCGTTCAGTTTTTGCCGTTTTGGCAATTTTTTCGACTTCTTTGCCATACCGAATTGTTCTTTTTTGCATTTTTGACATCGGTCATTTTTTGGACTCCTTTGCCATGCCGCAGCGTTCTTTTTTTGCATTTTTGGCCATTTTTGTCATCGGTCATTTTTTTGCCTCCTTTGCCATTCGTAGCGTTCTATTTTTGCATTTTTGGCCATTTTTGGCATCGGTCATTTTTTTGACTTCTTTGCAATGACGCGTTGTTCTTTTTTTGCATTTTGGCCATTTTTGGCATCGGTCATTTTTTGGACTTTTTTGTGCCATGCAGCATCGTTTTTGTTCACATTTTTGCCCATTTTTTGCCATTTTTGGCATCTGTCATTTTTGGACCTCTTTGCCATGTCGCATCGTTCTTTTTTTGCATTTTTGGCCATGTTTGGCATCGGAAATTTTTTGGACTCCTTTGCCATGCCGCAGCGTTCTTTTTTTGCATTTTTGGCCATTTTTGGCATCGATAATTTTGTGGACTTCTTTGATATACCGCATCGTTCTTTTTTTGCAGTTTTTGCAATTTTTGGCATCGGTAATTTTTTGGACTCCTTTGCCATGCCGCAGCGTTCTTTTTTGCATGTTTGGCCATTTTTGTCATCGGTAATTTTTTGGACTCCTTTGCCATTCGTAGCGTTCTATTTTTGCATTTTTGGCCATTTTTGGCATCGGTCATTTTTTGGACTTCTTTGCAATGACGCGTTGTTCTTTTTTTTGCATTTTGGCCATTTTTGGCATCGGTCATTTTTTGGACTTTTTTGTGCCATGCAGCATCGTTTTCGCATTTTTGCCCATTTTTTGCCATTTTTGGCATCGGTCATTTTTGGACTTCTTTGCCATGTCGCATCGTTCTTTTTTTGCATTTTTGGCCATGTTTGGCATCGGTCAGTTTTTGGACTTCTTTGCCATGCCGCAGCGTTCTTTGACATGCCGAAGCGTTCTTTTTTTGCATTTTTGGCCATTTTTGGCATCGGTCATTTTTTGGAATTTTTCGCCGCGCAGCATCGTTTTTTTTTTTTGCATTTTTGGCATCGGTCCGTTTTTGGACTTATTTGACAGCCGTATCGTTGTTTTTTTTTTGCATTTTGGGCCATTTTTGGCATCGGTAATTTTTTGCTGCAGCGTTCTTTTTTTGCATTTTTGGCATTGGCCATTTTTTGGACTTCTTTGCCATGCCGCATCGTTCTTTTTTGCATTTTTGGCATCGGTCATTTTTTGGACTTCTGGGCCATGCCGCATCGTTCTTTTTTGCATTTTTGGCATCGGTCAATTTTTGGACTTCTTTGCCATGCCGCATCGTTCTTTTTTTGCATTTTTGGCAATTTTTGGCATCGGTCATTTTTTTGCCTCCTTTGCCATTCGTAGCGTTCTATTTTTGCATTTTTGGCCATTTTTGGCATCGGTCATTTTTTGGACTTCTTTGCAATGACGCGTTGTTCTTTTTTTGCATTTTGGCCATTTTTGGCATCGGTCATTTTTTGGACTTTTTTGTGCCATGCAGCATCGTTTTTGTTCACATTTTTGCCCATTTTTTGCCATTTTTGGCATCTGTCATTTTTGGACCTCTTTGACATGCCGCATCGTGCTTTTTTTGCATTTGTGGCCATTTTTGGCATCGGTAATTTTGTGGATTTCTTTGCAATGCCGCATCGTTCTTTTTTTGCATTTTTGGCCATTTTTGGCATCGATAATTTTGTGGACTTCTTTGATATACCGCATCGTTATTTTTTTGCAGTTTTTGCAATTTTTGGCATCGGTAATTTTTTGGACTCCTTTGCCATGCCGCAGCGTTCTTTTTTGCATCTTTGGCCATTTTTGTCATCGGTCATTTTTATGACTTCTTTGCCATGCCGCATTGTTCTTTTGTTGCATATTTGAACATTTTTGGCATCGGTCATTTTTTGGACTTCTTGCCATTCCGCAGCGTTCTTTTTTTGCATTTTTGGCCATTTTTGTCATCGGTCATTTTTTGGACTCCTTTGCCATTCGCAGCGTTCTTTTTTTTTATTTTTGGCCATTTTTGGCATCGATAATTTTGTGGACTTCTTTGATATACCGCATCGTTCTTTTTTTGCAGTTTTTGCAATTTTTGGCATCGGTAATTTTTTGGACTCCTTTGCCATGCAGAATGGTTATTTTATTGCATTTTTGGCCATTTTTGACATCGGTCATTTTTTTGACATCGGCATCGTTCAGTTTTTGCCGTTTTGGCAATTTTTTCGACTTCTTTGCCATACCGAATTGTTCTTTTTTGCATTTTTGACATCGGTCATTTTTTGGACTCCTTTGCCATGCCGCAGCGTTCTTTTTTTGCATTTTTGGCCATTTTTGTCATCGGTCATTTTTTTGCCTCCTTTGCCATTCGTAGCGTTCTATTTTTGCATTTTTGGCCATTTTTGGCCATTTTTGGCATCGGTCATTTTTTGGACTTCTTTGCAATGACGCGTTGTTCTTTTTTTGCATTTTGGCCATTTTTGGCATCGGTCATTTTTTGGACTTTTTTGTGCCATGCAGCATCGTTTTTGTTCACATTTTTGCCCATTTTTTGCCATTTTTGGCATCTGTCATTTTTGGACCTCTTTGCCATGTCGCATCGTTCTTTTTTTGCATTTTTGGCCATGTTTGGCATCGGAAATTTTTTGGACTCCTTTGCCATGCCGCAGCGTTCTTTTTTTGCATTTTTGGCCATTTTTGGCATCGATAATTTTGTGGACTTCTTTGATATACCGCATCGTTCTTTTTTTGCAGTTTTTGCAATTTTTGGCATCGGTAATTTTTTGGACTCCTTTGCCATGCCGCAGCGTTCTTTTTTGCATGTTTGGCCATTTTTGTCATCGGTAATTTTTTGGACTCCTTTGCCATTCGTAGCGTTCTATTTTTGCATTTTTGGCCATTTTTGGCATCGGTCATTTTTTGGACTTCTTTGCAATGACGCGTTGTTCTTTTTTTTTGCATTTTGGCCATTTTTGGCATCGGTCATTTTTTGGACTTTTTTGTGCCATGCAGCATCGTTTTCGCATTTTTGCCCATTTTTTGCCATTTTTGGCATCGGTCATTTTTGGACTTCTTTGCCATGTCGCATCGTTCTTTTTTTGCATTTTTGGCCATGTTTGGCATCGGTCAGTTTTTGGACTTCTTTGCCATGCCGCAGCGTTCTTTGACATGCCGAAGCGTTCTTTTTTTGCATTTTTGGCCATTTTTGGCATCGGTCATTTTTTGGAATTTTTCGCCGCGCAGCATCGTTTTTTTTTTTTGCATTTTTGGCCATTTTTGGCATCGGTCCGTTTTTGGACTTATTTGACAGCCGTATCGTTGTTTTTTTTTTGCATTTTGGCCATTTTTGGCATCGGTCATTTTTTGCTGCAGCGTTCTTTTTTTGCATTTTTGGCATTGGCCATTTTTTGGACTTCTTTGCCATGCCGCATCGTTCTTTTTTGCATTTTTGGCATCGGTCATTTTTTGGACTTCTGGGCCATGCCGCATCGTTCTTTTTTGCATTTTTGGCATCGGTCAATTTTTGGACTTCTTTGCCATGCCGCATCGTTCTTTTTTTGCATTTTTGGCAATTTTTGGCATCGGTCATTTTTTGGACCTTTTTTGGACTTCTTTGCCATGCCGCAGCGTTTTTGTTGGCTTTTTTAGCCATTTTGGCCATTTTTGACATCGGATCATTTTTTGCACTTCTTGGCCATGCCGTATCGTTCTTTTTTGCATTTTTGGCCATTTTTGACATCGGATCATTTTTTGGACTTCTTTGCCATGCCGCACGTGCTTTTTGCATTTTTGGTCATTTGTGGCATCGGTCATTTTTTAGAGTTCTTGGCCATGCCGCATCGTTCTTTTTTGCATTTTGGCTATTTTTGGCATCGGTCATTTTTTGGAATTCTTTGCCATGCCGCATCGTTCTTTTTTACATTTTTGGCCATTTTTGGCATCGGTCATTTTTTGGACTTCTTGGCCATGCCGCCTCGTTCTTTTTTTAATTTTTGGCATCGGTCATTTTTATGACTTCTTTGCCATGCCGCATCGTTCTTTTTTGCATTTTTGGCCATTTTTTGGACTTCTGTGCCATGCCGCATTGTTCTTTTGTTGCATATTTGAACATTTTTGGCATCGGTCATTTTTATGACTTCTTTGCCATGCCGCATTGTTCTTTTGTTGCATATTTGAACATTTTTGGCATCGGTCATTTTTAGGACTTCTTTGCGATGCCGCATCGTTATTTTTTTGCATTTTTGGCCATTTTTGGCATCGGACATTTTTTGGACTTCTTTGCCATGCGGCAGCTTTCTTTTTTTGCATTTTTGGCCATTTTTGGCTCGGTCATTTTTTGGACTTCTTTGCCATGCCGCAGCGTTTTTGGCCATTTTTTTCCATTTTGGCCATTTTGTACATCGGATCATTTTTTGGACCTCTTTTCCATGCGGCACCTTTCTTTTTTTGCATTTTTGGCCAATTTTGGCATCGGTAATTTTTTGGACTTCTTTGCCATGCCTCATCGTTCTTTTTGCATTTTTTGCCATTTTGGCCATTTTTAGTATCGGTCATTTTTTGGACTTCTTTGCCATGCCGCAGCGTTTTTGGCCATTTTTTTCCATTTTGGCCATTTTGTACATCGGATCATTTTTTGGACCTCTTTTCCATGCGGCACCTTTCTTTTTTTGCATTTTTGGCCATTTTTGGCATCGGTCATTTTTTGGACTTCTTTGCCATGCCGCAGCGTTTTTGGCCATTTTTTTCCATTTTGGCCATTTTGTACATCGGATCATTTTTTGGACCTCTTTTCCATGCGGCACCTTCCTTTTTTTGCATTTTTGGCCACTTTTGGCATCGGTCATTTTTTGGACTTCTGTGCCATGCCGCATTGTTCTTTTGTTGCATATTTGAACATTTTTGGCATCGGTCATTTTTATGACTTCTTTGCCATGCCGCATTGTTCTTTTGTTGCATATTTGAACATTTTTGGCATCGGTCATTTTTAGGACTTCTTTGCGATGTCGCATCGTTATTTTTTTGCATTTTTGGCCATTTTTGGCATCGGTCAGTTTTTGGACTTCTTTGCCATGCCGCAGCGTTCTTTGCCATGCCGAAGCGTTCTTTTTTTGCATTTTTGGCCATTTTTGGCATCGGTCATTTTTTGGACTTTTTTGTGCCATGCAACATCGTTTTTGTTCACATTTTTGCCCATTTTTTGCCATTTTTGGCATCTGTCATTTTTGGACTTCTTTGCCATGTCGCATCGTTCTTTTTTTGCATTTTTGGCCATGTTTGGCATCGGAAATTTTTTGGACTCCTTTGCCATGCCGCAGCGTTTTCGCATTTTTGCCCATTTTTTGCCATTTTTGGCATCGGTCATTTTTGGACTTCTTTGCCATGTCGCATCGTTCTTTTTTTGCATTTTTGGCCATGTTTGGCATCGGTCAGTTTTTGGACTTCTTTGCCATGCCGCAGCGTTCTTTGCCATGCCGAAGCGTTCTTTTTTTGCATTTTTGGCCATTTTTGGCATCGGTCATTTTTTGGAATTTTTCGCCGCGCAGCATCGTTTTTTTTTTTTGCATTTTTGGCCATTTTTGGCATCGGTCCGTTTTTGGACTTATTTGACAGCCGTATCGTTGTTTTTTTTTTGCATTTTGGGCCATTTTTGGCATCGGTAATTTTTTGCTGCAGCGTTCTTTTTTTGCATTTTTGGCATTGGCCATTTTTTGGACTTCTTTGCCATGCCGCATCGTTCTTTTTTGCATTTTTGGCATCGGTCATTTTTTGGACTTCTGGGCCATGCCGCATCGTTCTTTTTTGCATTTTTGGCATCGGTCAATTTTTGGACTTCTTTGCCATGCCGCATCGTTCTTTTTTTGCATTTTTGGCAATTTTTGGCATCGGTCATTTTTTGGACCTTTTTTGGACTTCTTTGCCATGCCGCAGCGTTTTTGTTGGCTTTTTTAGCCATTTTGGCCATTTTTGACATCGGATCATTTTTTGCACTTCTTGGCCATTCCGTATCGTTCTTTTTTGCATTTTTGGCCATTTTTGACATCGGATCATTTTTTGGACTTCTTTGCCATGCCGCACGTGCTTTTTGCATTTTTGGTCATTTGTGGCATCGGTCATTTTTTAGAGTTCTTGGCCATGCCGCATCGTTCTTTTTTGCATTTTGGCTATTTTTGGCATCGGTCATTTTTTGGAATTCTTTGCCATGCCGCATCGTTCTTTTTTACATTTTTGGTCATTTTTGGCATCGGTCATTTTTTGGACTTCTTGGCCATGCCGCCTCGTTCTTTTTTTAATTTTTGGCATCGGTCATTTTTATGCCGCAGCGTTTTTGTTGGCTTTTTTAGCCATTTTGGCCATTTTTGACATCGGATCATTTTTTGCACTTCTTGGCCATTCCGTATCGTTCTTTTTTGCATTTTTGGCCATTTTTGACATCGGATCATTTTTTGGACTTCTTTGCCATGCCGCACGTGCTTTTTGCATTTTTGGTCATTTGTGGCATCGGTCATTTTTTAGAGTTCTTGGCCATGCCGCATCGTTCTTTTTTGCATTTTGGCTATTTTTGGCATCGGTCATTTTTTGGAATTCTTTGCCATGCCGCATCGTTCTTTTTTACATTTTTGGCCATTTTTGGCATCGGTCATTTTTTGGACTTCTTGGCCATGCCGCCTCGTTCTTTTTTTAATTTTTGGCATCGGTCATTTTTATGACTTCTTTGCCATGCCGCATCGTTCTTTTTTGCATTTTTGGCCATTTTTTGGACTTCTGTGCCATGCCGCATTGTTCTTTTGTTGCATATTTGAACATTTTTGGCATCGGTCATTTTTATGACTTCTTTGCCATGCCGCATTGTTCTTTTGTTGCATATTTGAACATTTTTGGCATCGGTCATTTTTAGGACTTCTTTGCGATGCCGCATCGTTATTTTTTTGCATTTTTGGCCATTTTTGGCATCGGACATTTTTTGGACTTCTTTGCCATGCGGCAGCTTTCTTTTTTTGCATTTTTGGCCATTTTTGGCATCGGTCATTTTTTGGACTTCTTTGCCATGCCGCAGCGTTTTTGGCCATTTTTTTCCATTTTGGCCATTTTGTACATCGGATCATTTTTTGGACCTCTTTTCCATGCGGCACCTTTCTTTTTTTGCATTTTTGGCCAATTTTGGCATCGGTAATTTTTTGGACTTCTTTGCCATGCCTCATCGTTCTTTTTGCATTTTTTGCCATTTTGGCCATTTTTAGTATCGGTCATTTTTTGGACTTCTTTGCCATGCCGCAGCGTTTTTGGCCATTTTTTTCCATTTTGGCCATTTTGTACATCGGATCATTTTTTGGACCTCTTTTCCATGCGGCACCTTTCTTTTTTTGCATTTTTGGCCATTTTTGGCATCGGTCATTTTTTGGACTTCTTTGCCATGCCGCAGCGTTTTTGGCCATTTTTTTCCATTTTGGCCATTTTGTACATCGGATCATTTTTTGGACCTCTTTTCCATGCGGCACCTTCCTTTTTTTGCATTTTTGGCCATTTTTGGCATCGGTCATTTTGTGGACTTCTGTGCCATGCCGCATTGTTCTTTTGTTGCATATTTGAACATTTTTGGCATCGGTCATTTTTATGACTTCTTTGCCATGCCGCATTGTTCTTTTGTTGCATATTTGAACATTTTTGGCATCGGTCATTTTTAGGACTTCTTTGCGATGTCGCATCGTTATTTTTTTGCATTTTTGGCCATTTTTGGCATCGGACATTTTTTGGACTTCTTTGCCATGCGGCAGCTTTCTTTTTTTGCATTTTTGGCAATTTTTGGCATCGGTCATTTTTTGGACTTCTTTGCCATGCCGCAGCGTTTTTGGCCATTTTTTTCCATTTTGGCCATTTTGTACATCGGATCATTTTTTGGACCTCTTTTCCATGCGGCACCTTTCTTTTTTTGCATTTTTGGCCAATTTTGGCATCGGTAATTTTTTGGGATTTCTTTGCCATGCCGCAACGTTCTTTTTTTGCATTTTTGTCCATTTTTGGCATCGGTCATTTGTTGCACTTACTTGGCAGTCGCATCGTGCTTTTTTTGCATTTTTGGCCATTTTTGGCATCGGTAATTTTGTGGATTTCTTTGCAATGCCGCATCGTTCTTTTTTTTCCTTTTTGGCCATTTTTGGCATCGGTCATTTTTTGGAGTCCATTGCCATGCCGCAGCGTGCTTTTTTTTATTTTTGGCCATTTTTGGCATCGATAATTTTGTGGACTTCTTTGATATACCGCATCGTTCTTTTTTTGCAGTTTTTGCAATTTTTGGCATCGGTAATTTTTTGGACTCCTTTGCCATGCAGAATCGTTATTTTTTTGCATTTTTGGCCATTTTTGACATCGGTCATTTTTTTGACATCGGCATCGTTCAGTTTTTGCATTTTTGGCAATTTTTTCGACTTCTTTGCCATACCGAATCGTTCTTTGTTGCATTTTTGGCCATTTTTGACATCGGTCATTTTTTGGACTCCTTTGCCATGCCGCAGCGTTCTTTTTTTGCATTTTTGGCCATTTTTGGCATCGGTCCGTTTTTGGACTTATTTGACAGCCGCATCGTTTTTTTTGCATGTTGGACTTTTTTGCCATGCAGCATCATTCTTTTTTTTCTATTTTTGGCCATTTTTGGCATCGATAATTTTGTGGACTTCTTTGGCATACCGCATCCTTCTTTTTTTGCACTTTTTGCAATTTTTGGCATCGGTCATTTTTTGGACTCCTTTGCCATGCCACAGCGCTCTTTTTTTGCATTTTTGGCCATTTTTGTCATCGGTCATTTTTTGGACTCCTTTGCCATTCGCAGTGTTCTTTTTTTTTATTTTTGGCCATTTATGGCATCGGTCATTTTTTGGACTTCTTTGCCATGACGGGTTGTTCTTTTTTTGCATTTTTGCCATTTTTGGCATCTGTCATTTTTGGACTTCTTTGCCATGTCGCATCGTTCTTTTTTTGCATTTTTGGCCATGTTTGGCATCGGAAATTTTTTTGCCTCCTTTGCCATTCGTAGCGTTCTATTTTTGCATTTTTGGCCATTTTTGACATCGGTCATTTTTTTGACATCGGCATCGTTCAGGTTTTGCATTTTTGGCAATTTTTTCGACTTCTTTGCCATACCGAATCGTTCTTTGTTGCATTTTTGGCCATTTTTGACATCGGTCATTTTTTGGACTCCTTTGCCATGCCGCAGCGTTCTTTTTTTGCATTTTTGGCCATTTTTGTCATCGGTCATTTTTTTGCCTCCTTTGCCATTCGTAGCGTTCTATTTTTGCATTTTTGGCCATTTTTGGCATCGGTCATTTTTTGGACTTCTTTGCAATGACGCGTTGTTCTTTTTTTGCATTTTGGCCATTTTTGGCATCGGTCATTTTTTGGACTTTTTTGTGCCATGCAACATCGTTTTTGTTCACATTTTTGCCCTTTTTTTGCCATTTTTGGCATCTGTCATTTTTGGACTTCTTTGCCATGTCGCATCGTTCTTTTTTTGCATTTTTGGCCATGTTTGGCATCGGAAATTTTTTGGACTCCTTTGCCATGCCGCAGCGTTCTTTTTTTGCATTTTTGGCCATTTTTGGCATCGGTCATTTTTTGGACTTCTTTGCAATGACGCGTTGTTCTTTTTTTGCATTTTGGCCATTTTTGGCATCGGTCATTTTTTGGACTTTTTTGTGCCATGCAGCATCGTTTTTGTTCACATTTTTGCCCATTTTTTGCCATTTTTGGCATCTGTCATTTTTGGACCTCTTTGCCATGTCGCATCGTTCTTTTTGTGCATTTTTGGCCATGTTTGGCATCGGAAATTTTTTGGACTCCTTTGCCATGCAGCAGCGTTCTTTTTTTGCATTTTTGGCCATTTTTGGCATCGATAATTTTGTGGACTTCTTTGATATACCGCATCGTTCTTTTTTTGCAGTTTTTGCAATTTTTGGCATCGGTAATTTTTTGGACTCCTTTGCCATGCCGCATCGTTCTTTTTTGCATGTTTTGCCATTTTTGTCATCGGTAATTTTTTGGACTCCTTTGCCATTCGTAGCGTTCTATTTTTGCATTTTTGGCCATTTTTGGCCATTTTTGGCATCGGTCATTTTTTGGACTTCTTTGCAATGACGCGTTGTTCTTTTTTTTGCATTTTGGCCATTTTTGGCATCGGTCATTTTTTGGACTTTTTTGTGCAATGCAGCATCGTTTTTGTTCGCATTTTTGCCCATTTTTGGCCATTTTTGTCATCGGTCATTTTTTGGACTCCTTTGCCATTCGCATCGTTCTATTTTTGCATTTTTGGCCATTTTTGGCATCGGTCATTTTTTGGACTTTTTTGCCATGCAGCATCGTTCTATTTTTGCATTTTTGGACATTTTTGGCATCGGTCATTTTTTGGACTTTTTTGCCATGCAGCATCGTTCTTTTTTTGTATTTTTGGCAATTTTTTTCGACTTCTTTGATATACCGCATCGTTCTTTTTTTGCAGTTTTTGCAATTTTTGGCATCGGTAATTTTTTGGACTCCTTTGCCATGCCGCAGCGTTCTTTTTTGCATTTTTGGCATCGATAATTTTGTGGACTTCTTTGATATACCGTATCGTTCTTTTTTTGCAGCTTTTGCAATTTATGGCATCGGTAATTTTTTGGACTTCCTTGCCATGACGCGTTGTTCTTTTTTTCCATTTTGGCCATTTTTGGCATCGGTCATTTTTTGGACTTCTTTGCCATGCCGCAGCGTTCTTTTTTTGCATTTTTGGCCATTTTTGTCATCGGTCATTTTTTGGACTCCTTTGCCATTCGCATCGTTCTATTTTTGCATTTTTGGCCATTTTTGGCATCGGTCATTTTTTGGACTTTTTTGCCATGCAGCATCGTTCTATTTTTGCATTTTTGCACATTTTTGGCATCGGTCATTTTTTGGACTTTTTTGCCATGCAGCATCGTTCTTTTTTTGTATTTTTGGCAATTTTTTCGACTTCTTTGTCATACCGAATCGCTCTTTTTACATTTTTGATTTTTGGCATCGATAATTTTGTGGACTTCTTTGATATACCGCATCGTTCTTTTTTTGCAGTTTTTGCAATTTTTGGAATCGGTAATTTTTTGGACTCCTTTGCCATGCCGCAGCGTTCTTTTTTGCATTTTTGGCATAGATAATTTTGTGGGCTTCTTTGATATACCGTATCGTTCTTTTTTTGCAGCTTTTGCAATTTTTGGCATCGGTAATTTTTTGGACTCCTTTACCATGCCGCAGCGTTCTTTTTTGCATTTTGGCCATTTTTATCATCGGTCATTTTTTGAACTCCTTTGCCATTCGCAGCATTCTTTTTTTTTTATTTTTGGCCATTTTTGGCATCGATAATTTTGTGGACTTCTTTGATATACCGCATCGTTCTTTTTTTGCAGTTTTTGCAATTTTTGGCATCGGTAATTTTTTGGACTCCTTTGCCATGCAGAATCGTTATTTTTTTGCATTTTTGGCCATTTTTGACATCGGTCATTTTTTTGACATCGGCATCGTTCAGTTTTTGCCGTTTTGGCAATTTTTTCGACTTCTTTGCCATACCGAATCGTTCTTTTTTGCATTTTTGGCCATTTTTGACATCGGTAATTTTTTGGACTCCTTTGCCATGCCGCAGCGTTCTTTTTTGCATTTTTAGCCATTTTTGTCATCGGCAATTTTTTGGACTCCTTGGCTATTCGCAGCGTTCTATTGTTGCATTTTTGGCCATTTTTGGCATCGGTCATTTTTTGGACTTCTGTGCCATGACGCGTTGTTCTTTTTTTGCATTTTGGCCATTTTTGTCATCGGTCATTTTTTGGACTCCTTTGCCATTCGCAGCGTTCTTTTTTTTATTTTTGGCCATTTTTGGCATCGATAATTTTGTGGACTTCTTTGATATACCGCATCGTTCTTTTTTTGCAGTTTTTGCAATTTTTGGCATCGGTAATTTTTTGGACTCCTTTGCCATGCAGAATCGTTATTTTTTTGCATTTTTGGCCATTTTTGACATCGGTCATTTTTTTGACATCGGCATCGTTCAGTTTTTGCATTTTTGGCAATTTTTTCAACTTCTTTGCCATACCGAATCCTTCTTTGTTGCATTTTTGGCCATTTTTGACATCGGTCATTTTTTGGACTCCTTTGCCATGCCGCAGCGTTCTTTTTTTGCATTTTTGGCCATTTTTGGCATCGGTCCGTTTTTGGACTTATTTGACAGCCGCATCGTTTTTTTTTGCATGTTGGACTTTTTTGCCATGCAGCATCATTCTTTTTTTTGTATTTTTGGCCATTTTTGGCATCGATAATTTTGTGGACTTCTTTGGCATACCGCATCCTTCTTTTTTTGCACTTTTTGCAATTTTTGGCATCGGTCATTTTTTGGACTCCTTTGCCATGCCACAGCGCTCTTTTTTTGCATTTTTGGCCATTTTTGTCATCGGTCATTTTTTGGACTCCTTTGCCATTCGCAGTGTTCTTTTTTTTTAATTTTGGCCATTTATGGCATCGGTCATTTTTTGGACTTCTTTGCCATGACGCGTTGTTCTTTTTTTGCATTTTGGCCATTTTTGGCATCGGTCATTTTTTGGACTTTTTTGTGCCATGCAACATCGTTTTTGTTCACATTTTTGCCCATTTTTTGCCATTTTTGGCATCTGTCATTTTTGGACTTCTTTGCCATGTCGCATCGTACTTTTTTTGCATTTTTGGCCATGTTTGGCATCGGAAATTTTTTTGCCTCCTTTGCCATTCGTAGCGTTCTATTTTTGCATTTTTGGCCATTTTTGACATCGGTCATTTTTTTGACATCGGCATCGTTCAGTTTTTGCATTTTTGGCAATTTTTTCGACTTCTTTGCCATACCGAATCGTTCTTTGTTGCATTTTTGGCCATTTTTGACATCGGTCATTTTTTGGACTCCTTTGCCATGCCGCAGCGTTCTTTTTTTGCATTTTTGGCCATTTTTGTCATCGGTCATATTTTTGCCTCCTTTGCCATTCGTAGCGTTCTATTTTTGCATTTTTGGCCATTTTTGGCATCGATAATTTTGTGGACTTCTTTGGCATACCGCATCCTTCTTTTTTTGCACTTTTTGCAATTTTTTGCATCGGTCATTTTTTGGACTCCTTTGCCATGCCACAGCGCTCTTTTTTTGCATTTTTGGCCATTTTTGTCATCGGTCATTTTTTGGACTCCTTTGCCATGCCGCAGCGTTCTTTTTTTGCATTTTTGGCCATTTTTGGCATCGGTCCGTTTTTGGACTTATTTGACAGCCGCATCGTTTTTTTTTGCATGTTGGACTTTTTTGCCATGCAGCATCATTCTTTTTTTTGTATTTTTGGCCATTTTTGGCATCGATAATTTTGTGGACTTCTTTGGCATACCGCATCCTTCTTTTTTTGCACTTTTTGCAATTTTTGGCATCGGTCATTTTTTGGACTCCTTTGCCATGCCACAGCGCTCTTTTTTTGCATTTTTGGCCATTTTTGTCATCGGTCATTTTTTGGACTCCTTTGCCATTCGCAGTGTTCTTTTTTTTTATTTTTGGCCATTTATGGCATCGGTCATTTTTTGGACTTCTTTGCCATGACGCGTTGTTCTTTTTTTGCATTTTGGCCATTTTTGGCATCGGTCATTTTTTGGACTTTTTTGTGCCATGCAACATCGTTTTTGTTCACATTTTTGCCCATTTTTTGCCATTTTTGGCATCTGTCATTTTTGGACTTCTTTGCCATGTCGCATCGTTCTTTTTTTGCATTTTTGGCCATGTTTGGCATCGGAAATTTTTTTGCCTCCTTTGCCATTCGTAGCGTTCTATTTTTGCATTTTTGGCCATTTTTGACATCGGTCATTTTTGTGACATCGGTATCGTTCAGTTTTTGCATTTTTGGCAATTTTTTCGACTTCTTTGCCATACCGAATCGTTCTTTGTTGCATTTTTGGCCATTTTTGACATCGGTCATTTTTTGGACTCCTTTGCCATGCCGCAGCGTTCTTTTTTTGCATTTTTGGCCATTATTGTCATCGGTCATTTTTTTGCCTCCTTTGCCATTCGTAGCGTTCTATTTTTGCATTTTTGGCCATTTTTGGCATCGGTCATTTTTTGGACTTCTTTGCAATGACGCGTTGTTCTTTTTTTGCATTTTGGCCATTTTTGGCATCGGTCATTTTTTGGACTTTTTTGTGCCATGCAACATCGTTTTTGTTCACATTTTTGCCCATTTTTTGCCATTTTTGGCATCTGTCATTTTTGGACTTCTTTGCCATGTCGCATCGTTCTTTTTTTGCATTTTTGGCCATGTTTGGCATCGGAAATTTTTTGGACTCCTTTGCCATGCCGCAGCGTTCTTTTTTTGCATTTTTGGCCATTTTTGGCATCGGTCATTTTTTGGACTTCTTTGCAATGACGCGTTGTTCTTTTTTTGCATTTTGGCCATTTTTGGCATCGGTCATTTTTTGGACTTTTTTGTGCCATGCAGCATCGTTTTTGTTCACATTTTTGCCCATTTTTTGCCATTTTTGGCATCTGTCATTTTTGGACGTCTTTGCCATGTCGCATCGTTCTTTTTTTGCATCGATAATTTTGTGGACTTCTTTGATATACCGCATCGTTCTTTTTTTGCAGTTTTTGCAATTTTTGGCATCGGTAATTTTTTGGACTCCTTTGCCATGCCGCAGCGTTCTTTTTTGCATTTTTGGCATCGATAATTTTGTGGACTTCTTTGATATACCGTATCGTTCTTTTTTTGCAGCTTTTGCAATTTATGGCATCGGTCATTTTTTGGACTTCCTTGCCATGACGCGTTGTTCTTTTTTTCCATTTTTGGCATCGGTCATTTTTTGGACTTCTTTGCCATGCCGCAGCGTTCTTTTTTTGCATTTTTGGCCATTTTTGTCATCGGTCATTTTTTGGACTCCTTTGCCATTCGCATCGTTCTATTTTTGCATTTTTGGCCATTTTTGGCATCGGTCATTTTTTGGACTTTTTTGCCATGCAGCATCGTTATATTTTTGCATTTTTGCACATTTTTGGCATCGGTCATTTTTTGGACTTTTTTGCCATGCAGCATCGTTCTTTTTTTGTATTTTTGGCAATTTTTTCGACTTCTTTGTCATACCGAATCGCTCTTTTTACATTTTTGGCCATTTTTGGCATCGATAATTTTGTGGACTTCTTTGATATACCGCATCGTTCTTTTTTTGCAGTTTTTGCAATTTTTGGAATCGGTAATTTTTTGGACTCCTTTGCCATGCCGCAGCGTTCTTTTTTGCATTTTTGGCATCGATAATTTTGTGGGCTTCTTTGATATACCGTATCGTTCTTTTTTTGCAGCTTTTGCAATTTTTGGCATCGGTAATTTTTTGGACTCCTTTACCATGCCGCAGCGTTCTTTTTTGCATTTTGGCCATTTTTATCATCGGTCATTTTTTGAACTCCTTTGCCATTCGCAGCGTTCTTTTTTTTTTATTTTTGGCCATTTTTGGCATCGATAATTTTGTGGACTTCTTTGATATACCGCATCGTTCTTTTTTTGCAGTTTTTGCAATTTTTGGCATCGGTAATTTTTTGGACTCCTTTGCCATGCAGAATCGTTATTTTTTTGCATTTTTGGCCATTTTTGACATCGGTCATTTTTTTGACATCGGCATCGTTCAGTTTTTGCCGTTTTGGCAATTTTTTCGACTTCTTTGCCATACCGAATCGTTCTTTTTTGCATTTTTGGCCATTTTTGACATCGGTAATTTTTTGGACTCCTTGGCTATTCGCAGCGTTCTATTTTTGCATTTTTGGCAATTTTTTCGACTTCTTTGCCATACCGAATCGTTCTTTGTTGCATTTTTGGCCATTTTTGACATCGGTCATTTTTTGGACTCCTTGGCCACGCCGCAGCGTTCTTTTTTTGCATTTTTGGCCATTTTTGGCATCGGTCCGTTTTTGGACTTATTTGACAGCCGCATCGTTTTTTTTTGCATGTTGGACTTTTTTGCCATGCAGCATCATTCTTTTTTTTGTATTTTTGGCCATTTTTGGCATCGATAATTTTGTGGACTTCTTTGGCATACCGCATCCTTCTTTTTTTGCACTTTTTGCAATTTTTGGCATCGGTCATTTTTTGGACTCCTTTGCCATGCCACAGCGCTCTTTTTTTGCATTTTTGGCCATTTTTGTCATCGGTCATTTTTTGGACTCCTTTGCCATTCGCAGTGTTCTTTTTTTTATTTTTGGCCATTTATGGCATCGGTCATTTTTTGGACTTCTTTGCCATGACGCGTTGTTCTTTTTTTGCATTTTGGCCATTTTTGGCATCGGTCATTTTTTGGACTTTTTTGTGCCATGCAACATCGTTTTTGTTCACATTTTTGCCCATTTTTTGCCATTTTTGGCATCTGTCATTTTTGGACTTCTTTGCCATGTCGCATCGTTCTTTTTTTGCATTTTTGGCCATGTTTGGCATCCGAAATTTTTTTGCCTCCTTTGCCATTCGTAGCGTTCTATTTTTGCATTTTTGGCCATTTTTGACATCGGTCATTTTTTTGACATCGGCATCGTTCAGTTTTTGCATTTTTGGCAATTTTTTCGACTTCTTTGCCATACCGAATCGTTCTTTGTTGCATTTTTGGCCATTTTTGACATCGGTCATTTTTTGGACTCCTTTGCCATGCCGCAGCGTTCTTTTTTTGCATTTTTGGCCATTTTTGTCATCGGTCATTTTTTTGCCTCCTTTGCCATTCGTAGCGTTCTATTTTTGCATTTTTGGCCATTTTTGGCATCGGTCATTTTTTGGACTTCTTTGCAATGACGCGTTGTTCTTTTTTTGCATTTTGGCCATTTTTGGCATCGGTCATTTTTTGGACTTTTTTGTGCCATGCAACATCGTTTTTGTTCACATTTTTGCCCATTTTTTGCCATTTTTGGCATCTGTCATTTTTGGACTTCTTTGCCATGTCGCATCGTTCTTTTTTTGCATTTTTGGCCATGTTTGGCATCGGAAATTTTTTGGACTCCTTTGCCATGCCGCAGCGTTCTTTTTTGCATTTTTGGCCATTTTTGGCATCGGTCATTTTTTGGACTTCTTTGCAATGACGCGTTGTTCTTTTTTTGCATTTTGGCCATTTTTGGCATCGGTCATTTTTTGGACTTTTTTGTGCCATGCAGCATCGTTTTTGTTCACATTTTTGCCCATTTTTTGCCATTTTTGGCATCTGTCATTTTTGGACCTCTTTGCCATGTCGCATCGTTCTTTTTTTGCATTTTTGGCCATGTTTGGCATCGGTAATTTTTTGGACTCCTTTGCCATGCCGCAGCGTTCTTTTTTGCATGTTTGGCCATTTTTGTCATCGGTAATTTTTTGGACTCCTTTGCCATTCGTAGCGTTCTATTTTTGCATTTTTGGCCATTTTTGGCCATTTTTGGCATCGGTCATTTTTTGGACTTCTTTGCAATGACGCGTTGTTCTTTTTTTTGCATTTTGGCCATTTTTGGCATCGGTCATTTTTTGGACTTTTTTGTGCAATGCAGCATCGTTTTTGTTCGCATTTTTGCCCATTTTTGGCCATTTTTGTCATCGGTCATTTTTTGGACTCCTTTGCCATTCGCATCGTTCTATTTTTGCATTTTTGGCCATTTTTGGCATCGGTCATTTTTTGGACTTTTTTGCCATGCAGCATCGTTCTATTTTTGCATTTTTGGACATTTTTGGCATCGGTCATTTTTTGGACTTTTTTGCCATGCAGCATCGTTCTTTTTTTGTATTTTTGGCAATTTTTTCGACTTCTTTGTCATACCGAATCGCTCCTTTTACATTTTTGGCCATTTTTGGCATCGATAATTTTGTGGACTTCTTTGATATACCGCATCGTTCTTTTTTTGCAGTTTTTGCAATTTTTGGCATCGGTAATTTTTTGGACTCCTTTGCCATGCCGCAGCGTTCTTTTTTGCATTTTTGGCATCGATAATTTTGTGGACTTCTTTGATATACCGTATCGTTCTTTTTTTGCAGCTTTTGCAATTTATGGCATCGGTCATTTTTTGGACTTCCTTGCCATGACGCGTTGTTCTTTTTTTCCATTTTGGCCATTTTTGGCATCGGTCATTTTTTGGACTTCTTTGCCATGCCGCAGCGTTCTTTTTTTGCATTTTTGGCCATTTTTGTCATCGGTCATTTTTTGGACTCCTTTGCCATTCGCATCGTTCTATTTTTGCATTTTTGGCCATTTTTGGCATCGGTCATTTTTGGACTTCTTTGCCATGTCGCATCGTTCTTTTTTTGCATTTTTGGCCATGTTTGGCATCGGTAAGTTTTTGGACTTCTTTGCCATGCCGCAGCGTTCTTTGCCATGCCGCAGCGTTCTTTTTTTGCATTTTTGGCCATTTTTGGCATCGGTCATTTTTTGGAATTTTTCGCCGCGCAGCATCGTTTTTTTTTTGCGTTCATCGTTCTTTTTTTGCACTTTTTGCAATTTTTGGCATGGGTAATTTTTTGGACTCCTTTACCATGCCGCAGCGTTCTTTTTTGCATTTTGGCCATTTTTATCATCGGTCATTTTTTGAACTCCTTTGCCATTCGCAGCGTTCTTTTTTTTTATTTTTGGCCATTTATGGCATCGGTCATTTTTTGGACTTCTTTGCCATGACGCGTTGTTCTTTTTTTGCCTTTTTGCCATTTTTGGCATCGGTCATTTTTTGGACTTTTTTGTGCCATGCAACATCGTTTTTGTTCACATTTTTGCCCATTTTTTGCCATTTTTGGCATCTGTCATTTTTGGACTTCTTTGCCATGTCGCATCGTTCTTTTTTTGCATTTTTGGCCATGTTTGGCATCGGAAATTTTTTTGCCTCCTTTGCCATTCGTAGCGTTCTATTTTTGCATTTTTGGCCATTTTTGACATCGGTCATTTTTTTGACATCGGCATCGTTCAGTTTTTGCATTTTTGGCAATTTTTTCGACTTCTTTGCCATACCGAATCGTTCTTTGTTGCATTTTTGGCCATTTTTGACATCGGTCATTTTTTGGACTCCTTTGCCATGCCGCAGCGTTCTTTTTTTGCATTTTTGGCCATTTTTGTCATCGGTCATTTTTTTGCCTCCTTTGCCATTCGTAGCGTACTATTTTTGCATTTTTGGCCATTTTTGGCATCGGTTATTTTCTGGACTTCTTTGCCATGCCGCATCGTTCTATTTTTGCATTTTTGGCCATTTTTGGCATCGGTCATTTTTTGGGCTTCTTTGCCATGGCGCATCGTTCTTTTTTTGCATTTTTGGCCATTTTTGGCATCGGAAATTTTTTGGACTCCTTTGCCATGCCGCAGCGTTGCAGCATCGTTTTTGTTCACATTTTTGCCCATTTTTTGCCATTTTTGGCATCTGTCATTTTTGGACCTCTTTGCCATGTCGCATCGTTCTTTTTTTGCATTTTTGGCCATGTTTGGCATCGGAAATTTTTTGGACTCCTTTGCCATGCAGCAGCGTTCTTTTTTTGCATTTTTGGCCATTTTTGGCATCGATAATTTTGTGGACTTCTTTGATATACCGCATCGTTCTTTTTTTGCAGTTTTTGCAATTTTTGGCATCGGTAATTTTTTGGACTCCTTTGCCATGCCGCAGCGTTCTTTTTTGCATGTTTGGCCATTTTTGTCATCGGTAATTTTTTGGACTCCTTTGCCATTCGTAGCGTTCTATTTTTGCATTTTTGGCCATTTTTGGCCATTTTTGGCATCGGTCATTTTTTGGACTTCTTTGCAATGACGCGTTGTTCTTTTTTTTGCATTTTGGCCATTTTTGGCATCGGTCATTTTTTGGACTTTTTTGTGCAATGCAGCATCGTTTTTGTTCGCATTTTTGCCCATTTTTGGCCATTTTTGTCATCGGTCATTTTTTGGACTCCTTTACCATTCGCATCGTTCTATTTTTGCATTTTTGGCCATTTTTGGCATCGGTCATTTTTTGGACTTTTTTGCCATGCAGCATCGTTCTATTTTTGCATTTTTGGACATTTTTGGCATCGGTCATTTTTTGGACTTTTTTGCCATGCAGCATCGTTCTTTTTTTGTATTTTTGGCAATTTTTTCGACTTCTTTGTCATACCGAATCGCTCCTTTTACATTTTTGGCCATTTTTGGCATCGATAATTTTGTGGACTTCTTTGATATACCGCATCCTTCTTTTTTTGCAGTTTTTGCAATTTTTGGCATCGGTAATTTTTTGGACTCCTTTGCCATGCCGCAGCGTTCTTTTTTGCATTTTTGGCATCGATAATTTTGTGGACTTCTTTGATATACCGTATCGTTCTTTTTTTGCAGCTTTTGCAATTTATGGCATCGGTCATTTTTTGGACTTCCTTGCCATGACGCGTTGTTCTTTTTTTCCATTTTGGCCATTTTTGGCATCGGTCATTTTTTGGACTTCTTTGCCATGCCGCAGCGTTCTTTTTTTGCATTTTTGGCCATTTTTGTCATCGGTCATTTTTTGGACTCCTTTGCCATTCGCATCGTTCTATTTTTGCATTTTTGGCCATTTTTGGCATCGGTCATTTTTTGGACTTTTTTGCCATGCAGCATCGTTCTATTTTTGCATTTTTGCACATTTTTGGCATCGGTCATTTTTTGGACTTTTTTGCCATGCAGCATCGTTCTTTTTTTGTATTTTTGGCAATTTTTTCGACTTCTTTGTCATACCGAATCGCTCTTTTTACATTTTTGGCCATTTTTGGCATCGATAATTTTGTGGACTTCTTTGATATACCGCATCGTTCTTTTTTTGCAGTTTTTGCAATTTTTGGAATCGGTAATTTTTTGGACTCCTTTGCCATGCCGCAGCGTTCTTTTTTGCATTTTTGGCATCGATAATTTTGTGGGCTTCTTTGATATACCGTATCGTTCTTTTTTTGCAGCTTTTGCAATTTTTGGCATCGGTAATTTTTTGGACTCCTTTACCATGCCGCAGCGTTCTTTTTTGCATTTTGGCCATTTTTATCATCGGTCATTTTTTGAACTCCTTTGCCATTCGCAGCGTTCTTTTTTTTTTATTTTTGGCCATTTTTGGCATCGATAATTTTGTGGACTTCTTTGATATACCGCATCGTTCTTTTTTTGCAGTTTTTGCAATTTTTGGCATCGGTAATTTTTTGGACTCCTTTGCCATGCAGAATCGTTATTTTTTTGCATTTTTGGCCATTTTTGACATCGGTCATTTTTTTGACATCGGCATCGTTCAGTTTTTGCCGTTTTGGCAATTTTTTCGACTTCTTTGGCATACCGAATCGTTCTTTTTTGCATTTTTGGCCATTTTTGACATCGGTCATTTTTTGGACTCCTTTGCCATGCCGCAGCGTTCTTTTTTTGCATTTTTGGCCATTTTTGTCATCGGTCATTTTTTTGCCTCCTTTGCCATTCGTAGCGTTCTATTTTTGCATTTTTGGCCATTTTTGGCATCGGTCATTTTTTGGACTTCTTTGCAATGACGCGTTGTTCTTTTTTTGCATTTTGGCCATTTTTGGCATCGGTCATTTTTTGGACTTTTTTGTGCCATGCAGCATCGTTTTTGTTCACATTTTTGCCCATTTTTTGCCATTTTTGGCATCTGTCATTTTTGGACCTCTTTGCCATGTCGCATCGTTCTTTTTTTGCATTTTTGGCCATGTTTGGCATCGGAAATTTTTTGGACTCCTTTGCCATGCAGCAGCGTTCTTTTTTTGCATTTTTGGCCATTTTTGGCATCGATAATTTTGTGGACTTCTTTGATATACCGCATCGTTCTTTTTTTGCAGTTTTTGCAATTTTTGGCATCGGTAATTTTTTGGACTCCTTTGCCATGCCGCAGCGTTCTTTTTTGCATGTTTGGCCATTTTTGTCATCGGTAATTTTTTGGACTGCTTTGCCATTCGTAGCGTTCTATTTTTGCATTTTTGGGCATTTTTGGCATCGGTCATTTTTTGGACTTCTTTGCAATGACGCGTAGTTCTTTTTTTTGCATTTTGGCCATTTTTGGCATCGGTAATTTTTTGGACTTTTTTGTGCCATGCAGCATCGTTTTTGTTCGCATTTTTGCCCATTTTTTGCCATTTTTGGCATCGGTCATTTTTGGACTTCTTTGCCATGTCGCATCGTTCTTTTTTTGCATTTTTGGCCATGTTTGGCATCGGTAAGTTTTTGGACTTCTTTGCTATGCCGCAGCGTTCTTTGCCATGCCGCAGCGTTCTTTTTTTGCATTTTTGGCCATTTTTGGCATCGGTCATTTTTTGGAATTTTTCGCTGCGCAGCATCGTTTTTTTTTGCATTTTTGGCCATTTTTGGCATCGGTCCGTTTTTGGACTTATTTGACAGCCGTATCGGTCATTTTTTGGTCTTCTGGGCCATGCCGCATCGTTCTTTTTTGCATTTTTGGCATCGGTCAATTTTTGGACGTCTTTGCCATGCCGCATCGTTCTTTTTTTGCATTTTTTGCAATTTTTGGCATCGGTCATTTTTTGGACCTTTTTTGGACTTCTTTGCCATGCCGCAGCGTTTTTGTTGGCTTTTTTAGCCATTTTGGCCATTTTTGACATCGGATCTTTTTCTGCACTTCTTGGCCATGCCGTATCGTTCTTTTTTGCATTTTTGGCCACTTTTGACATCGGATCATTTTTTGGACTTCTTTGCCATGCCGCACGTGCTTTTTTGCATTTTTAATCATTGGTCATTTTTTGGACTTCCTTGCCATGACGCGTTGTACTTTTTTTCCATTCTGGCCATTTTTGGCATCGGTCATTTTTTGGACTTCTTTGCCATGCCGCAGCGTTCTTTTTTTGCATTTTTGGCCATTTTTGTCATCGGTCATTTTTTGGACTCCTTTGCCATTCGCATCGTTCTATTTTTGCATTTTTGGCCATTTTTGGCATCGGTCATTTTTTGGACTTTTTTGCCATGCAGCATCGTTCTATTTTTGCATTTTTGCACATTTTTGGCATCGGTCATTTTTTGGACTTTTTTGCCATGCAGCATCGTTCTTTTTTTGTATTTTTGGCAATTTTTTCGACTTCTTTGTCATACCGAATCGCTCTTTTTACATTTTTGGCCATTTTTGCCATCGATAATTTTGTGGACTTCTTTGATATACCGCATCGTTCTTTTTTTGCAGTTTTTGCAATTTTTGGAATCGGTAATTTTTTGGACTCCTTTGCCATGCCGCAGCGTTCTTTTTTGCATTTTTGGCATCGATAATTTTGTGGGCTTCTTTGATATACCGTATCGTTCTTTTTTTGCAGCTTTTGCAATTTTTGGCATCGGTAATTTTTTGGACTCCTTTGCCATGCCGCAGCGTTCTTTTTTGCATTTTGGCCATTTTTATCATCGGTCATTTTTTGAACTCCTTTGCCATTCGCAGCGTTCTTTTTTTTTTATTTTTGGCCATTTTTGGCATCGATAATTTTGTGGACTTCTTTGATATACCGCATCGTTCTTTTTTTGCAGTTTTTGCAATTTTTGGCATCGGTAATTTTTTGGACTCCTTTGCCATGCAGAATCGTTATTTTTTTGCATTTTTGGCCATTTTTGACATCGGTCATTTTTTTGACATCGGCATCGTTCAGTTTTTGCCGTTTTGGCAATTTTTTCGACTTCTTTGACATACCGAATCGTTCTTTTTTGCATTTTTGGCCATTTTTGACATCGGTCATTTTTTGGACTCCTTTGCCATGCCGCAGCGTTCTTTTTTTGCATTTTTGGCCATTTTTGTCATCGGTCATTTTTTTGCCTCCTTTGCCATTCGTAGCGTTCTATTTTTGCATTTTTGGCCATTTTTGGCATCGGTCATTTTTTGGACTTCTTTGCAATGACGCGTTGTTCTTTTTTTGCATTTTGGCCATTTTTGGCATCGGTCATTTTTTGGACTTTTTTGTGCCATGCAGCATCGTTTTTGTTCACATTTTTGCCCATTTTTTGCCATTTTTGGCATCTGTCATTTTTGGACCTCTTTGCCATGTCGCATCGTTCTTTTTTTGCATTTTTGGCCATGTTTGGCATCGGAAATTTTTTGGACTCCTTTGCCATGCAGCAGCGTTCTTTTTTTGCATTTTTGGCCATTTTTGGCATCGATAATTTTGTGGACTTCTTTGATATACCGCATCGTTCTTTTTTTGCAGTTTTTGCAATTTTTGGCATCGGTAATTTTTTGGACTCCTTTGCCATGCCGCAGCGTTCTTTTTTGCATGTTTGGCCATTTTTGTCATCGGTAATTTTTTGGACTCCTTTGCCATTCGTAGCGTTCTATTTTTGCATTTTTGGCCATTTTTGGCATCGGTCATTTTTTGGACTTCTTTGCAATGACGCGTTGTTCTTTTTTTTGCATTTTGGCCATTTTTGGCATCGGTCATTTTTTGGACTTTTTTGTGCCATGCAGCATCGTTTTTGTTCGCATTTTTGCCCATTTTTTGCCATTTTTGGCATCGGTCATTTTTGGACTTCTTTGCCATGTCGCATCGTTCTTTTTTTGCATTTTTGGCCATGTTTGGCATCGGTAAGTTTTTGGACTTCTTTGCCATGCCGCAGCGTTCTTTGCCATGCTGCAGCGTTCTTTTTTTGCATTTTTGGCCATTTTTGGCATCGGTCATTTTTTGGAATTTTTCGCCGCGCAGCATCGTTTTTTTTTTGCATTTTTGGCCATTTTTGGCATCGGTCTGTTTTTGGACTTATTTGACAGCCGTATCGTAGTTTTTTTTTGCATTTTGGGCCATTTTTGGCATCGGTCATTTTTTGCCGCAGCGTTCTTTTTTTGCATTTTTGGCCATTTTTGGCATTGGCCATTTTTTGGACTTCTGTGCCATGCCGCATCGTTCTTTTTTGCATTTTTGGCATCGGTCATTTTTTGGACTTCTGGGCCATGCCGCATCGTTCTTTTTTGCATTTTTGGCATCGGTCAATTTTTGGACTTCTTTGCCATGCCGCATCGTTCTTTTTTTGCATTTTTGGCAATTTTTGGCATCGGTCATTTTTTGGACCTTTTTTGGACTTCTTTGCCATGCCGCAGCGTTTTTGTTGGCTTTTTTAGCCATTTTGGCCATTTTTGACATCGGATCATTTTTTGCACTTCTTGGCCATGCCGTATCGTTCTTTTTTGCATTTTTGGCCATTTTTGACATCGGATCATTTTTTGGACTTCTTTGCCATGCCGCATGTGCTTTTTTGCATTTTTAATCATTTGTGGCATCGGTCATTTTTTAGAGTTCTTGGCCATGCCGCATCGTTCTTTTTTGAATTTTGGATATTTTTGGCATCGGTCATTTTTTGGAATTCTTTGCCATGCCGCATCGTTCTTTTTTACATTTTTGGCCATTTTTGGCATCGGTCATTTTTTGGACTTCTTGGCCATGCCGCCTCGTTCTTTTTTTAATTTTTGGCATCGGTCATTTTTATGACTTCTTTGCCATGCCGCATCGTTCTTTTTTGCATTTTTGGCCATTTTTTGGACTTCTGTGCCATGCCGCATTGTTCTTTTGTTGCATATTTGAACATTTTTGGCATCGGTCATTTTTAGGACTTCTTTGCGATGCCGCATCGTTATTTTTTTGCATTTTTGGCCATTTTTGGCATCGGACATTTTTTGGACTTCTGTGCCATGCCGCATTGTTCTTTTGTTGCATATTTGAACATTTTTGGCATCGGTCATTTTTAGGACTTCTTTGCGATGCCGCATCGTTCTTTTTTGCATTTTGGCCATTTTTATCATCGGTCATTTTTTGAACTCCTTTGCCATTCGCAGCGTTCTTTTTTTTTTATTTTTGGCCATTTTTGGCATCGATAATTTTGTGGACTTCTTTGATATACCGCATCGTTCTTTTTTTGCAGTTTTTGCAATTTTTGGCATCGGTAATTTTTTGGACTCCTTTGCCATGCAGAATCGTTATTTTTTTGCATTTTTGGCCATTTTTGACATCGGTCATTTTTTTGACATCGGCATCGTTCAGTTTTTGCCGTTTTGGCAATTTTTTCGACTTCTTTGCCATACCGAATCGTTCTTTTTTGCATTTTTGGCCATTTTTGACATCGGTCATTTTTTGGACTCCTTTGCCATGCCGCAGCGTTCTTTTTTTGCATTTTTGGCCATTTTTGGCATCGGTCATTTTTTGGACTTCTTTGCAATGACGCGTTGTTCTTTTTTTGCATTTTGGCCATTTTTGGCATCGGTCATTTTTTGGACTTTTTTGTGCCATGCAGCATCGTTTTTGTTCACATTTTTGCCCATTTTTTGCCATTTTTGGCATCTGTCATTTTTGGACCTCTTTGCCATGTCGCATCGTTCTTTTTTTGCATTTTTGGCCATGTTTGGCATCGGAAATTTTTTGGACTCCTGTGCCATGCAGCAGCGTTCTTTTTTTGCATTTTTGGCCATTTTTGGCATCGATAATTTTGTGGACTTCTTTGATATACCGCATCGTTCTTTTTTTGCAGTTTTTGCAATTTTTGGCATCGGTAATTTTTTGGACTCCTTTGCCATGCCGCAGCGTTCTTTTTTGCATGTTTGGCCATTTTTGTCATCGGTAATTTTTTGGACTCCTTTGCCATTCGTAGCTTTCTATTTTTGCATTTTTGGCCATTTTTGGAATCGGTCATTTTTTGGACTTCTTTGCAATGACGCGTTGTTCTTTTTTTTGCATTTTGGCCATTTTTGGCATCGGTCATTTTTTGGACTTTTTTGTGCCATGCAGCATCGTTTTTGTTCGCATTTTTGCCCATTTTTTGCCATTTTTGGCATCGGTCATTTTTGGACTTCTTTGCCATGTCGCATCGTTCTTTTTTTGCATTTTTGGCCATGTTTGGCATCGGTAAGTTTTTGGACTTCTTTGCCATGCCGCAGCGTTCTTTGCCATGCTGCAGCGTTCTTTTTTTGCATTTTTGGCCATTTTTGGCATCGGTCATTTTTTGGAATTTTTCGCCGCGCAGCATCGTTTTTTTTTTGCATTTTTGGCCATTTTTGGCATCGGTCCGTTTTTGGACTTATTTGACAGCCGTATCGTTGTTTTTTTTTGCATTTTTGGCATCGGTCATTTTTTGGACTTCTGGGCCATGCCGCATCGTTCTTTTTTGCATTTTTGGCATCGGTCAATTTTTGGACTTCTTTGCCATGCCGCATCGTTCTTTTTTTGCATTTTTGGCAATTTTTGGCATCGGTCATTTTTTGGACCTTTTTTGGACTTCTTTGCCATGCCGCAGCGTTTTTGTTGGCTTTTTTAGCCATTTTGGCCATTTTTGACATCGGATCATTTTTTGCACTTCTTGGCCATGCCGTATCGTTCTTTTTTGCATTTTTGGCCATTTTTGACATCGGATCATTTTTTGGACTTCTTTGCCATGCCGCATGTGCTTTTTTGCATTTTTAATCATTTGTGGCATCGGTCATTTTTTAGAGTTCTTGGCCATGCCGCATCGTTCTTTTTTGCATTTTGGCTATTTTTGGCATCGGTCATTTTTTGGAATTCTTTGCCATGCCGCATCGTTCTTTTTTACATTTTTGGCCATTTTTGGCATCGGTCATTTTTTGGACTTCTTGGCCATGCCGCCTCGTTCTTTTTTTAATTTTTGGCATCGGTCATTTTTATGACTTCTTTGCCATGCCGCATCGTTCTTTTTTGCATTTTTGGCCATTTTTTGGACTTCTGTGCCATGCCGCATTGTTCTTTTGTTGCATATTTGAACATTTTTGGCATCGGTCATTTTTAGGACTTCTTTGCGATGCCGCATCGTTATTTTTTTGCATTTTTGGCCATTTTTGGCATCGGACATTTTTTGGACTTCTTTGCCATGCGGCAGCTTTCTTTTTTTGCATTTTTGGCCATTTTTGGCATCGGTCATTTTTTGGACTTCTTTGCCATGCCGCAGCGTTTTTGGCCATTTTTTTCCATTTTGGCCATTTTGTACATCGGATCATTTTTTGGACCGATTTTCCATGCGGCACTTTTCTTTTTTTGCATTTTTGGCCAATTTTGGCATCGGTAATTTTTTGGACTTCTTTGCCATGCCTCATCGTTCTTTTTGCATTTTTTGCCATTTTGGCCATTTTTAGTATCGGTCATTTTTTGGACTTCTTTGCCATGCCGCAGCGTTTTTGGCCATTTTTTTCCATTTTGGCCATTTTGTACATCGGATCATTTTTTGAACCTCTTTTCCATGCGGCACCTTTCTTTTTTTGCATTTTTGGCCATTTTTGGCATCGGTCATTTTTTGGACTTCTTTGCCATGCCGCAGCGTTTTTGGCCATTTTTTTCCATTTTGGCCATTTTGTACATCGGATCATTTTTTGGACCTCTTTTCCATGCGGCACCTTTCTTTTTTTGCATTTTTGGCCATTTTTGGCATCGGTCATTTTTTGGACTTCTGTGCCATGCCGCATTGTTCTTTTGTTGCATATTTGAACATTTTTGGCATCGGTCATTTTTATGACTTCTTTGCCATGCCGCATTGTTCTTTTGTTGCATATTTGAACATTTTTGGCATCGGTCATTTTTAGGACTTCTTTGCGATGCCGCATCGTTATTTTTTTGCATTTTTGGCCATTTTTGGCATCGGACATTTTTTGGACTTCTTTGCCATGCGGCAGCTTTCTTTTTTTTGCATTTTTGGCCATTTTTGGCATCGGTCATTTTTTGGACTTCTTTGCCATGCCGCAGCGTTTTTGGCCATTTTTTTCCATTTTGGCCATTTTGTACATCGGATCATTTTTTGGACCTCTTTTCCATGCGGCACCTTTCTTTTTTTGCATTTTTGGCCAATTTTGGCATCGGTAATTTTTTGGGATTTCTTTGCCATGCCGCAACGTTCTTTTTTTGCATTTTTGTCCATTTTTGGCATCGGTCATTTGTTGCACTTATTTGGCAGTCGCATCGTGCTTTTTTGCATTTTTGGCCATTTTTGGCATCGGTAATTTTGTGGATTTCTTTGCAATGCCGCATCGTTCTTTTTTTTCATTTTTGGCCATTTTTGGCATCGGTCATTTTTTGGAGTCCATTGCCAGGCCGCAGCGTTCTTTTTTTTATTTTTGGCCATTTTTGGCATCGATAATTTTGTGGACTTCTTTGATATACCGCATCGTTCTTTTTTTGCAGTTTTTGCAATTTTTGGCATCGGTAATTTTTTGGACTCCTTTGCCATGCCGCAGCGTTCTTTTTTGCATCTTTGGCCATTTTTGTCATCGGTCATTTTTTGGACTCCTTTGCCATTCGCAGCGTTCTATTTTTGCATTTCTGGCCATTTTTGGGATCGGTCATTTTTTGGACTTTTTTGCCATGCAGCATCGTTCTTTTTTTGTATTTTTGGCAATTTTTTCGACTTCTTTGTCATACCGAATCGTTCTTTTTACATTTTTGGCCATTTTTGGCATCGGTCATTTGTTGCACTTATTTGGCAGCCGCATCGTGCTTTTTTTGCATTTTTGGCCATTTTTGGCATCGGTAATTTTGTGGATTTCTTTGCAATGCCGCATCGTTCTTTTTTTTGCATTTTTGGCCATTTTTGGCATCGATAATTTTGTGGACTTCTTTGATATACCGCATCGTTCTTTTTTTGCAGTTTTTGCAATTTTTGGCATCGGTAATTTTTTGGACTCCTTTGCCATGCCGCAGCGTTCTTTTTTGCATCTTTGGCCATTTTTGTCATCGGTCATTTTTATGACTTCTTTGCCATGCCGCATTGTTCTTTTGTTGCATATTTGAACATTTTTGGCATCGGTCATTTTTAGGACTTCTTTGCGATGCCGCATCGTTATTTTTTGCATTTTTGGCCATTTTTTGGCATCGGTAATTTTTTGGACTCCTTTGCCATGCCGCAGCGTTCTTTTTTGCATCTTTGGCCATTTTTGTCATCGGTCATTTTTTGGACTCCTTTGCCATTCGCAGCGTTCTATTTTTGCATTTCTGGCCATTTTTGGGATCGGTCATTTTTTGGACTTTTTTGCCATGCAGCATCGTTCTTTTTTTGTATTTTTGGCAATTTTTTCTACTTCTTTGTCATACCGAATCGTTCTTTTTACATTTTTGGCCATTTTTGGCATCGGTCATTTGTTGCACTTATTTGGCAGCCGCATCGTGCTTTTTTTGCATTTTTGGCCATTTTTGGCATCGGTAATTTTGTGGATTTCTTTGCAATGCCGCATCGTTCTTTTTTTGCATTTTTGGCCATTTTTGGCATCGGTCATTTTTTGGAGTCCATTGCCATGCCGCAGCGTTCTTTTTTTTTTATTTTTGGCCATTTTTGGCATCGATAATTTTGTGGACTTCTTTGATATACCGCATCGTTCTTTTTTTGCAATTTTTGGCATCGGTAATTTTTTGGACTCCTTTGCCATGCCGCAGCGTTCTTTTTTGCATTTTTAGCCATTTTTGTCATCGGCAATTTTTTGGACTCCTTGGCTATTCGCAGCGTTCTATTTTTGCATTTTTGGCCATTTTTGGCATCGGTCATTTTTTGGACTTCTGTGCCATGACGCGTTGTTCTTTTTTTGCATTTTGGCCATTTTTGTCATCGGTCATTTTTTGGACTCCTTTGCCATTCGCAGCGTTCTTTTTTTTATTTTTGGCCATTTTTGGCATCGATAATTTTGTGGACTTCTTTGATATACCACATCGTTCTTGTTTTGCAGTTTTTGCAATTTTTGGCATCGGTAATTTTTTGGACTCCTTTGCCATGCAGAATCGTTATTTTTTTGCATTTTTGGCCATTTTTGACATCGGTCATTTTTTTGACATCGGCATCGTTCAGTTTTTGCATTTTTGGCAATTTTTTCGACTTCTTTGCCATACCGAATCGTTCTTTGTTGCATTTTTGGCCACTTTTGACATCGGTCATTTTTTGGACTCCTTTGCCATGCCGCAGCGTTCTTTTTTTGCATTTGTGGCCATTTTTGGCATCGGTCCGTTTTTGGACTTATTTGACGCATCGTTCTTTTTTTGCATTTTTGGCCATTTTTGGCATCGATAATTTTGTGGACTTCTTTGATATACCGCATCGTTCTTTTTTTGCAGTTTTTGCAATTTTTGGCATCGGTAATTTTTTGGACTCCTTTGCCATGCCGCAGCGTTCTTTTTTGCATCTTTGGCCATTTTTGTCATCGGTCATTTTTATGACTTCTTTGCCATGCCGCATTGTTCTTTTGTTGCATATTTGAACATTTTTGGCATCGGTCATTTTTAGGACTTCTTTGCGATGCCGCATCGTTATTTTTTTGCATTTTTGGCCATTTTTTGGCATCGGTCATTTTTTGGACTTCTTGCCATGCCGCAGCGTTCTTTTTTTTGCATTTTTGGCCATTTTTGTCATCGGTCATTTTTTGGACTCCTTTGCCATTCGCAGCGTTCTTTTTTTTTATTTTTGGCCATTTTTGGCATCGATAATTTTGTGGACTTCTTTGATATACCGCATCGTTCTTTTTTTGCAGTTTTTGCAATTTTTGGCGTCGGTAATTTTTTGGACTCCTTTGCCATGCCGCAGCGTTCTTTTTTGCATCTTTGGCCATTTTTGTCATCGGTCATTTTTTGGACTCCTTTGCCATTCGCAGCGTTCTATTTTTGCATTTCTGGCCATTTTTGGGATCGGTCATTTTTTGGACTTTTTTGCCATGCAGCATCGTTCTTTTTTTGTATTTTTGGCAATTTTTTCGACTTCTTTGTCATACCGAATCGTTCTTTTTACATTTTCGGCCATTTTTGGCATCGGTCATTTGTTGCACTTATTTGGCAGCCGCATCGTGCTTTTTTTGCATTTTTGGCCATTTTTGGCATCGGTAATTTTGTGGATTTCTTTGCAATGCCGCATCGTTCTTTTTTTGCATTTTTGGCCATTTTTGGCATCGGTCATTTTTTGGAGTCCATTGCCATGCCGCAGCGTTCTTTTTTTTTTATTTTTGGCCATTTTTGGCATCGATAATTTTGTGGACTTCTTTGATATACCGCATCGTTCTTTTTTTGCAATTTTTGGCATCGGTAATTTTTTGGACTCCTTTGCCATGCCGCAGCGTTCTTTTTTGCATTGTTAGCCATTTTTGTCATCGGCAATTTTTTGGACTCCTTGGCTATTCGCAGCGTTCTATTTTTGCATTTTTGGCCATTTTTGGCATCGGTCATTTTTTGGACTTCTGTGCCATGACGCGTTGTTCTTTTTTTGCATTTTGGCCATTTTTGTCATCGGTCATTTTTTGGACTCCTTTGCCATTCGCAGCGTTCTTTTTTTTTATTTTTGGCCATTTTTGGCATCGATAATTTTGTGGACTTCTTTGATATACCGCATCGTTCTTGTTTTGCAGTTTTTGCAATTTTTGGCATCGGTAATTTTTTGGACTCCTTTGCCATGCAGAATCGTTATTTTTTTGCATTTTTGGCCATTTTTGGCATCGGTCCGTTTTTGGACTTATTTGACAGCCGCATCGTTTTTTTTTTGCATGTTGGACTTTTTTGCCATGCAGCATCATTCTTTTTTTTGTATTTTTGGCCATTTTTGGCATCGATAATTTTGTGGACTTCTTTGGCATACCGCATCCTTCTTTTTTTGCACTTTTTGCAATTTTTGGCATCGGTAATTTTTTGGACTCCTTTGCCATGCCACAGCGCTCTTTTTTTGCATTTTTGGCCATTTTTGTCATCGGTCATTTTTTGGACTCCTTTGCCATTCGCAGTTTTTTTTTTTTTTATTTTTGGCCATTTATGGCATCGGTCATTTTTTGGACTTCTTTGCCATGACGCGTTGTTCTTTTTTTGCATTTTGGCCATTTTTGGCATCGGTCATTTTTTGGACTTCTTTGCCATGCCGCAGCGTTCTTTTTTTGCATTTTTGGCCATTTTTGTCATCGGTCATTTTTTGGACTCCTTTGCCATTCGCATCGTTCTATTTTTGCATTTTTGCCCATTTTTGGCATCGGTCATTTTTGGACTTTTTTGCCATGCAGCATCGTTCTATTTTTGCATTTTTGGACATTTTTGGCATCGGTAATTTTTTGGACTTTTTTGCCATGCAGCATCGTTCTTTTTTTGTATTTTTGGCAATTTTTTCGACTTCTTTGTCATACCGAATCGCTCTTTTTACATTTTTGGCCATTTTTGGCATCGATAATTTTGTGGACTTCTTTGATATACCGCATCGTTCTTTTTTTGCAATTTTTGCAATTTTTGGCATCGGTAATTTTTTGGACTCCTTTGCCATGCCGCAGCGTTCTTTTTTGCATTTTTGGCATCGATAATTTTGTGGACTTCTTTGATATACCGTATCGTTCTTTTTTTGCAGCTTTTGCAATTTTTGGCATCGGTAATTTTTTGGACTCCTTTGCCATGCCGCAGCGTTCTTTTTTGCATTTTTGGCCATTTTTATCATCGGTAATTCTTTGAACTCCTTTGCCATTCGCAGCGTTCTTTTTTTTTTATTTTTGGCATCGATAATTTTGTGGACTTCTTTGATATACCGCATCGTTCTTTTTTTGCAGTTTTTGCAATTTTTGGCATCGGTAATTTTTTGGACTCCTTTGCCATGCAGAATCGTTATTTTTTGCATTTTTGACCATTTTTGACATCGGTCATTTTTTTTGACATCGGCATCGTTCAGTTTTTGCCGTTTTGGCAATTTTTTCGACTTCTTTGCCATACCGAATCGTTCTTTTTTGCATTTTTGGCCATTTTTGACATCGGTCATTTTTTGGACTCCTTTGCCATGCCGCAGCGTTCTTTTTTTGCATTTTTGGCCATTTTTGTCATCGGTCATTTTTTTGCCTCCTTTGCCATTCGTAGCGTTCTATTTTTGCATTTTTGGCCATTTTTGGCATCGGTCATTTTTTGGACTTCTTTGCAATGACGCGTTGTTCTTTTTTTGCATTTTGGCCATTTTTGGCATCGGTCATTTTTTGGACTTTTTTGTGCCATGCAGCATCGTTTTTGTTCACATTTTTGCCCATTTTTTGCCATTTTTGGCATCTGTCATTTTTGGACTTCTTTGCCATGTCGCATCGTTCTTTTTTTGCATTTTTGGCCATGTTTGGCATCGGAAATTTTTTGGACTCCTTTGCCAAGCCGCAGCGTTCTTTTTTTGCATTTTTGGCCATTTTTGGCATCGATAATTTTGTGGACTTCTTTGATATACCGCATCGTTCTTTTTTTGCAGTTTTTGCAATTTTTGGCATCGGTAATTTTTTGGACTCCTTTGCCATGCCGCAGCGTTCTTTTTTGCATGTTTGGCCATTTTTGTCATCGGTAATTTTTTGGACTCCTTTGCCATTCGTAGCGTTCTATTTTTGCATTTATGGCCATTTTTGGCATCGGTCATTTTTTGGACTTCTTTGCAATGACGCGTTGTTCTTTTTTTTTGCATTTTGGCCATTTTTGGCATCGGTCATTTTTTGGACTTTTTTGTGCAATGCAGCATCGTTTTTGTTCGCATTTTTGCCCATTTTTTGCCATTTTTGGCATCGGTCATTTTTGGACTTCTTTGCCATGTCGCATCGTTCTTTTTTTGCATTTTTGGCCATGTTTGGCATCGGTAATTTTTTGGACTTCTTTGCCATGCCGCAGCGTTCTTTGCCATGCCGCAGCGTTCTTTTTTTGCATTTTTGGCCATTTTTGGCATCGGTCATTTTTTTGAATTTTTCGCCGCGCAGCATCGTTTTTTTTGCATTTTTGGCCATTTTTGGCATCGGTCCGTTTTTGGACTTATTTGACAGCCGTATCGTTGTTTTTCTTGCATTTTGGGCCATTTTTGGCATCGGCCATTTTTTGGACTTCTTTGCCATGCCGCATCGTTCTTTTTTGCATTTTTGGCATCGGTCATTTTTTGGACTTCTGGGCCATGCCGCATCGTTCTTTTTTGCATTTTTGGCATCGGTCAATTTTTGGACTTCTTTGCCATGCCACAGCGCTCTTTTTTTGCATTTTTGGCCATTTTTGTCATCGGTCATTTTTTGGACTCCTTTGCCATTCGCAGTGTTCTTTTTTTTTTATTTTTGGCCATTTATGGCATCGGTCATTTTTTGGACTTCTTTGCCATGACGCGTTGTTCTTTTTTTGCATTTTGGCCATTTTTGGCATCGGTCATTTTTTGGACTTCTTTGCCATGCCGCAGCGTTCTTTTTTTGCATTTTTGGCCATTTTTGTCATCGGTCATTTTTTGGACTCCTTTGCCATTCGCATCGTTCTATTTTTGCATTTTTGGCCATTTTTGGCATCGGTCATTTTTGGACTTTTTTGCCATGCAGCATCGTTCTATTTTTGCATTTTTGGACATTTTTGGCATCGGTAATTTTTTGGACTTTTTTGCCATGCAGCATCGTTCTTTTTTTGTATTTTTGGCAATTTTTTCGACTTCTTTGTCATACCGAATCGCTCTTTTTACATTTTTGGCCATTTTTGGCATCGATAATTTTGTGGACTTCTTTGATATACCGCATCGTTCTTTTTTTGCAATTTTTGGCATCGGTAATTTTTTGGACTCCTTTGCCATGCCGCAGCGTTCTTTTTTGCATTTTTGGTATCGATAATTTTGTGGACTTCTTTGATATACCGTATCGTTCTTTTTTTGCAGCTTTTGCAATTTTTGGCATCGGTAATTTTTTGGACTCCTTTGCCATGCCGCAGCGTTCTTTTTTGCATTTTTGGCCATTTTTATCATCGGTCATTTTTTGAACTCCTTTGCCATTCGCAGCGTTCTTTTTTTTTTATTTTTGGCATCGATAATTTTGTGGACTTCTTTGATATACCGCATCGTTCTTTTTTTGCAGTTTTTGCAATTTTTGGCATCGGTAATTTTTTGGACTCCTTTGCCATGCAGAATCGTTATTTTTTGCATTTTTGGCCATTTTTGACATCGGTCATTTTTTTGACATCGGCATCGTTCAGTTTTTGCCGTTTTGGCAATTTTTTCGACTTCTTTGCCATACCGAATCGTTCTTTTTTGCATTTTTGGCAATTTTTGACATCGGTCATTTTTTGGACTCCTTTGCCATGCCGCAGCGTTCTTTTTTTGCATTTTTGGCCATTTTTGTCATCGGTCATTTTTTTGCCTCCTTTGCCATTCGTAGCGTTCTATTTTTGCACTTTTGGCCATTTTTGGCATCGGTCATTTTTTGGACTTCTTTGCAATGACGCGTTGTTCTTTTTTTGCATTTTGGCCATTTTTGGCATCGGTCATTTTTTGGACTTTTTTGTGCCATGCAGCATCGTTTTTGTTCACATTTTTGCCCATTTTTTGCCATTTTTGGCATCTGTCATTTTTGGACTTCTTTGCCATGTCGCATCGTTCTTTTTTTGCATTTTTGGCCATGTTTGGCATCGGAAATTTTTTGGACTCCTTTGCCATGCCGCAGCGTTCTTTTTTTGCATTTTTGGCCATTTTTGGCATCGATAATTTTGTGGACTTCTTTGATATACCGCATCGTTCTTTTTTTGCAGTTTTTGCAATTTTTGGCATCGGTAATTTTTTGGACTTCATTGCCATGCCGCAGCGTTCTTTGCCATGCCGCAGCGTTCTTTTTTTGCATTTTTGGCCATTTTTGGCATCGGTCATTTTTTTGAATTTTTCGCCGCGCAGCATCGTTTTTTTTTGCATTTTTGGCCATTTTTGGCATCGGTCCGTTTTTGGACTTATTTGACAGCCGTATCGTTGTTTTTCTTGCATTTTGGGCCATTTTAATTTTTTGCTGCAGCGTTCTTTTTTTGCATTTTTGGCAGGTAATTTTTTGCTGCAGCGTTCTTTTTTTGCATTTTTGGCCATTTTTGGCATTGGCCATTTTTTGGACTTCTTTGCCATGCCGCATCGTTCTTTTTTGCATTTTTGGCATCGGTCATTTTTTGGACTTCTGGGCCATGCCGCATCGTTCTTTTTTGCATTTTTGGCATCGGTCAATTTTTGGACTTCTTTGCCATGCCGCATCGTTCTTTTTTTGCATTTTTGGCAATTTTTGGCATCGGTCATTTTTTGGACCTTTTTTGGACTTCTTTGCCATGCCGCAGCGTTTTTGTTGGCTTTTTTAGCCATTTTGGCCATTTTTGACATCGGATCATTTTTTGCACTTCTTGGCCATGCCGTATCGTTCTTTTTTGCATTTTTGGCCATTTTTGACATCGGATCATTTTTTGGACTTCTTTGCCATGCCGCACGTGCTTTTTTGCATTTTTGGTCATTTGTGGCATCGGTCATTTTTTAGAGTTCTTGGCCATGCCGCATCGTTCTTTTTTGCATTTTGGCTATTTTTGGCATCGGTCATTTTTTGGACTTCTTGGCCATGCCGCCTCGTTCTTTTTTTAATTTTTGGCATCGGTCATTTTTATGACTTCTTTGCCATGCCGCATCGTTCTTTTTTGCATTTTTGGCCATTTTTTGGACTTCTGTGCCATGCCGCATTGTTCTTTTGTTGCATATTTGAACATTTTTGGCATCGGTCATTTTTATGACTTCTTTGCCATGCCGCATTGTTCTTTTGTTGCATATTTGAACATTTTTGGCATCGGTCATTTTTAGGCCTTCTTTGCGATGCCGCATCGTTATTTTTTTGCATTTTGGCCATTTTTGGCATCGGACATTTTTTGGACTTCTTTGCCATGCGGCAGCTTTCTTTTTTTGCATTTTTGGCCATTTTTTGCATCGGTCATTTTTTGGACTTCTTTGCCATGCCGCAGCGTTCTTTTTTTGCGTTTTTGGCCATTTTTTTCCCTTTTGGCCATTTTGTACATCGGATCATTTTTTGGACCTCTTTTCCATGCGGCACCTTTCTTTTTTTGAATTTTTGGCCAATTTTGGCATCGGTAATTTTGTGGACTTCTTTGATATACCGCATCGTTCTTTTTTTGCAGTTTTTGCAATTTTTGGCATCGGTAATTTTTTGGACTCCTTTGCCATGCCGCAGCGTTCTTTTTTGCATTTTTGGCCATTTTTGTCATCGGTCATTTTTTGGACTCCTTTGCCATTCGCAGCGTTCTTTTTTTTTATTTTTGGCCATTTTTGGCATCGATAATTTTGTGGACTTCTTTGATATACCGCATCGTTCTTTTTTCGCAGTTTTTGCAATTTTTGGCATCGGTAATTTTTTGGACTCCTTCGCCATGCAGCATCGTTATTTTTTTGCATTTTTGGCCATTTTTGGCCATTTTTGACATCGGTCATTTTTTTGACATCGGCATGGTTCAGTTTTTCATTTTTGGCAATTTTTTCGACTTCTTTGCCATACCGAATCGTTATTTTTTGCATTTTTGGCCATTTTTGACATCGGTCATTTTTTGGACTCCTTTGCTATTCGCAGCGTTCTATTTTTGCATTTTTGGCCATTTTTGGCAACCGTCATTTTTTGGACTTCTTTGCCATGACGCGTTGTTCTTTTTTTGCATTTTGGCCATTTTTGTCATCGGTCATTTTTTGGACTCCTTTGCCATTCGCAGCGTTCTTTTTTTTTATTTTTGGCCATTTTTGGCATCGATAATTTTGTGGACTTCTTTGATATACCGCATCGTTCTTTTTTCGCAGTTTTTGCAATTTTTGGCATCGGTAATTTTTTGGACTCCTTCGCCATGCAGCATCGTTATTTTTTTGCATTTTTGGACATTTTTGACATCGGTCATTTTTTTGACATCGGCATGGTTCAGTTTTTGCATTTTTGGCAATTTTTTCGACTTCTTTGCCATACCGAATCGTTATTTTTTGCATTTTTGGCCATTTTTGACATCGGTCATTTTTTGGACTCCTTTGCCATGCCACAGCGTTCTTTTTTTGCATTTTTGGCCATTTTTGGCATCGGTCCGTTTTTGGACTTATTTGACAGCCGCATCGTTTTTTTTTTGCATTTTGGACTTTTTTGCCATGCAGCATCATTCTTTTTTTTGTATTTTTGTCCATTTTTGGCATCGATAATTTTGTGGACTTCTTTGGCATACCGCATCGTTCTTTTTTTGCACTTTTTGCAATTTTTGGCATCGGTCATTTTTTGGATTCCTTTGCCATGCCGCAGCGCTCTTTTTTTGCATTTTTGGCCATTTTTGTCATCGGTCATTTTTTGGACTCCTTTGCCATTCGCAGCCTTCTGTTTTTTTTATTTTTGGCCATTTATGGCATCGGCCATTTTTTGGACTTCTTTGCCATGACGCGTTGTTCTTTTTTTGCATTTTGGCCATTTTTGGCATCGGCCATTTTTTGGACTTCTTTGCCATGCCGCAGCGTTCTTTTTGTGCATTTTTGGCCATTTTTGTCATCGGTCATTTTTTGGACTCCTTTGCCATTCGCAGCGTTCTTTTTTTTTATTTTTGGCCATTTTTGGCATCGATAATTTTGTGGACTTCTTTGATATACCGCATCGTTCTTTTTTTGCAGTTTTTGCAATTTTTGGCATCGGTAATTTTTTGGACTCCTTTGCCATGCCGCAGCGTTCTTTTTTGCATTTTTGGCCATTTTTGTCATCGGTCATTTTTTGGACTCCTTTGCCATTCGCAGCGTTCTATTTTTGCATTTCTGGCCATTTTTGGCATCGGTCATTTTTTGGACTTTTTTGCCATGCAGCATCGTTCTTTTTTTGTATTTTTGGCAATTTTTTCGACTTCTTTGTCATACCGAATCGTTCTTTTTACATTTTTGGCCATTTTTGGCATCGGTCATTTCTTGCACTTATTTGGCAGCCGCATCGTGCTTTTTTTGCATTTTTGGCCATTTTTGGCATCGGTAATTTTGTGGATTTCTTTGCAATGCCGCATCGTTCTTTTTTTGCATTTTTGGCATCGGTCATTTTTTGGAGTCCATTGCCATGCCGCAGCGTTCTTTTTTTTTATTTTTGGCCATTTTTGGCATCGATAATTTTGTGGACTTCTTTGATATACCGCATCGTTCTTTTTTTGCAGTTTTTGCAATTTTTGGCATCGGTAATTTTTTGACATCGGCATGGTTCAGTTTTTCATTTTTGGCAATTTTTTCGACTTCTTTGCCATACCGAATCGTTATTTTTTGCATTTTTGGCCATTTTTGACATCGGTCATTTTTTGGACTCCTTTGCTATTCGCAGCGTTCTATTTTTGCATTTTTGGCCATTTTTGGCAACCGTCATTTTTTGGACTTCTTTGCCATGACGCGTTGTTCTTTTTTTGCATTTTGGCCATTTTTGTCATCGGTCATTTTTTGGACTCCTTTGCCATTCGCAGCGTTCTTTTTTTTTATTTTTGGCCATTTTTGGCATCGATAATTTTGTGGACTTCTTTGATATACCGCATCGTTCTTTTTTCGCAGTTTTTGCAATTTTTGGCATCGGTAATTTTTTGGACTCCTTCGCCATGCAGCATCGTTATTTTTTTGCATTTTTGGCCATTTTTGACATCGTTCATTTTTTTGACATCGGCATGGTTCAGTTTTTGCATTTTTGGCAATTTTTTCGACTTCTTTGCCATACCGAATCGTTATTTTTTGCATTTTTGGCCATTTTTGACATCGGTCATTTTTTGGACTCCTTTGCCATGCCACAGCGTTCTTTTTTTGCATTTTTGGCCATTTTTGGCATCGGTCCGTTTTTGGACTTATTTGACAGCCGCATCGTTTTTTTTTGCATTTTGGACTTTTTTGCCATGCAGCATCATTCTTTTTTTTGTATTTTTGTCCATTTTTGGCATCGATAATTTTGTGGACTTCTTTGGCATACCGCATCGTTCTTTTTTTGCACTTTTTGCAATTTTTGGCATCGGTCATTTTTTGGATTCCTTTGCCATGCCGCAGCGCTCTTTTTTTGCATTTTTGGCCATTTTTGTCATCGGTCATTTTTTGGACTCCTTTGCCATTCGCAGCCTTCTGTTTTTTTTATTTTTGGCCATTTATGGCATCGGCCATTTTTTGGACTTCTTTGCCATGACGCGTTGTTCTTTTTTTGCATTTTGGCCATTTTTGGCATCGGTCATTTTTTGGACTTCTTTGCCATGCCGCAGCGTTCTTTTTGTGCATTTTTGGCCATTTTTGTCATCGGTCATTTTTTGGACTCCTTTGCCATTCGCAGCGTTCTTTTTTTTTATTTTTGGCCATTTTTGGCATCGATAATTTTGTGGACTTCTTTGATATACCGCATCGTTCTTTTTTTGCAGTTTTTGCAATTTTTGGCATCGGTAATTTTTTGGACTCCTTTGCCATGCCGCAGCGTTCTTTTTTGCATTTTTGGCCATTTTTGTCATCGGTCATTTTTTGGACTCCTTTGCCATTCGCAGCGTTCTATTTTTGCATTTCTGGCCATTTTTGGCATCGGTCATTTTTTGGACTTTTTTGCCATGCAGCATCGTTCTTTTTTTGTATTTTTGGCAATTTTTTCGACTTCTTTGTCATACCGAATCGTTCTTTTTACATTTTTGGCCATTTTTGGCATCGGTCATTTCTTGCACTTATTTGGCAGCCGCATCGTGCTTTTTTTTGCATTTTTGGCCATTTTTGGCATCGGTAATTTTGTGGATTTCTTTGCAATGCCGCATCGTTCTTTTTTTGCATTTTTGGCATCGGTCATTTTTTGGAGTCCATTGCCATGCCGCAGCGTTCTTTTGGCCATTTTTGGCATCGATAATTTTGTGGACTTCTTTGATATACCGCATCGTTCTTTTTTTGCAGTTTTTGCAATTTTTGGCATCGGTAATTTTTTGGACTCCTTTGCCATGCCGCAGCGTTCTTTTTTGCATTTTTGGCCATTTTTGTCATCGGCCATTTTTTGGACTCCTTGGCCATTCGCAGCGTTCTATTTTTGCATTTTTGGCCATTTTTGGCATCGGTCATTTTTTGGACTTCTGTGCCATGACGCGTTGTTCTTTTTTTGCATTTTGGCCATTTTTGTCATCGGTCATTTTTTGGACTCCTTTGCCATTCGCAGCGTTCTTTTTTTTTATTTTTGGCCATTTTTGGCATCGATAATTTTGTGGACTTCTTTGATATACCGCATCCTTCTTTTTTTGCAGTTTTTGCAATTTTTGGCATCGGTAATTTTTTGGACTCCTTTGCCATGCAGAATCGTTATTTTTTTGCATTTTTGGCCATTTTTGACATCGGTCATTTTTTTGACATCGGCATCGTTCAGTTTTTGCATTTTTGGCAATTTTTTCGACTTCTTTTCCATACCGAATCGTTCTTTTTAGCATTTTTGGCCATTTTTGACATCGGTCATTTTTTGGACTCCTTTGCCATGCCGCAGCGTTCTTTTTTTGCATTTTTGGCCATTTTTGGCATCGGTCCGTTTTTGGACTTATTTGACAGCCGCATCGTTTTTTTTTTGCATTTTGGACTTTTTTTCCATGCAGCATCATTCTTTTTTTTGTATTTTTGGCCATTTTTGGCATAGATAATTTTGTGGACTTCTTTGGCATACCGCATCCTTTTTTTTTTGCACTTTTTGCAATTTTTGGCATCGGTCATTTTTTGGACTACTTTGCCATGCCGCAGCGCTCTTTTTTTGCATTTTTGGCCATTTTTGTCATCGGTCATTTTTTGGACTCCTTTGCCATTCGCAGCGTTCTTTTTTTTTATTTTTGGCCATTTATGGCATCGGTCATTTTTTGGACTTCTTTGCCATGACGCGTTGTTCTTTTTTTGCATTTTGGCCATTTTTGGCATCGGTAATTTTTTGGACTCCTTTGCCATGCAGAATCGTTATTTTTTTGCATTTTTGGCCATTTTTGGCATCGGTCCGTTTTTGGACTTATTTGACAGCCGCATCGTTTTTTTTTTGCATGTTGGACTTTTTTGCCATGCAGCATCATTCTTTTTTTTGTATTTTTGGCCATTTTTGGCATCGATAATTTTGTGGACTTCTTTGGCATACCGCATCCTTCTTTTTTTGCACTTTTTGCAATTTTTGGCATCGGTAATTTTTTGGACTCCTTTGCCATGCCACAGCGCTCTTTTTTTGCATTTTTGGCCATTTTTGTCATCGGTCATTTTTTGGACTCCTTTGCCATTCGCAGTTTTTTTTTTTTTTATTTTTGGCCATTTATGGCATCGGTCATTTTTTGGACTTCTTTGCCATGACGCGTTGTTCTTTTTTTGCATTTTGGCCATTTTTGGCATCGGTCATTTTTTGGACTTCTTTGCCATGCCGCAGCGTTCTTTTTTTGCATTTTTGGCCATTTTTGTCATCGGTCATTTTTTGGACTCCTTTGCCATTCGCATCGTTCTATTTTTGCATTTTTGCCCATTTTTGGCATCGGTCATTTTTGGACTTTTTTGCCATGCAGCATCGTTCTATTTTTGCATTTTTGGACATTTTTGGCATCGGTAATTTTTTGGACTTTTTTGCCATGCAGCATCGTTCTTTTTTTGTATTTTTGGCAATTTTTTCGACTTCTTTGTCATACCGAATCGCTCTTTTTACATTTTTGGCCATTTTTGGCATCGATAATTTTGTGGACTTCTTTGATATACCGCATCGTTCTTTTTTTGCAATTTTTGCAATTTTTGGCATCGGTAATTTTTTGGACTCCTTTGCCATGCCGCAGCGTTCTTTTTTGCATTTTTGGCATCGATAATTTTGTGGACTTCTTTGATATACCGTATCGTTCTTTTTTTGCAGCTTTTGCAATTTTTGGCATCGGTAATTTTTTGGACTCCTTTGCCATGCCGCAGCGTTCTTTTTTGCATTTTTGGCCATTTTTATCATCGGTAATTTTTTGAACTCCTTTGCCATTCGCAGCGTTCTTTTTTTTTTATTTTTGGCATCGATAATTTTGTGGACTTCTTTGATATACCGCATCGTTCTTTTTTTGCAGTTTTTGCAATTTTTGGCATCGGTAATTTTTTGGACTCCTTTGCCATGCAGAATCGTTATTTTTTGCATTTTTGGCCATTTTTGACATCGGTCATTTTTTTTGACATCGGCATCGTTCAGTTTTTGCCGTTTTGGCAATTTTTTCGACTTCTTTGCCATACCGAATCGTTCTTTTTTGCATTTTTGGCCATTTTTGACATCGGTCATTTTTTGGACTCCTTTGCCATGCCGCAGCGTTCTTTTTTTGCATTTTTGGCCATTTTTGTCATCGGTCATTTTTTTGCCTCCTTTGCCATTCGTAGCGTTCTATTTTTGCATTTTTGGCCATTTTTGGCATCGGTCATTTTTTGGACTTCTTTGCAATGACGCGTTGTTCTTTTTTTGCATTTTGGCCATTTTTGGCATCGGTCATTTTTTGGACTTTTTTGTGCCATGCAGCATCGTTTTTGTTCACATTTTTGCCCATTTTTTGCCATTTTTGGCATCTGTCATTTTTGGACTTCTTTGCCATGTCGCATCGTTCTTTTTTTGCATTTTTGGCCATGTTTGGCATCGGAAATTTTTTGGACTCCTTTGCCAAGCCGCAGCGTTCTTTTTTTGCATTTTTGGCCATTTTTGGCATCGATAATTTTGTGGACTTCTTTGATATACCGCATCGTTCTTTTTTTGCAGTTTTTGCAATTTTTGGCATCGGTAATTTTTTGGACTCCTTTGCCATGCCGCAGCGTTCTTTTTTGCATGTTTGGCCATTTTTGTCATCGGTAATTTTTTGGACTCCTTTGCCATTCGTAGCGTTCTATTTTTGCATTTATGGCCATTTTTGGCATCGGTCATTTTTTGGACTTCTTTGCAATGACGCGTTGTTCTTTTTTTTTGCATTTTGGCCATTTTTGGCATCGGTCATTTTTTGGACTTTTTTGTGCAATGCAGCATCGTTTTTGTTCGCATTTTTGCCCATTTTTTGCCATTTTTGGCATCGGTCATTTTTGGACTTCTTTGCCATGTCGCATCGTTCTTTTTTTGCATTTTTGGCCATGTTTGGCATCGGTAATTTTTTGGACTTCTTTGCCATGCCGCAGCGTTCTTTGCCATGCCGCAGCGTTCTTTTTTTGCATTTTTGGCCATTTTTGGCATCGGTCATTTTTTTGAATTTTTCGCCGCGCAGCATCGTTTTTTTTGCATTTTTGGCCATTTTTGGCATCGGTCCGTTGTTGGACTTATTTGACAGCCGTATCGTTGTTTTTCTTGCATTTTGGGCCATTTTTGGCATCGGCCATTTTTTGGACTTCTTTGCCATGCCGCATCGTTCTTTTTTGCATTTTTGGCATCGGTCATTTTTTGGACTTCTGGGCCATGCCGCATCGTTCTTTTTTGCATTTTTGGCATCGGTCAATTTTTGGACTTCTTTGCCATGCCACAGCGCTCTTTTTTTGCATTTTTGGCCATTTTTGTCATCGGTCATTTTTTGGACTCCTTTGCCATTCGCAGTGTTCTTTTTTTTTTATTTTTGGCCATTTATGGCATCGGTCATTTTTTGGACTTCTTTGCCATGACGCGTTGTTCTTTTTTTGCATTTTGGCCATTTTTGGCATCGGTCATTTTTTGGACTTCTTTGCCATGCCGCAGCGTTCTTTTTTTGCATTTTTGGCCATTTTTGTCATCGGTCATTTTTTGGACTCCTTTGCCATTCGCATCGTTCTATTTTTGCATTTTTGGCCATTTTTGGCATCGGTCATTTTTGGACTTTTTTGCCATGCAGCATCGTTCTATTTTTGCATTTTTGGACATTTTTGGCATCGGTAATTTTTTGGACTTTTTTGCCATGCAGCATCGTTCTTTTTTTGTATTTTTGGCAATTTTTTCGACTTCTTTGTCATACCGAATCGCTCTTTTTACATTTTTGGCCATTTTTGGCATCGATAATTTTGTGGACTTCTTTGATATACCGCATCGTTCTTTTTTTGCAATTTTTGGCATCGGTAATTTTTTGGACTCCTTTGCCATGCCGCAGCGTTCTTTTTTGCATTTTTGGTATCGATAATTTTGTGGACTTCTTTGATATACCGTATCGTTCTTTTTTTGCAGCTTTTGCAATTTTTGGCATCGGTAATTTTTTGGACTCCTTTGCCATGCCGCAGCGTTCTTTTTTGCATTTTTGGCCATTTTTATCATCGGTCATTTTTTGAACTCCTTTGCCATTCGCAGCGTTCTTTTTTTTTTATTTTTGGCATCGATAATTTTGTGGACTTCTTTGATATACCGCATCGTTCTTTTTTTGCAGTTTTTGCAATTTTTGGCATCGGTAATTTTTTGGACTCCTTTGCCATGCAGAATCGTTATTTTTTGCATTTTTGGCCATTTTTGACATCGGTCATTTTTTTGACATCGGCATCGTTCAGTTTTTGCCGTTTTGGCAATTTTTTCGACTTCTTTGCCATACCGAATCGTTCTTTTTTGCATTTTTGGCCATTTTTGACATCGGTCATTTTTTTGCCTCCTTTGCCATTCGTAGCGTTCTATTTTTGCATTTTTGGCCATTTTTGGCATCGGTCATTTTTTGGACTTCTTTGCAATGACGCGTTGTTCTTTTTTTGCATTTTGGCCATTTTTGGCATCGGTCATTTTTTGGACTCCTTTGCCATGCCGCAGCGTTCTTTTTTGCATTTTTGGCCATTTTTATCATCGGTAATTTTTTGAACTCCTTTGCCATTCGCAGCGTTCTTTTTTTTTTATTTTTGGCATCGATAATTTTGTGGACTTCTTTGATATACCGCATCGTTCTTTTTTTGCAGTTTTTGCAATTTTTGGCATCGGTAATTTTTTGGACTCCTTTGCCATGCAGAATCGTTATTTTTTGCATTTTTGGCCATTTTTGACATCGGTCATTTTTTTTGACATCGGCATCGTTCAGTTTTTGCCGTTTTGGCAATTTTTTCGACTTCTTTGCCATACCGAATCGTTCTTTTTTGCATTTTTGGCCATTTTTGACATCGGTCATTTTTTGGACTCCTTTGCCATGCCGCAGCGTTCTTTTTTTGCATTTTTGGCCATTTTTGTCATCGGTCATTTTTTTGCCTCCTTTGCCATTCGTAGCGTTCTATTTTTGCATTTTTGGCCATTTTTGGCATCGGTCATTTTTTGGACTTCTTTGCAATGACGCGTTGTTCTTTTTTTGCATTTTGGCCATTTTTGGCATCGGTCATTTTTTGGACTTTTTTGTGCCATGCAGCATCGTTTTTGTTCACATTTTTGCCCATTTTTTGCCATTTTTGGCATCTGTCATTTTTGGACTTCTTTGCCATGTCGCATCGTTCTTTTTTTGCATTTTTGGCCATGTTTGGCATCGGAAATTTTTTGGACTCCTTTGCCAAGCCGCAGCGTTCTTTTTTTGCATTTTTGGCCATTTTTGGCATCGATAATTTTGTGGACTTCTTTGATATACCGCATCGTTCTTTTTTTGCAGTTTTTGCAATTTTTGGCATCGGTAATTTTTTGGACTCCTTTGCCATGCCGCAGCGTTCTTTTTTGCATGTTTGGCCATTTTTGTCATCGGTAATTTTTTGGACTCCTTTGCCATTCGTAGCGTTCTATTTTTGCATTTATGGCCATTTTTGGCATCGGTCATTTTTTGGACTTCTTTGCAATGACGCGTTGTTCTTTTTTTTTGCATTTTGGCCATTTTTGGCATCGGTCATTTTTTGGACTTTTTTGTGCAATGCAGCATCGTTTTTGTTCGCATTTTTGCCCATTTTTTGCCATTTTTGGCATCGGTCATTTTTGGACTTCTTTGCCATGTCGCATCGTTCTTTTTTTGCATTTTTGGCCATGTTTGGCATCGGTAATTTTTTGGACTTCTTTGCCATGCCGCAGCGTTCTTTGCCATGCCGCAGCGTTCTTTTTTTGCATTTTTGGCCATTTTTGGCATCGGTCATTTTTTTGAATTTTTCGCCGCGCAGCATCGTTTTTTTTGCATTTTTGGCCATTTTTGGCATCGGTCCGTTGTTGGACTTATTTGACAGCCGTATCGTTGTTTTTCTTGCATTTTGGGCCATTTTTGGCATCGGCCATTTTTTGGACTTCTTTGCCATGCCGCATCGTTCTTTTTTGCATTTTTGGCATCGGTCATTTTTTGGACTTCTGGGCCATGCCGCATCGTTCTTTTTTGCATTTTTGGCATCGGTCAATTTTTGGACTTCTTTGCCATGCCACAGCGCTCTTTTTTTGCATTTTTGGCCATTTTTGTCATCGGTCATTTTTTGGACTCCTTTGCCATTCGCAGTGTTCTTTTTTTTTTATTTTTGGCCATTTATGGCATCGGTCATTTTTTGGACTTCTTTGCCATGACGCGTTGTTCTTTTTTTGCATTTTGGCCATTTTTGGCATCGGTCATTTTTTGGACTTCTTTGCCATGCCGCAGCGTTCTTTTTTTGCATTTTTGGCCATTTTTGTCATCGGTCATTTTTTGGACTCCTTTGCCATTCGCATCGTTCTATTTTTGCATTTTTGGCCATTTTTGGCATCGGTCATTTTTGGACTTTTTTGCCATGCAGCATCGTTCTATTTTTGCATTTTTGGACATTTTTGGCATCGGTAATTTTTTGGACTTTTTTGCCATGCAGCATCGTTCTTTTTTTGTATTTTTGGCAATTTTTTCGACTTCTTTGTCATACCGAATCGCTCTTTTTACATTTTTGGCCATTTTTGGCATCGATAATTTTGTGGACTTCTTTGATATACCGCATCGTTCTTTTTTTGCAATTTTTGGCATCGGTAATTTTTTGGACTCCTTTGCCATGCCGCAGCGTTCTTTTTTGCATTTTTGGTATCGATAATTTTGTGGACTTCTTTGATATACCGTATCGTTCTTTTTTTGCAGCTTTTGCAATTTTTGGCATCGGTAATTTTTTGGACTCCTTTGCCATGCCGCAGCGTTCTTTTTTGCATTTTTGGCCATTTTTATCATCGGTCATTTTTTGAACTCCTTTGCCATTCGCAGCGTTCTTTTTTTTTTATTTTTGGCATCGATAATTTTGTGGACTTCTTTGATATACCGCATCGTTCTTTTTTTGCAGTTTTTGCAATTTTTGGCATCGGTAATTTTTTGGACTCCTTTGCCATGCAGAATCGTTATTTTTTGCATTTTTGGCCATTTTTGACATCGGTCATTTTTTTGACATCGGCATCGTTCAGTTTTTGCCGTTTTGGCAATTTTTTCGACTTCTTTGCCATACCGAATCGTTCTTTTTTGCATTTTTGGCAATTTTTGACATCGGTCATTTTTTGGACTCCTTTGCCATGCCGCAGCGTTCTTTTTTTGCATTTTTGGCCATTTTTGTCATCGGTCATTTTTTTGCCTCCTTTGCCATTCGTAGCGTTCTATTTTTGCACTTTTGGCCATTTTTGGCATCGGTCATTTTTTGGACTTCTTTGCAATGACGCGTTGTTCTTTTTTTGCATTTTGGCCATTTTTGGCATCGGTCATTTTTTGGACTTTTTTGTGCCATGCAGCATCGTTTTTGTTCACATTTTTGCCCATTTTTTGCCATTTTTGGCATCGGTCATTTTTGGACTTCTTTGCCATGTCGCATCGTTCTTTTTTTGCATTTTTGGCCATGTTTGGCATCGGAAATTTTTTGGACTCCTTTGCCATGCCGCAGCGTTCTTTTTTTGCATTTTTGGCCATTTTTGGCATCGATAATTTTGTGGACTTCTTTGATATACCGCATCGTTCTTTTTTTGCAGTTTTTGCAATTTTTGGCATCGGTAATTTTTTGGACTTCTTTGCCATGCCGCAGCGTTCTTTGCCATGCCGCAGCGTTCTTTTTTTGCATTTTTGGCCATTTTTGGCATCGGTCATTTTTTTGAATTTTTCGCCGCGCAGCATCGTTTTTTTTTGCATTTTTGGCCATTTTTGGCATCGGTCCGTTTTTGGACTTATTTGACAGCCGTATCGTTGTTTTTCTTGCATTTTGGGCCATTTTAATTTTTTGCTGCAGCGTTCTTTTTTTGCATTTTTGGCAGGTAATTTTTTGCTGCAGCGTTCTTTTTTTGCATTTTTGGCCATTTTTGGCATTGGCCATTTTTTGGACTTCTTTGCCATGCCGCATCGTTCTTTTTTGCATTTTTGGCATCGGTCATTTTTTGGACTTCTGGGCCATGCCGCATCGTTCTTTTTTGCATTTTTGGCATCGGTCAATTTTTGGACTTCTTTGCCATGCCGCATCGTTCTTTTTTTGCATTTTTGGCAATTTTTGGCATCGGTCATTTTTTGGACCTTTTTTGGACTTCTTTGCCATGCCGCAGCGTTTTTGTTGGCTTTTTTAGCCATTTTGGCCATTTTTGACATCGGATCATTTTTTGCACTTCTTGGCCATGCCGTATCGTTCTTTTTTGCATTTTTGGCCATTTTTGACATCGGATCATTTTTTGGACTTCTTTGCCATGCCGCACGTGCTTTTTTGCATTTTTGGTCATTTGTGGCATCGGTCATTTTTTAGAGTTCTTGGCCATGCCGCATCGTTCTTTTTTGCATTTTGGCTATTTTTGGCATCGGTCATTTTTTGGACTTCTTGGCCATGCCGCCTCGTTCTTTTTTTAATTTTTGGCATCGGTCATTTTTATGACTTCTTTGCCATGCCGCATCGTTCTTTTTTGCATTTTTGGCCATTTTTTGGACTTCTGTGCCATGCCGCATTGTTCTTTTGTTGCATATTTGAACATTTTTGGCATCGGTCATTTTTATGACTTCTTTGCCATGCCGCATTGTTCTTTTGTTGCATATTTGAACATTTTTGGCATCGGTCATTTTTAGGACTTCTTTGCGATGCCGCATCGTTATTTTTTTGCATTTTGGCCATTTTTGGCATCGGACATTTTTTGGACTTCTTTGCCATGCGGCAGCTTTCTTTTTTTGCATTTTTGGCCATTTTTGGCATCGGTCATTTTTTGGACTTCTTTGCCATGCCGCAGCGTTCTTTTTTTGCGTTTTTGGCCATTTTTTTCCCTTTTGGCCATTTTGTACATCGGATCATTTTTTGGACCTCTTTTCCATGCGGCACCTTTCTTTTTTTGAATTTTTGGCCAATTTTGGCATCGGTAATTTTGTGGACTTCTTTGATATACCGCATCGTTCTTTTTTTGCAGTTTTTGCAATTTTTGGCATCGGTAATTTTTTGGACTCCTTTGCCATGCCGCAGCGTTCTTTTTTGCATTTTTGGCCATTTTTGTCATCGGTCATTTTTTGGACTCCTTTGCCATTCGCAGCGTTCTTTTTTTTTATTTTTGGCCATTTTTGGCATCGATAATTTTGTGGACTTCTTTGATATACCGCATCGTTCTTTTTTCGCAGTTTTTGCAATTTTTGGCATCGGTAATTTTTTGGACTCCTTCGCCATGCAGCATCGTTATTTTTTTGCATTTTTGGCCATTTTTGGCCATTTTTGACATCGGTCATTTTTTTGACATCGGCATGGTTCAGTTTTTCATTTTTGGCAATTTTTTCGACTTCTTTGCCATACCGAATCGTTATTTTTTGCATTTTTGGCCATTTTTGACATCGGTCATTTTTTGGACTCCTTTGCTATTCGCAGCGTTCTATTTTTGCATTTTTGGCCATTTTTGGCAACCGTCATTTTTTGGACTTCTTTGCCATGACGCGTTGTTCTTTTTTTGCATTTTGGCCATTTTTGTCATCGGTCATTTTTTGGACTCCTTTGCCATTCGCAGCGTTCTTTTTTTTTATTTTTGGCCATTTTTGGCATCGATAATTTTGTGGACTTCTTTGATATACCGCATCGTTCTTTTTTCGCAGTTTTTGCAATTTTTGGCATCGGTAATTTTTTGGACTCCTTCGCCATGCAGCATCGTTATTTTTTTGCATTTTTGGACATTTTTGACATCGGTCATTTTTTTGACATCGGCATGGTTCAGTTTTTGCATTTTTGGCAATTTTTTCGACTTCTTTGCCATACCGAATCGTTATTTTTTGCATTTTTGGCCATTTTTGACATCGGTCATTTTTTGGACTCCTTTGCCATGCCACAGCGTTCTTTTTTTGCATTTTTGGCCATTTTTGGCATCGGTCCGTTTTTGGACTTATTTGACAGCCGCATCGTTTTTTTTTTGCATTTTGGACTTTTTTGCCATGCAGCATCATTCTTTTTTTTGTATTTTTGTCCATTTTTGGCATCGATAATTTTGTGGACTTCTTTGGCATACCGCATCGTTCTTTTTTTGCACTTTTTGCAATTTTTGGCATCGGTCATTTTTTGGATTCCTTTGCCATGCCGCAGCGCTCTTTTTTTGCATTTTTGGCCATTTTTGTCATCGGTCATTTTTTGGACTCCTTTGCCATTCGCAGCCTTCTGTTTTTTTTATTTTTGGCCATTTATGGCATCGGCCATTTTTTGGACTTCTTTGCCATGACGCGTTGTTCGTTTTTTGCATTTTGGCCATTTTTGGCATCGGCCATTTTTTGGACTTCTTTGCCATGCCGCAGCGTTCTTTTTGTGCATTTTTGGCCATTTTTGTCATCGGTCATTTTTTGGACTCCTTTGCCATTCGCAGCGTTCTTTTTTTTTATTTTTGGCCATTTTTGGCATCGATAATTTTGTGGACTTCTTTGATATACCGCATCGTTCTTTTTTTGCAGTTTTTGCAATTTTTGGCATCGGTAATTTTTTGGACTCCTTTGCCATGCCGCAGCGTTCTTTTTTGCATTTTTGGCCATTTTTGTCATCGGTCATTTTTTGGACTCCTTTGCCATTCGCAGCGTTCTATTTTTGCATTTCTGGCCATTTTTGGCATCGGTCATTTTTTGGACTTTTTTGCCATGCAGCATCGTTCTTTTTTTGTATTTTTGGCAATTTTTTCGACTTCTTTGTCATACCGAATCGTTCTTTTTACATTTTTGGCCATTTTTGGCATCGGTCATTTCTTGCACTTATTTGGCAGCCGCATCGTGCTTTTTTTGCATTTTTGGCCATTTTTGGCATCGGTAATTTTGTGGATTTCTTTGCAATGCCGCATCGTTCTTTTTTTGCATTTTTGGCATCGGTCATTTTTTGGAGTCCATTGCCATGCCGCAGCGTTCTTTTTTTTTATTTTTGGCCATTTTTGGCATCGATAATTTTGTGGACTTCTTTGATATACCGCATCGTTCTTTTTTTGCAGTTTTTGCAATTTTTGGCATCGGTAATTTTTTGACATCGGCATGGTTCAGTTTTTCATTTTTGGCAATTTTTTCGACTTCTTTGCCATACCGAATCGTTATTTTTTGCATTTTTGGCCATTTTTGACATCGGTCATTTTTTGGACTCCTTTGCTATTCGCAGCGTTCTATTTTTGCATTTTTGGCCATTTTTGGCAACCGTCATTTTTTGGACTTCTTTGCCATGACGCGTTGTTCTTTTTTTGCATTTTGGCCATTTTTGTCATCGGTCATTTTTTGGACTCCTTTGCCATTCGCAGCGTTCTTTTTTTTTATTTTTGGCCATTTTTGGCATCGATAATTTTGTGGACTTCTTTGATATACCGCATCGTTCTTTTTTCGCAGTTTTTGCAATTTTTGGCATCGGTAATTTTTTGGACTCCTTCGCCATGCAGCATCGTTATTTTTTTGCATTTTTGGCCATTTTTGACATCGTTCATTTTTTTGACATCGGCATGGTTCAGTTTTTGCATTTTTGGCAATTTTTTCGACTTCTTTGCCATACCGAATCGTTATTTTTTGCATTTTTGGCCATTTTTGACATCGGTCATTTTTTGGACTCCTTTGCCATGCCACAGCGTTCTTTTTTTGCATTTTTGGCCATTTTTGGCATCGGTCCGTTTTTGGACTTATTTGACAGCCGCATCGTTTTTTTTTTGCATTTTGGACTTTTTTGCCATGCAGCATCATTCTTTTTTTTGTATTTTTGTCCATTTTTGGCATCGATAATTTTGTGGACTTCTTTGGCATACCGCATCGTTCTTTTTTTGCACTTTTTGCAATTTTTGGCATCGGTCATTTTTTGGATTCCTTTGCCATGCCGCAGCGCTCTTTTTTTGCATTTTTGGCCATTTTTGTCATCGGTCATTTTTTGGACTCCTTTGCCATTCGCAGCCTTCTGTTTTTTTTATTTTTGGCCATTTATGGCATCGGCCATTTTTTGGACTTCTTTGCCATGACGCGTTGTTCTTTTTTTGCATTTTGGCCATTTTTGGCATCGGTCATTTTTTGGACTTCTTTGCCATGCCGCAGCGTTCTTTTTGTGCATTTTTGGCCATTTTTGTCATCGGTCATTTTTTGGACTCCTTTGCCATTCGCAGCGTTCTTTTTTTTTATTTTTGGCCATTTTTGGCATCGATAATTTTGTGGACTTCTTTGATATACCGCATCGTTCTTTTTTTGCAGTTTTTGCAATTTTTGGCATCGGTAATTTTTTGGACTCCTTTGCCATGCCGCAGCGTTCTTTTTTGCATTTTTGGCCATTTTTGTCATCGGTCATTTTTTGGACTCCTTTGCCATTCGCAGCGTTCTATTTTTGCATTTCTGGCCATTTTTGGCATCGGTCATTTTTTGGACTTTTTTGCCATGCAGCATCGTTCTTTTTTTGTATTTTTGGCAATTTTTTCGACTTCTTTGTCATACCGAATCGTTCTTTTTACATTTTTGGCCATTTTTGGCATCGGTCATTTCTTGCACTTATTTGGCAGCCGCATCGTGCTTTTTTTTGCATTTTTGGCCATTTTTGGCATCGGTAATTTTGTGGATTTCTTTGCAATGCCGCATCGTTCTTTTTTTGCATTTTTGGCATCGGTCATTTTTTGGAGTCCATTGCCATGCCGCAGCGTTCTTTTGGCCATTTTTGGCATCGATAATTTTGTGGACTTCTTTGATATACCGCATCGTTCTTTTTTTGCAGTTTTTGCAATTTTTGGCATCGGTAATTTTTTGGACTCCTTTGCCATGCCGCAGCGTTCTTTTTTGCATTTTTGGCCATTTTTGTCATCGGCCATTTTTTGGACTCCTTGGCCATTCGCAGCGTTCTATTTTTGCATTTTTGGCCATTTTTGGCATCGGTCATTTTTTGGACTTCTGTGCCATGACGCGTTGTTCTTTTTTTGCATTTTGGCCATTTTTGTCATCGGTCATTTTTTGGACTCCTTTGCCATTCGCAGCGTTCTTTTTTTTTATTTTTGGCCATTTTTGGCATCGATAATTTTGTGGACTTCTTTGATATACCGCATCCTTCTTTTTTTGCAGTTTTTGCAATTTTTGGCATCGGTAATTTTTTGGACTCCTTTGCCATGCAGAATCGTTATTTTTTTGCATTTTTGGCCATTTTTGACATCGGTCATTTTTTTGACATCGGCATCGTTCAGTTTTTGCATTTTTGGCAATTTTTTCGACTTCTTTTCCATACCGAATCGTTCTTTTTAGCATTTTTGGCCATTTTTGACATCGGTCATTTTTTGGACTCCTTTGCCATGCCGCAGCGTTCTTTTTTTGCATTTTTGGCCATTTTTGGCATCGGTCCGTTTTTGGACTTATTTGACAGCCGCATCGTTTTTTTTTTGCATTTTGGACTTTTTTTCCATGCAGCATCATTCTTTTTTTTGTATTTTTGGCCATTTTTGGCATAGATAATTTTGTGGACTTCTTTGGCATACCGCATCCTTTTTTTTTTGCACTTTTTGCAATTTTTGGCATCGGTCATTTTTTGGACTACTTTGCCATGCCGCAGCGCTCTTTTTTTGCATTTTTGGCCATTTTTGTCATCGGTCATTTTTTGGACTCCTTTGCCATTCGCAGCGTTCTTTTTTTTTATTTTTGGCCATTTATGGCATCGGTCATTTTTTGGACTTCTTTGCCATGACGCGTTGTTCTTTTTTTGCATTTTGGCCATTTTTGGCATCGGTCATTTTTTGGACTTCTTTGCCATGCCGCAGCGTTCTTTTTTTGCATTTTTGGCCATTTTTGTCATCGGTCATTTTTTGGACTCCTTTTCCATTCGCAGCGTTCTATTTTTGCATTTTTGGCCATTTTTGGCATCGGTCATTTTTTGGACTTTTTTGCCATGCAGCATCGTTCTTTTTTTGTATTTTTGGCAATTTTTTCGACTTCTTTGTCATACCGAATCGTTCTTTTTGCATTTTTGGCCATTTTTGGCATCGGTCATTTGTTGCACTTATTTGGCAGCCGCATCGTGCTTTTTTTGCATTTTTGGCATCGGTAATTTTGTGGATTTCTTTGCAATGCCGCATCGTTCTTTTTTTGCATTTTTGGCCATTTTTGGCATCGGTCATTTTTTGGAGTCCATTGCCATGGCCATTTTTGTCATCGGTCATTTTTTGGACTCCTTTGCCATTCGCAGCGTTCTATTTTTGCATTTCTGGCCATTTTTGGCATCGGTCATTTTTTGGACTTTTTTGCCATGCAGCATCGTTCTTTTTTTGTATTTTTGGCAATTTTTTCGACTTCTTTGTCATACCGAATCGTTCTTTTTACATTTTTGGCCATTTTTGGCATCGTTCATTTGTTGCACTTATTTGGCAGCCGCATCGTGCTTTTTTTGCATTTTTGGCCATTTTTGGCATCGGTAATTTTTTGGATTTCTTTGCGATGCCGCATCGTTCTTTTTTTGCATTTTTGGCCATTTTTGGCATCGGTCATTTTTTGGAGTCCATTGCCATGCCGCAGCGTTCTTTTTTTTTTATTTTTGGCCATTTTTGGCATCGATAATTTTGTGGACTTCTTTGATATACCGCATCGTTCTTTTTTTGCAGTTTTTGCAATTTTTGGCATCGGTAATTTTTGGGACTCCTTTGCCATGCCGCAGCGTTCTTTTTTGCATTTTTGGCCATTTTTGTCATCGGTAATTTTTTGCACTCCTTTGCCATTCGCAGCGTTCTATTTTTGCATTTTTGGCATCGGTCATTTTTTGGACTCCTTTGCCATTCGCAGCGTTCTTTTGTGCATTTTTTTTTGCCATTTTTGGCATCGATAATTTTGTGGACTTCTTTGATATACCGTATCATTCTTTTTTTGCAGTTTTTGCAATTTTTGGCATCGGTAATTTTTTGGACTCCTTTGCCATGCCGCAGCGTTCTTTTTTGCATTTTTGGCCATTTTTGTCATCGGCCATTTTTTGGACTTCTTGGCCATTCGCAGCGTTCTATTTTTGCATTTTTGGCCATTTTTGGCATCGGTCATTTTTTGGACTTCTGTGCCATGACGCGTTGTTCTTTTTTTGCATTTTGGCCATTTTTGTCATCGGTAATTTTTTGGACTCCTTTGCCATTCGCAGCGTTCTTTTTTTGCATTTTTGGCCGTTTTTGTCATCGGTCATTTTTTGGACTCCTTTTCCATTCGCAGCGTTCTATTTTTGCATTTCTGGCCATTTTTGGCATCGGTCATTTTTTGGACTTTTTTGCCATGCAGCATCGTTCTTTTTTTGTATTTTTGGCAATTTTTTCGACTTCTTTGTCATACCGAATCGTTCTTTTTACATTTTTGGCCATTTTTGGCATCGGTCATTTGTTGCACTTATTTGGCAGCCGCATCGTGCTTTTTTTGCATTTTTGGCCATTTTTGGCATCGGTAATTTTGTGGATTTCTTTGCAATGCCGCATCGTTCTTTTTTTGCATTTTTGGCCATTTTTGGCATCGGTCATTTTTTGGAGTCCATTGCCATGCCGCAGCGTCCTTTTTTCTTTATTTTTGGCAATTTTTGGCATCGATAATTTTGTGGACTTCTTTGATATACCACATCATTCTTTTTTTGCAGTTTTTGCAATTTTTGGCATCGGTAATTTTTTGGACTCCTTTGCCATGCCGCAGCGTTCTTTTTTGCATTTTTGGCCATTTTTGTCATCGGTCATTTTTTGGACTCCTTTGCCATTCGCAGCGTTCTATTTTTGCATTTTTGGCATCGGTCATTTGTTGCACTTATTTGGCAGCCGCATCGTGCTTTTTTTGCATTTTTGGCCATTTTTGGCATCGGTAATCTTGTGGATTTCTTTGCAATGCCGCATCGTTCTTTTTTTGCATTTTTGGCCATTTTTGGCATCGGTCATTTTTTGGAGTCCATTGCCATGCCGTAGCGTCCTTTTTTCTTTATTTTTGGCCATTTTTGGCATCGATAATTTTGTGGACTTCTTTGATATACCGCATCGTTCTTTTTTTGCAGTTTTTGCAATTTTTGGCATCGGTAATTTTTTGGACTCCTTTGCCATGCCGCAGCGTTCTTTTTTGCAGTTTTTGCAATTTTTGGCATCGGTAATTTTTTGGACTCCTTTGCCATGCCGCAGCGTTCTTTTTTGCATTTTTGGCCATTTTTGTCATCGGCCATTTTTTGGACTCCTTGGCCATTCGCAGCGTTCTATTTTTGCATTTTTGGCCATTTTTGGCATCGGTCATTTTTTGGACTTCTGTGCCATGACGCGTTGTTCTTTTTTTGCATTTTGGCCATTTTTGTCATCGGTCATTTTTTGGACTCCTTTGCCATTCGCAGCGTTCTTTTTTTTTATTTTTGGCCATTTTTGGCATCGATAATTTTGTGGACTTCTTTGATATACCGCATCGTTCTTTTTTTGCAGTTTTTGCAATTTTTGGCATCGGTAATTTTTTGGACTCCTTTGCCATGCAGAATCGTTATTTTTGTGCATTTTTGGCCATTTTTGACATCGGTCATTTTTTTGACATCGGCATCGTTCAGTTTTTGCATTTTTGGCAATTTTTTCGACATCTTTGCCATACCGAATCGTTCTTTTTTGCATTTTTGGCCATTTTTGTCATCGGTCATTTTTTGGACTCCTTTGCCATGCCGCAGCGTTCTTTTTTTGCATTTTTGGCCACTTTTGGCATCGGTCCGTTTTTGGACTTATTTGACAGCCGCATCGTTTTTTTTTGCATTTTTGGCCATTTTTGGCATCGGTCATTTTTTGGACTTCTGTGCCATGACGCGTTGTTCTTTTTTTGCATTTTGGCCATTTTTGTCATCGGTCATTTTTTGGACTCCTTTGCCATTCGCAGCGTTCTTTTTTTTTATTTTTGGCCATTTTTGGCATCGATAATTTTGTGGACTTCTTTGATATACCGCATCGTTCTTTTTTTGCAGTTTTTGCAATTTTTGGCATCGGTAATTTTTTGGACTCCTTTGCCATGCAGAATCGTTATTTTTGTGCATTTTTGGCCATTTTTGACATCGGTCATTTTTTTGACATCGGCATCGTTCAGTTTTTGCATTTTTGGCAATTTTTTCGACATCTTTGCCATACCGAATCGTTCTTTTTTGCATTTTTGGCCATTTTTGACATCGGTCATTTTTTGGACTCCTTTGCCATGCCGCAGCGTTCTTTTTTTGCATTTTTGGCCACTTTTGGCATCGGTCCGTTTTTGGACTTATTTGACAGCCGCATCGTTTTTTTTTGCATTTTGGACTTTTTTGCCATGCACCATCATTCTTTTTTTTGTATTTTTGGCCATTTTTGGCATGGATAATTTTGTGGACTTCTTTGGCATACCGCATCCTTTTTTTTGCACTTTTTGCAATTTTTGGCATCGGTCATTTTTTGGACTCCTTTGCCATGCCGCAGCGCTCTTTTTTTGCATTTTTGGCCATTTTTGTCATCGGTCATTTTTTGGACTCCTTTGCCATTCGCAGCGTTCTTTTTTTTTATTTTTGGCCATTTATAGCATCGGTCAATTTTTGGACTTCTTTGCCATGACGCGTTGTTCTTTTTTTGCATTTTGGCCATTTTTGGCATCGGTCATTTTTTGGACTTCTTTGCCATGCCGCAGCGTTCTTTTTTTGCATTTTTGGCCATTTTTGTCATCTGTCATTTTTTGGACTCCTTTGCCATTCGCAGCGTTTTATTTTTGCATTTTTGGCCATTTTTGACATCGGTCATTTTTTGGACTCCTTTGCCATGCCGCAGCGTTCTTTTTTTGCATTTTTGGCCACTTTTGGCATCGGTCCGTTTTTGGACTTATTTGACAGCCGCATCGTTTTTTTTTGCATTTTGGACTTTTTTGCCATGCAGCATCATTCTTTTTTGTGTATTTTTGGCCATTTTTGGCATCGATAATTTTGTGGACTTCTTTGGCATACCGCATCCTTTTTTTTGCACTTTTTGCAATTTTTGGCATCAGTCATTTTTTGGACTCCTTTGCCATGCCGCAGCGCTCTTTTTTTGCATTTTTGGCCATTTTTGTCATCGGTCATTTTTTGGACTCCTTTGCCATTCGCAGCGTTCTTTTTTTTTTATTTTTGGCCATTTATGGCATCGGTCATTTTTTGGACTTCTTTGCCATGACGCGTTGTTCTTTTTTTGCATTTTGGCCATTTTTGGCATCGGTCATTTTTTGGACTTCTTTGCCATGCCGCAGCGTTCTTTTTTTGCATTTTTGGACATTTTTGTCATCTGTCATTTTTTGGACTCCTTTGCCATTCGCAGCGTTTTATTTTTGCATTTTTGGCCATTTTTGGCATCGGTCATTTTTTGGACTTTTTTGCCATGCAGCATCGTTCTTTTTTTGTATTTTTGGCAATTTTTTCGACTTCTTTGTCATACCGAATCGTTCTTTTTACATTTTTGGCCATTTTTGGCATCGGTCATTTGTTGCACTTATTTGGCAGCCGCATCGTGCTTTTTTTGCATTTTTGGCCATTTTTGGCATCGGTAATTTTGTGGATTTCTCTGCAATGCCGCATCGTTCTTTTTTTGCATTTTTGGCCATTTTTGGCATCGGTCATTTTTTGGAGTCCATTGCCATGGCGCAGCGTTCTTTTTTTTTATTTTTGGCCATTTTTGGCATCGATAATTTTGTGGACTTCTTTGATATACCGCATCGTTCTTTTTTTGCAGTTTTTGCAATTTTTGGCATCGGTAATTTTTTGGACTCCTTTGCCATGCCGCAGCGTTCTTTTTTGCATTTTTGGCATCTGTCATTTTTTGGACTCCTTTGCCATTCGCAGCGTTCTTTTTTTTTTTTTGGCCATTTTTGGCATCGATAATTTTGTTGACTTCTTTGATATACCGTATCGTTCTTTTTTTGCAGTTTTTGCAATTTTTGGCATCGGTAATTTTTTGGACTCCTTTGCCATGCCGCAGCGTTCTTTTTTGCATTTTTGGCCATTTTTGTCATCGGCCATTTTTTGGACTCCTTGGCCATTCGCAGCGTTCTATTTTTGCATTTTTGGCATCGGTCATTTTTTGGACTTATGTGCCATGACGCGTTGTTCTTTTTTTGAATTTTGGCCATTTTTGTCATCGGTCATTTTTTGGACTCCTTTACCATTCGCAGCGTTCTTTTTTTTTATTTTTGGCCATTTTTGGCATCGATAATTTTGTGGACTTCTTTGATATACCGCATCGTTCTTTTTTTGCAGTTTTTGCAATTTTTGGCATCGGTAATTTTTTGGACTCCTTTGCCATGCAGAATCGTTATTTTTTTGCACTTTTGGCCATTTTTGACATCGGTCATTTTTTTGACATCGGCATCGTTCAGTTTTTGCATTTTTGGCAATTTTTTCGACTTCTTTGCCATACCGAATCGTTCTTTTTTGCATTTCTGGCCATTTTTGACATCGGTCATTTTTTGGACTCCTTGGCCACGCCGCAGCGTTCTTTTTTTGCATTTTTGGCCATTTTTGTCATCGGTCATTTTTTGGACTCCTTTGCCATTCGCAGCGTTCTTTTTTTTTATTTTTGGCCATTTTTGGCATCGATAATTTTGTGGACTTCTTTGATATACCGCATCGTTCTTTTTTTGCAGTTTTTGCAATTTTTGGCATCGGTAATTTTTTGGACTCCTTTGCCATGCAGAATCGTTATTTTTTTGCATTTTTGGCCATTTTTGGCATCGGTCATTTGTTGCACTTATTTGGCAGCCGCATCGTGCTTTTTTTGCATTTTTGGCCATTTTTGGCATCGGTAATTTTGTGGATTTCTTTGCAATGCCGCATCGTTCTTTTTTTGCATTTTTGGCCATTTTTGGCATCGGTCATTTTTTGGAGTCCATTGCCATGGCACAGCGTTCTTTTTTTTTTATTTTTGGCCATTTTTGGCATCGATAATTTTGTGGACTTCTTTGATATACCGCATCGTTCTTTTTTTGCAGTTTTTGTAATTTTTGGCATCGGTAATTTTTTGGACTCCTTTGCCATGCCGCAGCGTTCTTTTTCGCATTTTTGGCCATTTTTGTCATCGGTCATTTTTTGGACTCCTTTGCCATTCGCAGCGTTCTATTTTTGCATTTTTGGCATCGGTCATTTTTTGGTGTCCTTTGCCATTCGCAGCGTTCTTTTTTTTTTTTGGCCATTTTTGGCATCGATAATTTTGTTGACTTCTTTGATATACCGTATCGTTCTTTTTTTGCAGTTTTTGCAATTTTTGGCATCGGTAATTTTTTGGACTCCTTTGCCATGCCGCAGCGTTCTTTTTTGCATTTTTGGCCATTTTTGTCATCGGCCATTTTTTGGACTCCTTTGCCATTCGCAGCGTTCTTTTGTGCATTTTTTTTTGCCATTTTTGGCATCGATAATTTTGGTGACTTCTTTGATATACCGCATCGTTCTTTTTTTGCAGTTTTTGCAATTTTTGGCATCGGTCATTTTTTGGACTCCTTTGCCATGCCGCAGCGTTCTTTTTGCATTTTTGGCCATTTTTGTCATCGGTCATTTTTTGGACTCCTTTGCCATTTGCAGCGTTCTATTTTTGCATTTTTGGCATCGGTCATTTTTTGGACTTCTGTGCCATGACGCGTTGTTCTTTTTTTGAATTATGGCCATTTTTGTCATCGGTCATTTTTTGGACTCCTTTGCCATTCGCAGCGTTCTTTTTTTTTTTTTTTTGGCCATTTTTGGCATCGATAATTTTGTGGACTTCTTTGATATACCGCATCGTTCTTTTTTTGCAGTTTTTGCAATTTTTGGCATCGGTCATTTTTTGGACTCCTTTGCCATGCCGCAGCGTTCTTTTTGCATTTTTGGCCATTTTTGTCATCGGTCATTTTTTGGACTCCTTTGCCATTCGCAGCGTTCTTTTTTTTTTTTTTTTTTGGCCATTTTTGGCATCGATAATTTTGTGGACTTCTTTGATATACCGCATCGTTCTTTTTTTGCAGTTTTTGCAATTTTTGGCATCGGTAATTTTTTGGACTCCTTTGCCATGCAGAATCGTTATTTTTTTGCATTTTTGGCCATTTTTGGCATCGGTCATTTGTTGCACTTATTTGGCAGCCGCATCGTGCTTTTTTTGCATTTTTGGCCATTTTTGGCATCGGTAATTTTGTGGATTTCTTTGCAATGCCGCATCGTTCTTTTTTTGCATTTTTGGCCATTTTTGGCATCGGTCATTTTTTGGAGTCCATTGCCATGGCACAGCGTTCTTTTTTTTTTATTTTTGGCCATTTTTGGCATCGATAATTTTGTGGACTTCTTTGATATACCGCATCGTTCTTTTTTTGCAGTTTTTGTAATTTTTGGCATCGGTAATTTTTTGGACTCCTTTGCCATGCCGCAGCGTTCTTTTTCGCATTTTTGGCCATTTTTGTCATCGGTCATTTTTTGGACTCCTTTGCCATTCGCAGCGTTCTATTTTTGCATTTTTGGCATCGGTCATTTTTTGGTGTCCTTTGCCATTCGCAGCGTTCTTTTTTTTTTTTTGGCCATTTTTGGCATCGATAATTTTGTTGACTTCTTTGATATACCGTATCGTTCTTTTTTTGCAGTTTTTGCAATTTTTGGCATCGGTAATTTTTTGGACTCCTTTGCCATGCCGCAGCGTTCTTTTTTGCATTTTTGGCCATTTTTGTCATCGGCCATTTTTTGGACTCCTTTGCCATTCGCAGCGTTCTTTTGTGCATTTTTTTTTGCCATTTTTGGCATCGATAATTTTGGTGACTTCTTTGATATACCGCATCGTTCTTTTTTTGCAGTTTTTGCAATTTTTGGCATCGGTCATTTTTTGGACTCCTTTGCCATGCCGCAGCGTTCTTTTTGCATTTTTGGCCATTTTTGTCATCGGTCATTTTTTGGACTCCTTTGCCATTTGCAGCGTTCTATTTTTGCATTTTTGGCATCGGTCATTTTTTGGACTTCTGTGCCATGACGCGTTGTTCTTTTTTTGAATTATGGCCATTTTTGTCATCGGTCATTTTTTGGACTCCTTTGCCATTCGCAGCGTTCTTTTTTTTTTTTTTTTGGCCATTTTTGGCATCGATAATTTTGTGGACTTCTTTGATATACCGCATCGTTCTTTTTTTGCAGTTTTTGAAATTTTTGGCATCGGTCATTTTTTGGACTCCTTTGCCATGCCGCAGCGTTCTTTTTGCATTTTTGGCCATTTTTGTCATCGGTCATTTTTTGGACTCCTTTGCCATTCGCAGCGTTTTATTTTTGCATTGTTGGCATCGGTCATTTTTTGGACTCCTTTGCCATTCGCAGCGTTCTTTTGTGCATTTTTTTTTGCCATTTTTGGCATCGATAATTTTGTGGACTTCTTTGATATACCGTATCGTTCTTTTTTTGCAGTTTTTGCAATTTTTGGCATCGGTAATTTTTTGGACTCCTTTGCCATGCAGCAGCGTTCTTTTTTTGCATTTTTGGCCATTTTTGTCATCGGTCATTTTTTGGACTCCTTTGCCATTCGCAGCGTTCTATTTTTGCATTTTTGGCCATTTTTGGCATCGGTCATTTTTTGGACTTCTGTGCCATGACGCGTTGTTCTTTTTTTGCATTTTGGCCATTTTTGTCATTGGTTATTTTTTGGACTCCTTTGCCATTCGCAGCGTTCTTTTTTTTTATTTTTGGCCATTTTTGGCATCGATAATTTTGTGGACTTCTTTGATATACCGCATCGTTCTTTTTTTGCAGTTTTTGCAATTTTTGGCATCGGTAATATTTTGGACTCCTTTGCCATGCAGAATCGTTATTTTTTTGCATTTTTGGCCATTTTTAACATCGGTCATTTTTTTGACATCGGCATCGTTCAGTTTTTGCATTTTTGGCAATTTTTTCGACATCTTTGCCATACCGAATCGTTCTTTTTTGCATTTTTGGCCATTTTTGACATCGGTCATTTTTTGGACTCCTTTGCCATGCCGCAGCGTTCTTTTTTTTTTATTTTTGGCCATTTATTTTTTTGACATTGGCCATTTATTTTTTTTTTTTGCATTTTGGCCATTTTTGGCATCGGTCATTTTTTGGACTTCTTTGCCATGCCGCAGCGTTCTTTTTTTGCATTTTTTTGGCCATTTTTGTCATCGGTCATTTTTTGGACTCCTTTGCCATTCGCAGCGTTCTATTTTTGCATTTTTGGCATCGGTCATTTTTTGGTGTCCTTTGCCATTCGCAGCGTTCTTTTTTTTTTTTTGGCCATTTTTGGCATCGATAATTTTGTTGACTTCTTTGATATACCGTATCGTTCTTTTTTTGCAGTTTTTGCAATTTTTGGCATCGGTAATTTTTTGGACTCCTTTGCCATGCCGCAGCGTTCTTTTTTGCATTTTTGGCCATTTTTGTCATCGGCCATTTTTTGGACTCCTTTGCCATTCGCAGCGTTCTTTTTTTTTTTTTTTTGGCCATTTTTGGCATCGATAATTTTGTGGACTTCTTTGATATACCGCATCGTTCTTTTTTTGCAGTTTTTGCAATTTTTGGCATCGGTCATTTTTTGGACTCCTTTGCCATGCCGCAGCGTTCTTTTTGCATTTTTGGCCATTTTTGTCATCGGTCATTTTTTGGACTCCTTTGCCATTTGCAGCGTTCTATTTTTGCATTTTTGGCATCGGTCATTTTTTGGACTTCTGTGCCATGACGCGTTGTTCTTTTTTTGAATTATGGCCATTTTTGTCATCGGTCATTTTTTGGACTCCTTTGCCATTCGCAGCGTTCTTTTTTTTTTTTTTTTTGGCCATTTTTGGCATCGATAATTTTGTGGACTTCTTTGATATACCGCATCGTTCTTTTTTTGCAGTTTTTGCAATTTTTGGCATCGGTCATTTTTTGGACTCCTTTGCCATGCCGCAGCGTTCTTTTTGCATTTTTGGCCATTTTTGTCATCGGTCATTTTTTGGACTCCTTTGCCATTCGCAGCGTTTTATTTTTGCATTGTTGGCATCGGTCATTTTTTGGACTCCTTTGCCATTCGCAGCGTTCTTTTGTGCATTTTTTTTTGCCATTTTTGGCATCGATAATTTTGTGGACTTCTTTGATATACCGTATCGTTCTTTTTTTTGCAGTTTTTGCAATTTTTGGCATCGGTAATTTTTTGGACTCCTTTGCCATGCAGCAGCGTTCTTTTTTTGCATTTTTGGCCATTTTTGTCATCGGTCATTTTTTGGACTCCTTTGCCATTCGCAGCGTTCTATTTTTGCATTTTTGGCCATTTTTGGCATCGGTCATTTTTTGGACTTCTGTGCCATGACGCGTTGTTCTTTTTTTGCATTTTGGCCATTTTTGTCATTGGTTATTTTTTGGACTCCTTTGCCATTCGCAGCGTTCTTTTTTTTTATTTTTGGCCATTTTTGGCATCGATAATTTTGTGGACTTCTTTGATATACCGCATCGTTCTTTTTTTGCAGTTTTTGCAATTTTTGGCATCGGTAATATTTTGGACTCCTTTGCCATGCAGAATCGTTATTTTTTTGCATTTTTGGCCATTTTTAACATCGGTCATTTTTTTGACATCGGCATCGTTCAGTTTTTGCATTTTTGGCAATTTTTTCGACATCTTTGCCATACCGAATCGTTCTTTTTTGCATTTTTGGCCATTTTTGACATCGGTCATTTTTTGGACTCCTTTGCCATGCCGCAGCGTTCTTTTTTTTTTATTTTTGGCCATTTATTTTTTTGACATTGGCCATTTATTTTTTTTTTTTGCATTTTGGCCATTTTTGGCATCGGTCATTTTTTGGACTTCTTTGCCATGCCGCAGCGTTCTTTTTTTGCATTTTTGGCCATTTTTGTCATCGGTCATTTTTTGGACTTTTTTGCCATGCAGCATCGTTCTTTTTTTGTATTTTTGGCAATTTTTTCGACTTCTTTGTCATACCGAATCGTTCTTTTTACATTTTTGGCCATTTTTGGCATCAGTCATTTGTTGCACTTATTTGGCAGCCGCATCGTGCTTTTTTTTGCATTTTTGGCCATTTTTGGCATCGGTAATTTTGTGGATTTCTTTGCAATGCCATTTTTGTCAGCGGCCATTTTTTGGACTCCTTGGCCATTCGCAGCGTTCTATTTTTGCATTATTGGCATCGGTCATTTTTTGGACTTCTGTGCCATGACGCGCTGTTCTTTTTTTGAATTTTGGCCATTTTTGTCATCGGTCATTTTTTGGACTCCTTTGCCATTCGCAGCGTTCTATGCAGAATCGTTATTTTTTTGCATTTTTGGCCATTTTTGACATCGGTCATTTTTTTGACATCGGCATCGTTCAGTTTTTGCATTTTTGGCAATTTTTTCGACTTCTTTGCCATACCGAATCGTTCTTTTTTGCATTTCTGGCCATTTTTGACATCGGTCATTTTTTGGACTCCTTTGCCACGCCGCAGCATTCTTTTTTTGCATTTTTGGCCATTTTTGTCATCGGTCATTTTTTGGCCTCCTTTGCCATTCGTAGAGTTCTATTTTTGCATTTTTGGCCAATTTTGGCATCGGTCAATTTTTGACATCCGTTATTTTTTGGACTCCTTTGCCATGCCGCAGCGTTCTTTTTTGCATGTTTGGCCATTTTTGTCATCGGTCATTTTTTGGACTCCTTTGCCATTCGTAGCGTTCTATTTTTGCATTTTGGCCATTTTTGGCATCGGTCATTTTTTGGACTTCTTTGCAATGACGCGTTGTTCTTTATTTGCATTTTGGCCATTTTTGGCATCGGTCATTTTTTGGACTTTTTTGTGCCGTGCAGCATCGTTTTTGTTCGCATTTTTGCCCATTTTTTTGCCATTTTTGGCATCGGTCATTTTTGGACTTCTTTGCCATGTCGCATCGTTCTTTTTTTGCATTTTTGGCCATGTTTGGCATCGGTAATTTTTTGGACTCCTTTGCCATGCCGCAGCGTTCTTTTTTTGCATTTTTGGCCATTTTTGGCATCGGTCATTTTTTCGAATTTTTTGCCGCGCTGCAACATTTTTTTTTTGCATTTTTGGCCATTTTTGGCATTGGTCCGTTTTTGGACTTATTTGACAGCCGTATCGTTGTTTTTTTTGCATTTTGGACTTTTTTGCCATGCAGCATCTTTCTTTTTTTTGTATTTTTGGCCATTTTTGGCATCGATAATTTTGTGGACTTCTTTGGCATACCGCATCCTTCTTTTTTTGCAGTTTTTGCAATTTTTGGCATCGGTCATTTTTTGGACTCATTTGCCATGCCGCAGCGCTCTTTTTTTGCATTTTTGGCCATTTTTGTCATCGGTCATTTTTTGGACTCCTTTGCCATTCGCAGCGTTCTTTTTTTTTATTTTTGGCCATTTTTGGCACCGATAATTTTGTGGACTTCTTTGATATACCGCATCGTTCTTTTTTTGCAGTTTTTGCAATTTTTGGCATCGGTAATTTTTTGGACTCCTTTGCCATGCCGCAGCGTTCTTTTTTGCATTTTTGGCCATTTTTGTCATCGGTCATTTTTTGGACTCCTTTGCCATTCGTAGCGTTCTATCTTTGCATTTTTGGCCATTTTTGGCATCGGTCCCTTTTTGGACTTCTGTGCCATGACGCGTTGTTCTTTTTTGCATTTTGGCCATTTTGGCATCGGTCATTTTTTGGACTTTTTGTGCCATGCAGCATCGTTTTTGTTCGCATTTTTGCCCATTTTTTGCCATTTTTGGCATCGGTCATTTTTGGACTTCCTTGCCATGTCGCATCGTTCTTTTTTTGCATTTTTGGCCATGTTTGGCATCGGTAATTTTTTGGACTCCTTTGCCATGCCGCACCGTTCTTTGCCATGCCGCAGCGTTCTTTTTTTGCATTTTTGGCCATTTTTGGCATCGGTAATTTTTTGGACTTTTTGCCGCGCAGCATCGTTTTTTTTTGCATTCTTGGCCATTTTTGGCATCGGTCCGTTTTTGGACTTATTTGACAGCCGTATCGTTGTTTTTTTGCATTTTGGGCCATTTTTGGCATCGGCCATTTTTTGCCGCAGCGTTCTTTTTTTGCATTTTTGGCCATTTTTGCCATCGGTAATTTTTTGGACTTTTTTGCCATGCAGCATCGTTCTTTTTTTGTATTTTTGGCAATTTTTTCGACCTCTTTGTCATACCGAATCGTTCTTTTTTACATTTTTGGCCATTTTTGGCATCGGTCATTTGTTGCACTTATTTGGCAGCCGCATCGTGCTTTTTTTGCATCGGTAATTTTGTGAATTTCTTTGCAATGCCGCATCGTTCTTTTTTTGCATTTTTGGCCATTTTTGGCATCGGTCATTTTTTGGAGTCCATTGCCATGCTGCAGCGTCCTTTTTTTTTATTTTTGGCCATTTTTGGCATCGATAATTTTGTGGACTTATTTGATATACCGCATCGTTCTTTTTTTGCAGTTTTTGCAATTTTTGGCATCGGTAATTTTTTGGACTCCTTTGCCATGCCGCAGCGTTCTTTTTTGTATTTTTGACCATTTTTGTCATCGGTCATTTTTTGGACTCCTTTGCCATTCGCAGCGTTCTATTTTTACATTTCTGGCCATTTTTGGCATCGGTCATTTTTTGGACTTCTTTGCCATGACGCGTTGTTCTTTTTTTTTGCATTTTGGCCATTTTTGTCATCGGTCATTTTTTGGACTCATTTGCCATTCGCAGCGTTCTTTTTTTTTTATTTTTGGCCATTTTTGGCATCGATAATTTTGTGGACCTCTTTGCCATGCAGCATCTTTATTTTTTTGCATTTTTGGCCATTTTTGACATCGGTCATTTTTTGGACTCCTTTGCCATGCCGCAGCGTTCTTTTTTTGCATTTTTGGCCATTTATGGCATCGATAATTTTGTGGACTTCTTTGCCATACCGCATCCTTTTTTTTTGCAGTTTTTGCAATTTTTGGCATTGGTCATTTTTTGGACTTCTTTGCCATGACGCACCGTTCTTTGCCATGCCGCAGCGTTCTTTTTTTGCATTTTTGGCCATTTTTGTCGTCGGTCATTTTTTGGACTTATTTGACAGCCGCATCGTTTTTTTTTGCATTTTGGACTTTTTTGCCATGCAGCATCGTTTTTTTTTTGTATTTTTGGCCATTTTTGGCATCGATAATTTTGCGGACTTCTTTGCCATACCGCATCGTTCTTTTTTTGCAGTTTTTGCAATTTTTGGCATCGGTAATTTTTTGGACTCCTTTGCCATGCCGCAGCGTTCTTTTTTGCATTTTGGCCATTTTTGTCATCGGTCATTTTTTGGACTCCTTTGCCATTCGCAGCCTTCTATGTTTGCATTTTTGGCCATTTTTGGCATCGCTCATTTTTTGGAATTCTTTGCCATGACGCGTTGTTCTTTTTTTGCATTTTTGGCCATTTTTGTCCTCGGTCATTTTTTGGACTCCTTTGCCATTCGCAGCGTTCTTTTTTTTTATTTTTGGTCATTTTTGGCATCGATAATTTTGTGGACTTCTTTGATATACCGCATCGTTCTTTTTTTGCAGTTTTTGCGATTTTTGGCATCGGTAATTTTTTGGACTCCTTTGCCATGCAGCATCGTTATTTTTTTGCATTTTTGGCCATTTTTGAGATCGGCATCGTTCAGTTTTTGCATTTTTGGCAATTTTTTCGACTTCTTTGCCATGCCGCAGCGTTCTTTTTTTGCATTTTTGGCCATTTTTGGCATCGGTCATTTTTTCGAATTTTTTGCCGCGCTGCAACATTTTTTTTTTGCATTTTTGGCCATTTTTGGCATTGGTCCGTTTTTGGACTTATTTGACAGCCGTATCGTTGTTTTTTTTGCATTTTGGACTTTTTTGCCATGCAGCATCTTTCTTTTTTTTGTATTTTTGGCCATTTTTGGCATCGATAATTTTGTGGACTTCTTTGGCATACCGCATCCTTCTTTTTTTGCAGTTTTTGCAATTTTTGGCATCGGTCATTTTTTGGACTCATTTGCCATGCCGCAGCGCTCTTTTTTTGCATTTTTGGCCATTTTTGTCATCGGTCATTTTTTGGACTCCTTTGCCATTCGCAGCGTTCTTTTTTTTTATTTTTGGCCATTTTTGGCACCGATAATTTTGTGGACTTCTTTGATATACCGCATCGTTCTTTTTTTGCAGTTTTTGCAATTTTTGGCATCGGTAATTTTTTGGACTCCTTTGCCATGCCGCAGCGTTCTTTTTTGCATTTTTGGCCATTTTTGTCATCGGTCATTTTTTGGACTCCTTTGCCATTCGTAGCGTTCTATCTTTGCATTTTTGGCCATTTTTGGCATCGGTCCCTTTTTGGACTTCTGTGCCATGACGCGTTGTTCTTTTTTGCATTTTGGCCATTTTGGCATCGGTCATTTTTTGGACTTTTTGTGCCATGCAGCATCGGTTTTGTTCGCATTTTTGCCCATTTTTTGCCATTTTTGGCATCGGTCGTTTTTGGACTTCCTTGCCATGTCGCATCGTTCTTTTTTTGCATTTTTGGCCATGTTTGGCATCGGTAATTTTTTGGACTCCTTTGCCAAGCCGCAGCGTTCTTTGCCATGCCGCAGCGTTCTTTTTTTGCATTTTTGGCCATTTTTGGCATCGGTAATTTTTTGGACTTTTTGCCGCGCAGCATCGTTTTTTTTTGCATTTTTGGCCATTTTTGGCATCGGTCCGTTTTTGGACTTATTTGACAGCCGTATCGTTGTTTTTTTGCATTTTGGGCCATTTTTGGCATCGGCCATTTTTTGCCGCAGCGTTCTTTTTTTGCATTTTTGGCCATTTTTGCCATCGGTAATTTTTTGGACTTTTTTGCCATGCAGCATCGTTCTTTTTTTGTATTTTTGGCAATTTTTTCGACCTCTTTGTCATACCGAATCGTTCTTTTTTACATTTTTGGCCATTTTTGGCATCGGTCATTTGTTGCACTTATTTGGCAGCCGCATCGTGCTTTTTTTGCATCGGTAATTTTGTGAATTTCTTTGCAATGCCGCATCGTTCTTTTTTTGCATTTTTGGCCATTTTTGGCATCGGTCATTTTTTGGAGTCCATTGCCATGCAGCAGCGTCCTTTTTTTTTATTTTTGGCCATTTTTGGCATTGATAATTTTGTGGACTTATTTGATATACCGCATCGTTCTTTTTTTGCAGTTTTTGCAATTTTTGGCATCGGTAATTTTTTGGAATCCTTTGCCATGCCGCAGCGTTCTTTTTTGTATTTTTGACCATTTTTGTCATCGGTCATTTTTTGGACTCCTTTGCCATTCGCAGCGTTCTATTTTTGCATTTCTGGCCATTTTTGGCATCGGTCATTTTTTGGACTTCTTTGCCATGACGCGTTGTTCTTTTTTTTTTGCATTTTGGCCATTTTTGTCATCGGTCATTTTTTGGACTCATTTGCCATTCGCAGCGTTCTTTTTTTTTATTTTTGGCCATTTTTGGCATCGATAATTTTGTGGACCTCTTTGCCATGCAGCATCTTTATTTTTTTGCATTTTTGGCCATTTTTGACATCGGTCATTTTTTGGACTCCTTTGCCATGCCGCAGCGTTCTTTTTTTGCATTTTTGGCCATTTATGGCATCGATAATTTTGTGGACTTCTTTGCCATACCGCATCCTTTTTTTTTGCAGTTTTTGCAATTTTTGGCATTGGTCATTTTTTGGACTTCTTTGCCATGACGCGTTGTTCTTTTTTTGCATTTTTGGCCATTTTTGTCGTCGGTCATTTTTTGGACTTATTTGACAGCCGCATCGTTTTTTTTTGCATTTTGGACTTTTTTGCCATGCAGCATCGTTTTTTTTTTGTATTTTTGGCCATTTTTGGCATCGATAATTTTGCGGACTTCTTTGCCATACCGCATCGTTCTTTTTTTGCAGTTTTTGCAATTTTTGGCATCGGTAATTTTTTGGACTCCTTTGCCATGCCGCAGCGTTCTTTTTTGCATTTTGGCCATTTTTGTCATCGGTCATTTTTTGGACTCCTTTGCCATTCGCAGCCTTCTATGTTTGCATTTTTGGCCATTTTTGGCATCGCTCATTTTTTGGACTTCTTTGCCATGACGCGTTGTTCTTTTTTGCATTTTTGCCCATTTTTGTCGTCGGTCATTTTTTGGACTCCTTTGCCATTCGCAGCGTTCTTTTTTTTTATTTTTGGTCATTTTTGGCATCGATAATTTTGTGGACTTCTTTGATATACCGCATCGTTCTTTTTTTGCAGTTTTTGCGATTTTTGGCATCGGTAATTTTTTGGACTCCTTTGCCATGCAGCTTCGTTATTTTTTTGCATTTTTGGCCATTTTTGAGATCGGCATCGTTCAGTTTTTGCATTTTTGGCAATTTTTTCGACTTCTTTGCCATACCGAATCGTTCTTTTTTGCATTTTTGGCCATTTTTGACATCGGGCATTTTTTGGACTCCTTTGCCATGCAGCATCGTTTTTTTTTTGTATTTTTGGCCATTTTTGGCATCGATAATTTTGCGGACTTCTTTGCCATACCGCCTCGTTCTTTTTTTGCAGTTTTTGCAATTTTTGGCATCGGTCATTGTTGCCATACCGCAGCTCTCTTTTTTTGCATTTTTGGCCATTTTTGTCATCGGTCATTTTTTGGACTCCTTTGCCATTCGCAGCGTTCTTTTTTTTTATTTTTGGCCATTTTTGCCATCGATAATTTTGCGGACTTCTTTGATATACCGCATCGTTCTTTTTTTGCAATTTTTGGCATCGGTAATTTTTTGGACTCCTTTGCCACACGCAGCGTTCTTTTTTTTTTATTTTTGGCCATTTTTGGCATCGATAATTTTGTGGACTTCTTTGATATACCGCATCGTTCTTTTTTTGCAGTTTTTGCAATTTTTGGCATCGGTAATTTTTTGGACTCCTTTGCCATGCCGCAGCGTTCTTTTTTGCATTTTTGGCCATTTTTGTCATCGGTCATTTTTTGGACTCCTTTGCCATTCGCAGCGTTCTATTTTTGCATTTTTGGCCATTTTTGGCATCGGTCATTTTTTGGACTTCTTTGCCATGACGCGTTGTTCTTTTTTTGCATTTTGGCCATTTTTGTCATTGGTCATTTTTTGGACTCCTTTGCCATTCGCAGCGTACTTTTTTTTTATTTTTGGCCATTTTTGGCATCGATAATTTTGTGGACTTCTTCGATATACCGCATCGTTCTTTTTTTGCAGTTTTAGCAATTTTTGGCATCGATAATTTTTTGGACTCCTTTGCCATGCAGCATCGTTATTTTTTTGCATTTTTGGCCATTTGTGACATCGTTCATTTTTTTTACGCCTTTGCCATGCCGCAGCGTTCTTTTTTTGCATTTTTGGCCATTTTTGGCAGCGGTCCGTTTTTGGACTTATTTGACAGCCGTTTTTTTTTTGCATTTTGGGCCATTTTGACAGCCGCCGCATCGTTTCTTTTTTTGCATTTTTGGCCATTTTTGGCATCGATAATTTTGTGGACTTCTTTGCCATACCGCATCTTTCTTTTTTTGCAGTTTTTGCAATTTTTGGCATCGGTCATTTTTTGGACTCCGTTGCCATGCCGCAGCTCTCTTTTTTTGCATTTTTGGCCATTTTTGTCATCGGTCATTTTTTGGACTCCTTTGCCATTCGCAGCGTTTTTTTTTTTTTATTTTTGGCCATTTTTGGCATCGATAATTTTGCGGACTTCTTTGATATACCGCATCGTTCTTTTTTGCAGTTTTTGCAATTTTTGGGATCGGTTATTTTTTGGACTCCTTTGCCATGCCGCAGCGTTCTTTTTTGCATTTTTGGCCATTTTTGTCATCGGTAATTTTTTGGACTCCTTTGCCATTCGTAGCGTTCTATTTTTGCATTTTTGGCATCGGTCATTTTTTGGACTCCTTTGCCATTCGTAGCGTTCTATTTTTGCATTTTTGGCCATTTTTGGCATCGGTCATTTTTTGGACTTCTTTGCCATGACGCGTTGTTCTTTTTTTGCATTTTGGGCATTTTTGGCATCGGTCATTTTTTGGACTTTTTGTGCCATGCAGCATCGTTTTTGTTAGCATTTTTGCCCGTTTTTTGCCATTTTTGGCATCGGTCATTTTTGGACTTCTTTGCCATGTCGCATCGTTCTTTTTTTGCATTTTTGGCCATGTTTGGCATCGTTCATTTTTTGGACTCCTTTGCCATGCCGCAGCGTCCTTTTTTTGCATTTTTGGCCATTTTTGGCCATTTTTGGCATCGGTCATTTTTTGGACTTTTTTGCCGCGCAGCATCGTTTTTTTTTGCATTTTTGGCATCGGTCCGTTTTTGGACTTATTTGACAGCCGTATCGTTGTTTTTTTGCATTTTGGGCCATTTTTGGCATCGGTCATTTTTTGCCGCAGCGTTCTTCTTTTGCATTTTTGGCCATTTTTGCCATCGGTCATTTTTTGGACTTTTTTGCCATGCAGCATCGTTCTTTTTTTGTATTTTTTCGACCTCTTTGTCATACCGAATCGTTGTTTTTTACATTTTTGTCCATTTTTGGCATCGGTCATTTGTTGCACTTATTTGGCAGCCGCACCGTGCTTTTTTTGCATTTTTGGCCATTTTTGGCATCGGTAATTTTGTGAATTTCTTTGCAATGCCGCATCGTTCTTTTTTTGCATTTTTGGCCATTTTTGGCATCGGTCATTTTTTGGAGTCCATTGCCTTGCAGCAGCGTTCTTTTTTTTTTATTTTTGGCCATTTTTGGCATCGATAATTTTGTGGACTTATTATACCGCATCATTCTTTTTTTGCAGTTTTTGCAATTTTTGGCATCGGTAATTTTGTGGACTCCTTTGCCATGCCGCAGCGTTCTTTTTTGCATTTTTGGCCATTTTTGTCATCGGTCATTTTTTGGACTCCTTTGCCATTCGCAGCCTTCTATTTTTGCATTTTTGGCCATTTTTGGCATCGGTCATTTTTTGGACTTCTTTGCCATGCCGCGGCTCTCTTTTTTTGCATTTTTGGCCATTTTTGTCATCGGTAATTTTTTGGACTCCTTTGCCATTCGCAGCGTTCTTTTTTTTTTATTTTTGGCCATTTTTGGCATCGATAATTTTGCGGACTTCTTTGATATACCGCATCGTTCTTTTTTTCAGTTTTTGCAATTTTTGGGATCGTTTATTTTTTGGACTCCTTTGCCATGCCGCAGCGTTCTTTTTTGCATTTTTGGCCATTTTTGTCATCGGTAATTTTTTGGACTCCTTTGCCATTCGTAGCGTTCTATTTTTGCATTTTTGGCCATTTTTGGCATCGGTCATTTTTTGGACTCCTTTGCCATTCGTAGCGTTCTATTTTTGCATTTTTGGCCATTTTTGGCATCGGTCATTTTTTGGACTTCTTTGCCATGACGCGTTGTTCTTTTTTTGCATTTTGGCCATTTTTGGCATCGGTCATTTTTTGGACTTTTTTGTGCCATGCAGCATCGTTTTTGTTAGCATTTTTGCCCATTTTTTGCCATTTTTGGCATCGGTCATTTTTGGACTTCTTTGCCATGTCGCATCGTTCTTTTTTTGCATTTTTGGCCATGTTTGGCATCGTTCATTTTTTGGACTCCTTTGCCATGCCGCAGCGTCCTTTTTTTGCATTTTTGGCCATTTTTGGCATCGGTCATTTTTTGGACTTTTTTGCCGCGCAGCATCGTGTTTTTTTGCATTTTTGGCCATTTTTGGCATCGGTCCGTTTTTGGACTTATTTGACAGCCGTATCGTTGTTTTTTTGCATTTTGGGCCATTTTTGGCATCGGTCATTTTTTTCCGCAGCGTTCTTCTTTTGCAATTTTGGCCATTTTTGCCATCGGTCATTTTTTGGACTTTTTTGCCATGCAGCATCGTTCTTTTTTTGTATTTTTTCGACCTCTTTGTCATACCGAATCGTTCTTTTTTACATTTTTGTCCATTTTTGGCATCGGTCATTTGTTGCACTTATTTGGCAGCCGCATCGTGCTTTTTTTGCATTTTTGGCCATTTTTGGCATCGGTAATTTTGTGAATTTCTTTGCAATGCCGCATCGTTCTTTTTTTGCATTTTTGGCCATTTTTGGCATCGGTCATTTTTTGGAGTCCATTGCCTTGCAGCAGCGTTCTTTTTTTTTTATTTTTGGCCATTTTTGGCATCGATAATTTTGTGGACTTATTATACCGCATCGTTCTTTTTTTGCAGTTTTTGCAATTTTTGGCATCGGTAATTTTGTGGACTCCTTTGCCATGCCGCAGCGTTCTTTTTTGCATTTTTGGCCATTTTTGTCATCGGTCATTTTTTGGACTCCTTTGCCATTCGCAGCCTTCTATTTTTGCATTTTTGGCCATTTTTGGCATCGGTCATTTTTTGGACTTCTTTGCCATGACGCGTTGTTCTTTTTTTGCATTTTGGCCATTTTTGTCATTGGTCATTTTGTGGACTCCTTTTCCATTCGCAGCGTTCTTTTTTTTTATTTTTGGCCATTTTTGGCATCGATAATTTTGTGGACTTCTTTGATATACCGCATCGTTCTTTTTTTGCAGTTTTTGCGATTTTTGGCATCGGTAATTTTTTGGACTCCTTTGCCATGCAGCATCGTTATTTTTTTGCATTTTTGGCCATTTTTGACATCGGCATCGTTCAGTTTTTGCATTTTTGGCAATTTTTTCGACTTCTTTGCCATACCGAATCGTTCTTTTTTGCATTTTTGGCCATTTTTGACATCGGTCATTTTTTGGACTCCTTTGCCATGCCGCAGCGTTCTTTTTTTGCATTTTTGGCCATTTTTGGCATCGGTCCGTTTTTGGACTTATTTGACAGCCGCATCGTTTTTTTTTTGCATTTTGGACTTTTTTGCCATGCAGCATCGTTTTTTTTTTGTATTTTTGGCATCGATAATTTTGCGGACTTCTTTGCCATACCGCCTGGTTCTTTTTTTGCAGTTTTTGCAATTTTTGGCATCGGCCATTGTTGCCATGCCGCAGCTATCTTTTTTTGCATTTTTGGCCATTTTTGTCATCGGTCATTTTTTGGACTCCTTTGCCATTCGCAGCGTTCTTTTTTTTTATTTTTGGCCATTTTTTCCATCGATAATTTTGCGGACTTCTTTGATATACCGCATCGTTCTTTTTTTGCAATTTTTGGCATCGGTAATTTTTTGGACTCCTTTGCCACACGCAGCGTTCTTTTTTTTTTATTTTTGGCCATTTTGGCATCGATAATTTTGTGGACTTCTTTGATATACCGCATCGTTCTTTTTTTGCAGTTTTTGCAATTTTTGGCATCGGTAATTTTTTGGACTCCTTTGCCATGCCGCAGCGTTCTTTTTTGCATTTTTGGCCATTTTTGTCATCGGTCATTTTTTAGACTCCTTTGCCATTCGCAGCGTTCTATTTTTGCATTTTTGGCCATTTTTGGCATCGGTCATTTTTTGGACTTCTTTGCCATGACGCGTTGTTCTTTTTTTGCATTTTGGCCATTTTTGTCATTGGTCATTTTTTGGACTCCTTTGCCATTCGCAGCGTACTTTTTTTTTTATTTTTGGCCATTTTTGGCATCGATAATTTTGTGGACTTCTTCGATATACCGCATCGTTCTTTTTTTGCAGTTTTAGCAATTTTTGGCATCGATAATTTTTTGGACTCCTTTGCCATGCAGCATCGTTATTTTTTTGCATTTTTGGCCATTTTTGACATCGTTCATTTTTTGGACGCCTTTGCCATTACGCAGCGTTCTTTTTTTGCATTTTTGGCCATTTTTGGCAGCGGTCCGCTTTTGGACTTATTTGACAGCCGCATCGTTTTTTTTTGCATTTTGGGCCATTTTGACAGCCGCCGCATCGTTTCTTTTTTTGCATTTTTGGCCATTTTTGCCATCGGTCATTTTTTGGACTTTTTTGTGCCATGCAGCATCTTTTTTGTTCGCATTTTTGCCCATTTTTTGCCATTTTTGGCATCTGTCATTTTTGGACTTCTTTGCCATGTCACAACGTTCTTTTTTTGCATTTTTGGTCATTTTTGTTATCGGTAATTTTTTGGACTCCTTTGCCATGCAGCATCGTTATTTTTTTGCATTTTTGGCCATTTTTGGCATCGGTCCGTTTTTGGACTTATTTGACAGCCGCATCGTTTTTTTTGCATTTTGGACTGTTTTGCCATGCAGCATCGTTTTTTTTTTGTATTTTTGGCCATTTTTGGCATCGATAATTTTGTGGACTTCTTTGCCATACCGCATCGTTCTTTTTTTGCAGTTTTTGCAATTTTTTTGCAAGACCGATGTCAAAGGTCATTTTTTTGACATCGGCATCGTTCAGTTTTTGCATTTTTGGCAACTTTTTCGACTTCTTTGCCATACCGAATCGTTCTTTTTTGCATTTTTGGCCATTTTTGACATCGGTCATTTTTTGGACTCCTTTGCCATGCCGCAGCGTTCTTTTTTTGCATTTTTGGCCATTTTTGGCATCGGTCCGTTTTTGGACTTATTTGACAGCCGCATCGTTTTTTTTTGCATTTTGGACTTTTTTGCCATGCAGCATCGTTTTTTTTTTTGTATTTTTGGCCATTTTTGGCATCGATAATTTTGTGGACTTCTTTCCCATACCGCATCGTTCTTTTTTTGCAGTTTTTGCAATTTTTGGCATCGGTCATTTTTTGGACTCCGTTGCCATGCCGCAGCTCTCTTTTTTTGCATTTTTGGCCATTTTTGTCATCGGTCATTTTTTGGACTCCTTTGCCATTCGCAGCGTTCTTTTTTGTTTATTTTTGGCCATTTTTGGCATCGATAATTTTGCGGACTTCTTTGATATACCGCATCGTTCTTTTTTGAAGTTTTTGCAATTTTTGGCATCGGTTATTTTTTGGACTCCTTTGCCATGCCGCAGCGTTCTTTTTTGCATTTTTGGCCATTTTTGTCATCGGTAATTTTTTGGACTCCTTTGCCATTCGTAGCGATCTATTTTTGCATTTTTGGCCATTTTTGGCATCGGTCATTTTTTTGGACTCCTTTGCCATTCGTAGCGTTCTATTTTTGCATTTTTGGCCATTTTTGGCATCGGTCATTTTTTGGACTTCTTTGCCATGACGCGTTGTTCTTTTTTTGCATTTTGGCCATTTTTGGCATCGGTCATTTTTTGGACTTTTTTGTGCCATGCAGCATCGTTTTTGTTCGCATTTTTGCCCATTTTTTGCCATTTTTGGCATCGGTCATTTTTGGACTTCTTTGCCATGTCGCATCGTTCTTTTTTTGCATTTTTGGCCATGTTTGGCATCGTTCATTTTTTGGACTCCTTTGCCATGCCGCAGCGTCCTTTTTTTGCAATTTTGGCCATTTTTGGCATCGGTAATTTTTTGGACTTTTTTGCCGCGCAGCATCGTTTTTTTTTGCATTTTTGGCCATTTTTGGCATCGGTCAGTTTTTGGACTTATTTGACAGCCGTATCGTTGTTTTTTTGCATTTTGGGCCATTTTTGGCATCGGTCATTTTTTGCCGCAGCGTTCTTCTTTTGCATTTTTGGCCATTTTTGCCATCGGTCATTTTTTGGACTTTTTTGCCATGCAGCATCGTTCTTTTTTTGTATTTTTTCGACCTCTTTGTCATACCGAATCGTTCTTTTTTACATTCATACCGAATCGTTCTTTTTTACATTTTTGTCCATTTTTGGCATCGGTCATTTGTTGCACTTATTTGGCAGCCGCATCGTGCTTTTTTTGCATTTTTGGCCATTTTTGGCATCGGTAATTTTGTGAATTTCTTTGCAATGCCGCATCGTTCTTTTTTTGCATTTTTGGCCATTTTTGGCATCGGTCATTTTTTGGAGTCCATTGCCTTGCAGCAGCGTTCTTTTTTTTTATTTTTGGCCATTTTTGGCATCGATAATTTTGTGGACTTATTATACCGCATCGTTCTTTTTTTGCAGTTTTTGCAATTTTTGGCATCGGTCATTTTTTGGACTCCTTTGCCATGCCGCAGCGTTCTTTTTTGCATTTTTGGCCATTTTTGTCATCGGTCATTTTTTGGACTCCTTTGCCATTCGCAGCCTTCTATTTTTGCATTTTTGGCTATTTTTGGCATCGGTCATTTTTTGACTTCTTTGCCATGACGCGTTGTTCTTTTTTTGCATTTTGGCCATTTTTGTCATCGGTCATTTTTTGGACTCCTTTGCCATTCGCAGCGTTCTTTTTTTTTATTTTGGGCCATTTTTGGCATCGATATTTTGTGGACTTCTTTGATATACCGCATCGTTCTTTTTTTTCAGTTTTTGCAATTTTTGGCATCGGTAATTTTTTGGACTCCTTTGCCATGCAGCATCGTTATTTTTTTGCATTTTTGTCCATTTTTGACATCGGTCATTTTTTTGACATGGGCATCGTTAAGTTTTTTCATTTTTGGCAATTTTTTCGACTTCTTTGCCATACCGAATCGTTCTTTTTTGCATTTTTGGTCATTTTTGACATCGGTCATTTTTTGGACTCCTTTGCCATGCCGCAGCGTTCTTTTTTTGCATTTTTGGCCATTTTTGACATCGGTCATTTTTTGGACTTTTGTGCCATGCAGCGTCGTTCTTTTTTTGTATTTTTGGGAATTTTTTCGACTTCTTTGTCATACCGAATCGTTCTTTTTTACATTTTTGGCCGCATCGTTTTTTTTTGCATTTTGGACTTTTTTGCCATGCAACATCATTCTTTTTTTGTATTTTTGGCCATTTTTGGCATCGATAATTTTGTGGACTTCTTTGCCATACCGCATCCTTCTTTTTTTGCAGTTTTTGCAATTTTTGGCATTGGTCATTTTTTGGACTCCTTTTCCATTCGCAGCGTTCTTTTTTTTTATTTTTGGTTTTTACCATGCAGCATCGTTCTTTTTTTTGTATTTTTGGCCATTTTTGGCATCGATAATTTTGTGGACTTCTTTGCCATACCGCATCGTTCTTTTTTTGCAGTTTTTGCAATTTTTGGCATCGGCCATTTTTTGGACTCCGTGCCATGCCGCAGCTCTCTTTTTTTGCATTTTTTGCCATTTTTATCATCGGTCATTTTTGGACTTCTTTGCCATGTCGCATCGTTCTTTTTTTGCATTTTTGGCCATGTTTGGCATCGGTAATCGGTCATTTTTTGGACTTCTTTGCCATGACGCGTTGTTCTTTTTTTGCATTTTGGCCATTTTTGTCATCGGTCATTTTTTGGACTCCTTTGCCATTCGCAGCGTTCTTTAGCACATTTCCAACCAAATTGGAAGAAATGTGTATATTAGTTTCACTCTGTCTGTCCGTCTGTCTGTCTGTCCGTCTGTCCGTCTGTCCGTCTGTCCGTCTGTCCGTCTGTCCGTCTGTCCGTCTGTCCGTCCGTCCGTTTACACAAACTTCTACATCTATTAAGATAGAGTATTAAAATTTTGATCATAGATAGATAGTAATAAAATAATAGGTCCAGTAGAACAAAATTTTCTTCTATCTCTTTTCCCCTCTGAGTTATTCCCCCTCCAATTTCGAAAATTACCCATATTGAACATCTAATAACTTTTAAACCAATAAACATTTTTGAGGTCTGTAAAAGCCATAAGATAGGAAAATCTTTTATCTTTTTTGTGAAATAAACAAATTTTTTAAAATTTAATTCTTTGATGTATAAAAATACCGTTATCTTCATACAACTTTTTTTAGTTTTTTTAACACCCTGTATTTCCCAAACTGCTTATTATAGAAGGCTGAAATTTATGCACCAAAGAGATATCTAAACAATAACTAGAGTCTCTGAAGAAATTGTATCCGTATCTCTTCTCCCCTTTCCGTTGTGGCCCTTCGAAAATCAAAAAATTACATTTTTAATTTACTTGTAAAATTATAACTGCACAATATTTTTAAAAACAAATATTGGGAAAAGTTTCGAAATTCATATTTCTTTAAAGTGCATTAATTAATAAATTATAGTCATTTGCCTCAAACTTATAATTAATCAAAATTCTTAATCATGTAAAATTTTGCAAAAAACGAACATTTTGCATATTTTTAGGAGCTTTATAAAGGGAATATTGGATATTATTTCATATCACATTATATGTTCAATTAAAAGCAAAATTAGGGAAAACTTAAATGATAATTTTATATATATGTATTTTGTTGGAATAATAAACTTGGAAGGAAAAAAAATTAATAAAATCGAACAGGGACACATTTCTTACCTATATTTACCATATCATTTTTTATCTTGCCTATGTATAGTACATTGAAAATACTACTAAAACTGCACAATATGCACATATAGGAATTCTCATTGTTTTACAATAGCTCATAGTTCTACATGTGGCGATTTTGAGGAAATGTGCTTTTGACAAACCCGGGGTATGTTTATCGTATTTTTTTTTTTTATTTTTGGCCATTTTTGGCATCGATAATTTTGTGGACTTCTTTGATATACCGCATCGTTCTTTTTTTGCAGTTTTTGCAATTTTTGGCATCGGTAATTTTTTGGACTCCTTTGCCATGCAGCATCGTTATTTTTTTGCATTTTTGGCCATTTTTTGACATCGGTCATTTTTTAGACATCGGCATCGTTCAGTTTTTGCATTTTTGGCAATTTTTTCGACTTCTTTGCCATACCGAATCTTTCTTTTTTGCATTTTTGGCCATTTTTGACATCGGTCATTTTTTGGATTCCTTTTCCATGCCGCAGCGTTCTTTTTGTGCATTTTTGGCCATTTTTGGCATCGGTCCGTTTTTGGACTTATTTGACAGCCGCATCGTTTTTTTTTTGCATTTTGGACTTTATTGCCATGCAGCATCGTTCTTTTTTTTGTATTTTTGGCCATTTTTGGCATCGATAATTTTGTGGACTTCTTTGCCATACCTCATCGTTCTGTTTTTGCAGTTTTTGCAATTTTTGGCATCGGTGAGATTTTGGACTCCTTTGCCTTGCCGCAACTCTCTTTTTTTGCATTTTTGGCCATTTTTGGCATCGGTCATTTTTTGGACTTTTTTGTGCCATGCAGGATCGTTTTTGTTCGCATTTTTGCCCATTTTTTGCCATTTTTGGCATCGGTCATTTTTGGACTTCTTTGCCATGTCGCATCGTTCTTTTTTTGCATTTTTGGCCATGTTTGGCATCGGTAATTTTTTGGACTCCTTTGCCATGCCGCAGCGTTCTTTGCCGTGCCGCAGCGTTCTTTTTTTGCATTTTTGGCCATTTTTGGCATCGGTCATTTTTTGGACTTTTTTGCCGCGCAGCATCGTTTTTTTTTGCATTTTTGGCCATTTTTGGCATCGGTCCGTTTTTGGACTTATTTGACAGCCGTATCGTTTTTTTTTTTGCATTTTGGGCCATTTTTGGCATCGGTCATTTTTTGCCGCAGCGTTCTTTTTTTGCATTTTTGGCCATTTTTGCCATCGGTAATTTTTTGGACTTCTTTGCCATGCAGCATCGTTCTTTTTTTGTATTTTTGGCAATTTTTTCGACTTCTTTGTCATACCGAATCGTTCTTTTTTACAATTTTGGCATCGGTCATTTTTTGGACTTTTGGACTTTATTGCCATGCAGCATCGTTCTTTTTTTTGTATTTTTGGCCATTTTTGGCATCGATAATTTTGTGGACTTCTTTGCCATACCTCATCGTTCTGTTTTTGCAGTTTTTGCAATTTTTGGCATCGGTGAGATTTTGGACTCCTTTGCCTTGCCGCAACTCTCTTTTTTTGCATTTTTGGCCATTTTTGGCATCGGTCATTTTTTGGACTTTTTTGTGCCATGCAGGATCATTTTTGTTCGCATTTTTGCCCATTTTTTGCCATTTTTGGCATCGGTCATTTTTGGACTTCTTTGCCATGTCGCATCGTTCTTTTTTTGCATTTTTGGCCATGTTTGGCATCGGTAATTTTTTGGACTCCTTTGCCATGCCGCAGCGTTCTTTGCCGTGCCGCAGCGTTCTTTTTTTGCATTTTTGGCCATTTTTGGCATCGGTCATTTTTTGGACTTTTTTGCCGCGCAGCATCGTTTTTTTTTGCATTTTTGGCCATTTTTGGCATCGGTCCGTTTTTGGACTTATTTGACAGCCGTATCGTTTTTTTTTTTGCATTTTGGGCCATTTTTGGCATCGGTCATTTTTTGCCGCAGCGTTCTTTTTTTGCATTTTTGGCCATTTTTGCCATCGGTAATTTTTTGGACTTCTTTGCCATGCAGCATCGTTCTTTTTTTGTATTTTTGGCAATTTTTTCGACTTCTTTGTCATACCGAATCGTTCTTTTTTACAATTTTGGCATCGGTCATTTTTTGGACTTTTTTGCCGCGCAGCATCGTTTTTTTTTGCATTTTTGGCCATTTTTGGCATCGGTCCGTTTTTGGACTTATTTGACAGACGTATCGTTGTTTTTTGCATTTTGGGCCATTTTTGGCATCGGTCAATTTTTGGACTTTTGTGCCATGGAGCATCGTTCTTTTTTTGTATTTTTGGCAATTTTTTCGACTTCTTTGTCATACCGAATCGTTCTTTTTTACATTTTTGGCCGCATCGTTTTTTTTGCATTTTGGACTTTTTTGCAAAAAAAGAATAATTTTGTGGACTTCTTTGCCATACCGCATCCTTCTTTTTTTGCAGTTTTTGCAATTTTTGGCATTGGTCATTTTTTGGACTCCTTTGCCATGCCGCAGCGCTCTTTTTTAGCATTTTTGGCCATTTTTGTCATCGGTCATTTTTTGGACTCCTTTTCCATTCGCAGCGTTCTTTTTTTTTATTTTTGGTTTTTACCATGCAGCATCGTTCTTTTTTTTGTATTTTTGGCCATTTTTGGCATCGATAATTTTGTGGACCATTTTTGGCATCGATAATTTTGTTCTTTGCCATACCGCATCGTTCTTTTTTTGCAGTTTTTGCAATTTTTGGCATCGGCCATTTTTTGGACTCCGTGCCATGCCGCAGCTCTCTTTTTTTGCATTTTTGGCCATTTTTGCCATCGGTCATTTTTTGGACTTTTGTGCCATGGAGCATCGTTCTTTTTTTGTATTTTTGGCAATTTTTTCGACTTCTTTGTCATACCGAATCGTTCTTTTTTACATTTTTGGCCGCATCGTTTTTTTTGCATTTTGGACTTTTTTGCCATGCAGCATCGTTCTTTTTTTTGTATTTTTGGCCATTTTTGGCATCGATAATTTTGTGGACTTCTTTGCCATACCGCATCCTTCTTTTTTTGCAGTTTTTGCAATTTTTGGCATTGGTCATTTTTTGGACTCCTTTGCCATGCCGCAGCGCTCTTTTTTAGCATTTTTGGCCATTTTTGTCATCGGTCATTTTTTGGACTCCTTTTCCATTCGCAGCGTTCTTTTTTTTATTTTTGGTTTTTACCATGCAGCATCGTTCTTTTTTTTGTATTTCTGGCCATTTTTGGCATCGATAATTTTGTGGACTTCTTTGCCATACCGCATCCTTCTTTTTTTGCAGTTTTTGCAATTTTTGGCATTGGTCATTTTTTGGACTCCTTTGCCTTGCCGCAACTCTCTTTTTTTGCATTTTTGGCCATTTTTGGCATCGGTCATTTTTTGGACTTTTTTGTGCCATGCAGCATCGTTTTTATTCGCATTTTTGCCCATTTTTTGCCATTTTTGACATCGGTCATTTTTTGGACTCCTTTTCCATGCCGCAGCGTTCTTTTTGTGCATTTTTGGCCATTTTTGGTATCGGTCCGTTTTTGGACTTATTTGACAGCCGCATCGTTTTTTTTTGCATTTTGGACTTTATTGCCATGCAGCATCGTTCTTTTTTTTGTATTTTTGGCCATTTTTGGCATCGATAATTTTGTGGACTTCTTTGCCATACCTCATCGTTCTGTTTTTGCAGTTTTTGCAATTTTTGGCATCGGTCATTTTTTGGACTTCTTTGCCATGCAGCATCGTTCTTTTTTTGTATTTTTGGCAATTTTTTCGACTTCTTTGTCATACCCGATACCGAACCGTTCTTTTTTACATTTTTGGCATCGGTCATTTTTTGGACTCCTTTGCCATTCGCAGCGTTCTTTTTTTTTATTTTTGGCCATTTTTGGCATCGATATTTTAGGGCCTAGAGGGCTTGAAACTTATACAGGCCAACCTACGTTTGTCCACGTGCTTTTAAATATGTATTGAAACACTGTATTGTCTTTATGTTATAAAATATTTATTTATTTATTATAATCTAGTTATTATTTCTTTTATATTATTAACATTATTTTTAAGTTCAATAAAAGTAATAAATTCACGTTATTTATGATTTAATGTCTCAATATTCATATTTAATCTGATTTTAACTTTTTTAACACAATTAATTTAATTTTTACCGACACCATTAAATTATTATATTTTGCGGCTAAATTGCTACTGATAACTGATGATCTATCGAGTTTCGTTTTCTCATTTATATATTATTTAATAAATTACAAAATGCAGTTACTTGTTCTCATTTAATTATATCGTGTGATTAGTGACGTAATTATAATGAGAATACAATTAACTGGAATAAAATAGATAATTGATTTTTTGTTAGAATTTATGACAGGGTGTCACTACATCACCCTCCTCCGAGTGAAACGTAACATTGGTATAAGCGTAATGATAAAACTTCTATTTCTGTAAAATTATCATTTACTGAGTACAACTCTTCGACTTTTAACGTCCGACAGAATGGTGGAAACTCCATAAGCCGGCTTTAGCCTGTCGATTGATATTGATCGTTCCTTGTCATTCGTTAGTATGATGTATACTTTCCGAAGTCGTCGAATAACTCGGAAGGGTCCGTCATAAGTCGGTGTTAGTGTAGGTTTGATCCTGTCATTTCTGACGAATACGAATTCGCAAGTCGTTAGGTCTTTTGGTATAAAAATGTTGCGTTGATCCGTTTTTCGTGTCGGTGTTGGTACTAAATTCCGCATTGTCTCGCGTAGCTTATTTATGAGTATATTTGAGTCAGGTACGTCAGATTTCGGGTCGATAAAGAACTCGCCGGGTAATGTTAATGTCTGTCCGTAAACCAGTTCTGCTGGCGAGCATTGTATGTCCTCTTTAACCGCGGCACGAACACCAAGCAGAACTAATGGCAACTCTATGGTCCAATTTGGAGTATTACAGCGTGCTTTCAACGCACCTTTCAGCTGGCGATGAAACCGTTCGACCAACCCGTTCGACTGTGGATGGTAGGGAGTGGTTCTGGTTCTAAAAACGCCTAACAGTTTCCTGAGCTCTTGGAAGAGTTTTGCTTCGAACTGAGCGCCTTGGTCTGTAGTTACCGTTGCCAGAACACCAAAACGAGAAACGTATTGTATTACAAATGTTTTTGCAATAGTCGCGGCAGTCATGTCTGGTATGGCGTACGCTTCTGGCCATCTGGTAAATCTGTCGACGATCGTAAAAATGTATGTGTTTCCTTCTGAAACTGGAAACGGCCCAACCAAATCCATATGAATATGTTCGAACCTAGCATTGGGCATGTTAAAAGTTTCGTGTGTCGATTTTGTATGACGATGAACTTTGGTCTTTTGATGTCGTCTATGTAGACGAACACGAAGTCCAGCCCACGACAAATCTCATTCATGAACCTCTGAAATGTATTTGGTTGCTTGTTTGTAGTCGTATTCGCTGTCCCTATGTCCGTCCCTGTACCTTTACTGTCATTCATGTTATTGTGTAACTATGTAATTGTTGTTTTCAGTAATTGATAATTTCTGACACCCAGTAAATGATAAAAATATTGCCAGTAAATGATATAAATATTGCAAAAAAACCAATTTTAATTTAATTATTAATTTCCAGTTAGTTTGGTTATAATAATTATAATAATTGTAATAATTGTATACTACCATTTACACCGAGGAAATAAAAATATTCGCTTGTTAAAATATTACTTGTAAAAATTTAGTAAAATTTTTCGTATTTTATAAATTATAGTCCAAAAGCAAAAATTCTCTGTAATTCTGGACCACCCTGTTTAATAATATATACGCGAATATTAAAATTTTCTGTGTATATTAAAATATATAAATATATATATCATAGCCAAAAATTTTTGTGTATGGATAATAAAATTAAATTAATTGTGTTCCGGGCAAAAACCAATTTTAATTGAACTTGTAATTTTATTAAATTTTAAAATGTATAATTGTTCAAAATGTTACGGGCAAATACAAAATTTTAATTTTACTTTTTATATTGTAGAATTTAGATTTATTTTTATATAAATAAAATTTTGGTATTGAATTTCTAGAAATATAATTTATCAATAATATATCAATAAGCCAATTTCAAAATGTAATTTTATAATTTTAATTATTTTTTAAAAATGTAATTTAAATTTTAATTATACTAGAAAATCCAATACAAAAATATCTATTTTGAATTTAAATTTGGTTTAATAATTGTACTTTGAAAATTTTACTTTATATTCTAATTCAATTTGTACCAATAAAATTTATAATATTATATATAAAAAAATATATAGAAATATGAAAAATATATTCTGTAATTGTTACTTGGGGTTGATTTTCTTGAATTTTCTTTGATGACTTATGTTTTGCTGACTTATTATTGATGAAAATAGTGAAACAACGAATACTTGATTGATGATTTTATTCAGTGATGTTTGTTGATCTTGAATTTTTCTATTAGCAACAATATAATAATGATGAATTACTGTTGATGAAACAATATAATAATGGTGTACGATGAATCGATGTTGCCCGTTACTGATGTATAATTGTTAAGTTGATTGTTGCTATGCAGATTTTCTTTTGATGTAATAACATTTTCGTTTTTTTATTTGAAAATTTTTGTTGTGTATGAAATTTTCTGTCACAAAAAATTGCATGACATAATATTTGTATTTTTGTAACTTTTTTGTATAATTTTTATAATTTTTTGTATGTTAAAATTTTTAAGTTGTATAATTTTAATGTATGTTAAAACAACGCCGGCTCTAATTTTATTTAAAAATCAAGTTAATGCACGTTTCTATTGATCACGTCGGGGTCACCAATTGTAGGGCCTAGAGGGCTTGAAACTTATACAGGCCAACCTACGTTTGTCCACGTGCTTTTAAATATGTATTGAAACACTGTATTGTCTTTATGTTATAAAATATTTATTTATTTATTATAATCTAGTTATTATTTCTTTTATATTATTAACATTATTTTTAAGTTCAATAAAAGTAATAAATTCACGTTATTTATGATTTAATGTCTCAATATTCATATTTAATCTGATTTTAACTTTTTTAACACAATTAATTTAATTTTTACCGACACCATTAAATTATTATATTTTGCGGCTAAATTGCTACTGATAACTGATGATCTATCGAGTTTCGTTTTCTCATTTATATATTATTTAATAAATTACAAAATGCAGTTACTTGTTCTCATTTAATTATATCGTGTGATTAGTGACGTAATTATAATGAGAATACAATTAACTGGAATAAAATAGATAATTGATTTTTTGTTAGAATTTATGACAGGGTGTCACTACAGACTTCTTTGATATACCGCATCGTTCTTTTTTTTCAGTTTTTGCAATTTTTGGCATCGGTAATTTTTTGGACTCCTTTGCCATGCAGCATCGTTATTTTTTTGCATTTTTGTCCATTTTTGACATCGGTCATTTTTTTGACATGGGCATCGTTAAGTTTTTTCATTTTTGGCAATTTTTTCGACTACTTTGCCATACCGAATCGTTCTTTTTTGCATTTTTGGCAATTTTTTCGACTTCTTTGCCATACCGAATCGTTCTTTTTTGCATTTTTGGTCATTTTTGACATCGGTCATTTTTTGGACTCCTTTGCCATGCCGCAGCGTTCTTTTTTTGCATTTTTGGCCATTTTTGACATCGGTCATTTTTTGGACTTTTGTGCCATGCAGCATCGTTCTTTTTTTGTATTTTTGGGAATTTTTTCGACTTCTTTGTCATACCGAATCGTTCTTTTTTACATTTTTGGCCGCATCGTTTTTTTTTTGCATTTTGGACTTTTTTGCCATGCAACATCATTCTTTTTTTGTATTTTTGGCATCGATAATTTTGTGGACTTCTTTGCCATACCGCATCCTTCTTTTTTTGCAGTTTTTGCAATTTTTGGCATTGGTCATTTTTTGGACCCCTTTGCCATGCCGCAGCGCTCTTTTTTTGCATTTTTGGCCATTTTTGGCATCGGCCATTTTTTGCCGCAGCGTTCTTTTTTTGCATTTTTGGCCATTTTTGCCATCGGTCAATTTTTGGACTTTTGTGCCATGGAGCATCGTTCTTTTTTTGTATTTTTGGCAATTTTTTCGACTTCTTTGTCATACCGAATCGTTCTTTTTTACATTTTTGGCCGCATCGTTTTTTTTGCATTTTGGACTTTTTTGCATCGTTCTTTTTTTTGTATTTTTGGCCATTTTTGGCATCGATAATTTTGTGGACTTCTTTGCCATACCGCATCCTTCTTTTTTTGCAGTTTTTGCAATTTTTGGCATTGGTCATTTTTTGGACTCCTTTGCCATGCCGCAGCGCTCTTTTTTAGCATTTTTGGCCATTTTTGTCATCGGTCATTTTTTGGACTCCTTTTCCATTCGCAGCGTTCTTTTTTTTTATTTTTGGTTTTTACCATGCAGCATCGTTCTTTTTTTTGTATTTTTGGCCATTTTTGGCATCGATAATTTTGTGGACCATTTTTGGCATCGATAATTTTGTTCTTTGCCATACCGCATCGTTCTTTTTTTGCAGTTTTTGCAATTTTTGGCATCGGCCATTTTTTGGACTCCGTGCCATGCCGCAGCTCTCTTTTTTTGCATTTTTGGCCATTTTTGCCATCGGTCATTTTTTGGACTTTTGTGCCATGGAGCATCGTTCTTTTTTGTATTTTTGGCAATTTTTTCGACTTCTTTGTCATACCGAATCGTTCTTTTTTACATTTTTGGCCGCATCGTTTTTTTTGCATTTTGGACTTTTTTGCCATGCAGCATCGTTCTTTTTTTTGTATTTTTGGCCATTTTTGGCATCGATAATTTTGTGGACTTCTTTGCCATACCGCATCCTTCTTTTTTTGCAGTTTTTGCAATTTTTGGCATTGGTCATTTTTTGGACTCCTTTGCCATGCCGCAGCGCTCTTTTTTAGCATTTTTGGCCATTTTTGTCATCGGTCATTTTTTGGACTCCTTTTCCATTCGCAGCGTTCTTTTTTTTTATTTTTGGTTTTTACCATGCAGCATCGTTCTTTTTTTTGTATTTTTGGCCATTTTTGGCATCGATAATTTTGTGGACTTCTTTGCCATACCGCATCCTTCTTTTTTTGCAGTTTTTGCAATTTTTGGCATTGGTCATTTTTTGGACTCCTTTGCCTTGCCGCAACTCTCTTTTTTTGCATTTTTGGCCATTTTTGGCATCGGTCATTTTTTGGACTTTTTTGTGCCATGCAGCATCGTTTTTATTCGCATTTTTGCCCATTTTTTGCCATTTTTGACATCGGTCATTTTTTGGACTCCTTTTCCATGCCGCAGCGTTCTTTTTGTGCATTTTTGGCCATTTTTGGTATCGGTCCGTTTTTGGACTTATTTGACAGCCGCATCGTTTTTTTTTGCATTTTGGACTTTATTGCCATGCAGCATCGTTCTTTTTTTTGTATTTTTGGCCATTTTTGGCATCGATAATTTTGTGGACTTCTTTGCCATACCTCATCGTTCTGTTTTTGCAGTTTTTGCAATTTTTGGCATCGGTCAGATTTTGGACTCCTTTGCCTTGCCGCAACTCGCTTTTTTTTCATTTTTGGCCATTTTTGGCATCGGTCATTTTTTGGACTTTTTTGTGCCATGCAGGATCGTTTTTGTTCGCATTTTTGCCAATTTTTTGCCATTTTTGGCATCGGTCATTTTTGGACTTCTTTGCCATGTCGCAGCGTTCTTTTTTTGCATTTTTGGCCATTTTTGACATCGGTCATTTTTTGGAAATAGTTTTTAAATAGTGAAACAACGAATACTTGATTGATGATTTTATTCAGTGATGTTTGTTGATCTTGAATTTTTCTATTAGCAACAATATAATAATGATGAATTACTGTTGATGAAACAATATAATAATGGTGTACGATGAATCGATGTTGCCCGTTACTGATGTATAATTGTTAAGTTGATTGTTGCTATGCAGATTTTCTTTTGATGTAATAAAATTTTCGTTTTTTTATTTGAAAATTTTTGTTGTGTATGAAATTTTGTGTCACAAAAAATTGCATGACATAATATTTGTATTTTTGTAACTTTTTTGTATAATTTTTATAATTATTTGTATGTTAAAATTTTTAAGTTGTATAATTTTAATGTATGTTAAAACAACGTCGGCTCTAATTTTATTTAAAAATCAAGTTAATGCACGTTTCTATTGATCACGTCGGGGTCACCAATTGTAGGGCCTAGAGGGCTTGAAACTTATACAGGCCAACCTACGTTTGTCCACGTGCTTTTAAATATGTATTGAAACACTGTATTGTCTTTATGTTATAAAATATTTATTTATTTATTATAATCTAGTTATTATTTCTTTTATATTATTAACATTATTTTTAAGTTCAATAAAAGTAATAAATTCACGTTATTTATGATTTAATGTCTCAATATTCATATTTAATCTGATTTTAACTTTTTTAACACAATTAATTTAATTTTTACCGACACCATTAAATTATTATATTTTGCGGCTAAATTGCTACTGATAACTGATGATCTATCGAGTTTCGTTTTCTCATTTATATATTATTTAATAAATTACAAAATGCAGTTACTTGTTCTCATTTAATTATATCGTGTGATTAGTGACGTAATTATAATGAGAATACAATTAACTGGAATAAAATAGATAATTGATTTTTTGTTAGAATTTATGACAGGGTGTCACTACAGACTTCTTTGATATACCGCAACGTTCTTTTTTTTCAGTTTTTGCAATTTTTGGCATCGGTAATTTTTTGGACTCCTTTGCCATGCAGCATCGTTATTTTTTTGCATTTTTGTCCATTTTTGACATCGGTCATTTTTTTGACATGGGCATCGTTAAGTTTTTTCATTTTTGGCAATTTTTTCGACTACTTTGCCATACCGAATCGTTCTTTTTTGCATTTTTGGCAATTTTTTCGACTTCTTTGCCATACCGAATCGTTCTTTTTTGCATTTTTGGTCATTTTTGACATCGGTCATTTTTTGGACTCCTTTGCCATGCCGCAGCGTTCTTTTTTTGCATTTTTGGCCATTTTTGACATCGGTCATTTTTTGGACTTTTGTGCCATGCAGCATCGTTCTTTTTTTGTATTTTTGGGAATTTTTTCGACTTCTTTGTCATACCGAATCGTTCTTTTTTACATTTTTGGCCGCATCGTTTTTTTTTTGCATTTTGGACTTTTTTGCCATGCAACATCATTCTTTTTTTGTATTTTTGGCATCGATAATTTTGTGGACTTCTTTGCCATACCGCATCCTTCTTTTTTTGCAGTTTTTGCAATTTTTGGCATTGGTCATTTTTTGGACCCCTTTGCCATGCCGCAGCGCTCTTTTTTTGCATTTTTGGCCATTTTTGGCATCGGCCATTTTTTGCCGCAGCGTTCTTTTTTTGCATTTTTGGCCATTTTTGCCATCGGTCAATTTTTGGACTTTTGTGCCATGGAGCATCGTTCTTTTTTTGTATTTTTGGCAATTTTTTCGACTTCTTTGTCATACCGAATCGTTCTTTTTTACATTTTTGGCCGCATCGTTTTTTTTGCATTTTGGACTTTTTTGCATCGTTCTTTTTTTTGTATTTTTGGCCATTTTTGGCATCGATAATTTTGTGGACTTCTTTGCCATACCGCATCCTTCTTTTTTTGCAGTTTTTGCAATTTTTGGCATTGGTCATTTTTTGGACTCCTTTGCCATGCCGCAGCGCTCTTTTTTAGCATTTTTGGCCATTTTTGTCATCGGTCATTTTTTGGACTCCTTTTCCATTCGCAGCGTTCTTTTTTTTTATTTTTGGTTTTTACCATGCAGCATCGTTCTTTTTTTTGTATTTTTGGCCATTTTTGGCATCGATAATTTTGTGGACCATTTTTGGCATCGATAATTTTGTTCTTTGCCATACCGCATCGTTCTTTTTTTGCAGTTTTTGCAATTTTTGGCATCGGCCATTTTTTGGACTCCGTGCCATGCCGCAGCTCTCTTTTTTTGCATTTTTGGCCATTTTTTCCATCGGTCATTTTTTGGACTTTTGTGCCATGGAGCTTCGTTCTTTTTTTGTATTTTTGGCAATTTTTTCGACTTCTTTGTCATATCGAATCGTTCTTTTTTACATTTTTGGCCGCATCGTTTTTTTTGCATTTTGGACTTTTTTGCCATGCAGCATCGTTCTTTTTTTTGTATTTTTGGCCATTTTTGGCATCGATAATTTTGTGGACTTCTTTGCCATACCGCATCCTTCTTTTTTTTGCAGTTTTTGCAATTTTTGGCATTGGTCATTTTTTGGACTCCTTTGCCATGCCGCAGCGCTCTTTTTTAGCATTTTTGGCCATTTTTGTCATCGGTCATTTTTTGGACTCCTTTTCCATTCGCAGCGTTCTTTTTTTTTATTTTTGGTTTTTACCATGCAGCATCGTTCTTTTTTTTGTATTTTTGGCCATTTTTGGCATCGATAATTTTGTGGACTTCTTTGCCATACCGCATCCTTCTTTTTTTGCAGTTTTTGCAATTTTTGGCATTGGTCATTTTTTGGACTCCTTTGCCTTGCCGCAACTCTCTTTTTTTGCATTTTTGGCCATTTTTGGCATCGGTCATTTTTTGGACTTTTTTGTGCCATGCAGCATCGTTTTTATTCGCATTTTTGCCCATTTTTTGCCATTTTTGACATCGGTCATTTTTTGGACTCCTTTTCCATGCCGCAGCGTTCTTTTTGTGCATTTTTGGCCATTTTTGGTATCGGTCCGTTTTTGGACTTATTTGACAGCCGCATCGTTTTTTTTTTGCATTTTGGACTTTATTGCCATGCAGCATCGTTCTTTTTTTTGTATTTTTGGCCATTTTTGGCATCGATAATTTTGTGGACTTCTTTGCCATACCTCATCGTTCTGTTTTTGCAGTTTTTGCAATTTTTGGCATCGGTCAGATTTTGGACTCCTTTGCCTTGCCGCAACTCTCTTTTTTTGCATTTTTGGCCATTTTTGGCATCGGTCATTTTTTGGACTTTTTTGTGCCATGCAGGATCGTTTTTGTTCGCATTTTTGCCAATTTTTTGCCATTTTTGGCATCGGTCATTTTTGGACTTCTTTGCCATGTCGCATCGTTCTTTTTTTGCATTTTTGGCCATTTTTGGCATCGGTCATTTTTTGGACTTTTTTGCCGCGCAGCATCGTTTTTTTTTGCATTTTTGGCCATTTTTGGCATCGGTCCGTTTTTGGACTTATTTGACAGCCGTATCGTTGTTTTTTTTTGCATTTTGGGCCATTTTTGGCATCGGTCATTTTTTGCCGCAGCGTTCTTTTTTTGCATTTTTGGCCATTTTTGCCATCGGTCATTTTTTGGACTTCTTTGCCATGCAGCATCGTTCTTTTTTTGTATTTTTGGCAATTTTTTCGACTTCTTTGTCATACCCGATACCGAACCGTTCTTTTTTACATTTTTGGCATCGGTCATTTTTTGGACTCCTTTGCCATTCGCAGCGTTCTTTTTTTTTTATTTTTGGCCATTTTTGGCATCGATATTTTGTGGACTTCTTTGATATACCGCATCGTTCTTTTTTTTCAGTTTTTGCAATTTTTGGCATCGGTAATTTTTTGGACTCCTTTGCCATGCAGCATCGTTATTTTTTTGCATTTTTGTCCATTTTTGACATCGGTCATTTTTTTGACATGGGCATCGTTAAGTTTTTTCATTTTTGACAATTTTTTCGACTTCTTTGCCATACCGTATCGTTCTTTTTTGAATTTTTGGCAATTTTTTCGACTTCTTTGCCATACCGAATCGTTCTTTTTTGCATTTTTGGTCATTTTTGACATCGGTCATTTTTTGGACTCCTTTGCCATGCCGCAGCGTTCTTTTTTTGCATTTTTGGCCATTTTTGGCATCGGCCATTTTTTGCCGCAGCGTTCTTTTTTTGCATTTTTGGCCATTTTTGCCATCGGTCATTTTTTGGACTTTTGTGCCATGGAGCATCGTTCTTTTTTTGTATTTTTGGCAATTTTTTCGACTTCTTTGTCATACCGAATCGTTTTTTTTACATTTTTGGCCGCATCGTTTTTTTTTGCATTTTGGACTTTTTTGCCATGCAGCATCGTTCTTTTTTTTGTATTTTTGGCCATTTTTGGCATCGATAATTTTGTGGACTTCTTTGTCATACCGCATCCTTCTTTTTTTGCAGTTTTTGCAATTTTTGGCATTGGTCATTTTTTGGACTCCTTTGCCATGCCGCAGCGCTCTTTTTTAACATTTTTGGCCATTTTTGTCATCGGTCATTTTTTGGACTCCTTTTCCATTCGCAGCGTTCTTTTTTTGCATTTTTGGCCATGTTTGGCATCGGTAATCGGTCATTTTTTGGACTTCTTTGCCATGACGCGTTGTTCTTTTTTTGCATTTTGGCCATTTTTGTCATCGGTCATTTTTTGGACTCCTTTGCCATTCGCAGCGTTCTTTAGCACATTTCCAACCAAATTGGAAGAAATGTGTATATTAGTTTCACTCTGTCTGTCCGTCTGTCTGTCTGTCCGTCTGTCCGTCTGTCCGTCTGTCCGTCTGTCCGTCTGTCCGTCTGTCCGTCCGTCCGTTTACACAAACTTCTACATCTATTAAGATAGAGTATTAAATCTTTGATCATAGATAGTTAGTAATAAAATAATAGGTCCAGTAGAACAAAATTTTCTTCTATCTCTTTTCCCCTCTGAGTTATTCCCCCTCCAATTTCGAAAATTACCCATATTGAACATCTAATAACTTTTAAACCAATAAACATTTTTGAGGTCTGTAAAAGCCATAAGATAGGAAAATCTTTTATCTTTTTTGTGAAATAAACAAATTTTTTAAAATTTAATTCTTTGATGTATAAAAATACCGTTATCTTCATACAACTTTTTTTAGTTTTAACACCCTGTATTTCCCAAACTGCTTATTATAGAAGGCTGAAATTTATGCACCAAAGAGATATCTAAACAATAACTAGAGTCTCTGAAGAAATTGTATCCGTATCTCTTCTCCCCTTTCCGTTGTGGCCCTTCGAAAATCAAAAAATTACATTTTTAATTTACTTGTAAAATTATAACTGCACAATATTTTTAAAAACAAATATTGGGAAAAGTTTCGAAATTCATATTTCTTTAAAGTGCATTAATTAATAAATTATAGTCATTTGCCTCAAACTTATAATTAATCAAAATTCTTAATCATGTAAAATTTTGCAAAAAACGAACATTTTGCATATTTTTAGGAGCTTTATAAAGGGAATATTGGATATTATTTCATATCACATTATATGTTCAATTAAAAGCAAAATTAGGGAAAACTTAAATGATAATTTTATATATATGTATTTTGTTGGAATAATAAACTTGGAAGCAAAAAAAATTAATAAAATCGAACAGGGACACATTTCTTACCTATATTTACCATATCATTTTTTATCTTGCCTATGTATAGTACATTGAAAATACTACTAAAACTGCACAATACGCACATATAGGAATTCTCATTGTTTTACAATAGCTCATAGTTCTACATGTGGCGATTTTGAGGAAATGTGCTTTTGACAAACCCGGGGTTTGTTTATCGTATTTTTTTTTTATATTTTTGGCCATTTTTGGCATCGATAATTTTGTGGACTTCTTTGATATACCGCATCGTTCTTTTTTTGCAGTTTTTGCAATTTTTGGCATCGGTAATTTTTTGGACTCCTTTGCCATGCAGCATCGTTATTTTTTTGCATTTTTGGCCATTTTTGACATCGGTCATTTTTTAGACATCGGCATCGTTCAGTTTTTGCATTTTTGGCAATTTTTTCGACTTCTTTGCCTTACCGAATCTTTCTTTTTTGCATTTTTGGCCATTTTTGACATCGGTCATTTTTTGGACTCCTTTTCCATGCCGCAGCGTTCTTTTTGTGCATTTTTGGCCATTTTTGGCATCGGTCCGTTTTTGGACTTATTTGACAGCCGCATCGTTTTTTTTTGCATTTTGGACTTTATTGCCATGCAGCATCGTTCTTTTTTTTGTATTTTTGGCCATTTTTGGCATCGATAATTTTGTGGACTTCTTTGCCATACCTCATCGTTCTGTTTTTGCAGTTTTTGCCGCAACTCTCTTTTTTTGCATTTTTGGCCATTTTTTTGCCTTGCTTTGCCTTGCCGCAACTCTCTTTTTTTGCATTTTTGGCCATTTTTGCCATCGGTCATTTTTTGGACTTTTTTGTGCCATGCAGCATCGTTTTTGTTCGCATTTTTGCCCATTTTTTGCCATTTTGGGCATCGGTCATTTTTGGACTTCTTTGCCATGTCGCATCGTTCTTTTTTTGCATTTTTGGCCATGTTTGGCATCGGTAATTTTTTGGACTCCTTTGCCATGCCGCAGCGTTCTTTGCCGTGCCGCAGCGTTCTTTTTTTGCATTTTTGGCCATTTTTGGCCATTTTTGGCATCGGTCATTTTTTGGACTTTTTTGCCGCGCAGCATCGTTTTTTTTTTGCATTTTTGGGCATTTTTGGCATCGGTCCGTTTTTGGACTTATTTGACAGACGTATCGTTGTTTTTTTTTGCATTTTGGGCCATTTTTGGCATCGGTCATTTTTTGCCGCAGCGTTCTTTTTTTGCATTTTTGGCCATTTTTGCCATCGGTCATTTTTTGGACTTTTTTTGCCATGCAGCATCTTTCTTTTTTTGTATTTTTGGCAATTTTTTCGACTTCTTTGTCATACCGAATCGTTCTTTTTTACAATTTTGGCATCGGTCATTTTTTGGACTTTTTTGCCGCGCAGCATCGTTTTTTTTTGCATTTTTGGCCATTTTTGGCATCGGTCCGTTTTTGGACTTATTTGACAGACGTATCGTTGTTTTTTTTTGCATTTTGGGCCATTTTTGGCATCGGTCATTTTTTGCCGCAGCGTTCTATTTTTGCATTTTTGGCCATTTTTGGCATCGGTCATTTTTTGGACTTCTTTGCCATGACGCGTTGTTCTTTTTTTGCATTTTGGCCATTTTTGGCATCGGTCATTTTTTGGACTCCTTTGCCATTCGCAGCGTTCTTTTTTTTTATTTTTGGCCATTGTTGGAATCGATAATTTTGTGGACTTCTTTGATATACCGCATCGTTCTTTTTTTGCATTTTGGCCATTTTTGGCATCAGTCATTTTTTGGACTTTTTTGTGCCATGCAGCATCGTTTTTGTTCGCATTTTTGCCCATTTTTTGCCATTTTGGGCATCGGTCATTTTTGGACTTCTTTGCCATGTCGCATCGTTCTTTTTTTGCATTTTTGGCCATGTTTGGCATCGGTAATTTTTTGGACTCCTTTGCCATGCCGCAGCGTTCTTTGCCGTGCCGCAGCGTTCTTTTTTTGCATTTTTGGCCATTTTTGGCCATTTTTGGCCATTTTTGGCATCGGTCATTTTTTGGACTTTTTTGCCGCGCAGCATCGTTTTTTTTGCATTTTTGGCCATTTTTGGCATCGGTCCGTTTTTGGACTTATTTGACAGACGTATCGTTGTTTTTTTTTGCATTTTGGGCCATTTTTGGCATCGGTCATTTTTTGCCGCAGCGTTCTTTTTTTGCATTTTTGGCCATTTTTGCCATCGGTCATTTTTTGGACTTTTTTTGCCATGCAGCATCTTTCTTTTTTTGTATTTTTGGCAATTTTTTCGACTTCTTTGTCATACCGAATCGTTCTTTTTTACAATTTTGGCATCGGTCATTTTTTTGACTGCTTTGCCATTCGCAGCGTTCTTTTTTTTATTTTTGGCCATTTTTGGCATCGATATTTTGTGGACTTCTTTGATATACCGCATCGTTCTTTTTTTGCAGTTTTTGTAATTTTTGGCATCGGTAATTTTTTGACTCCGTTGCCATGCCGCATCTCTCTTTTTTTGCATTTTTGGCCATTTTTGTCATCGGTCATTTTTTGGACTCCTTTGCCATTCGCAGCGTTCTTTTTTTTTTATTTTTGGCCATTTATGCATCGATAATTTTGTGGTACTTCTTTGATATACCGCATCGTTCTTTTTTTGCAGTTTTTGCAATTTTTGGCATCGGTAATTTTTTAGACTCCTTTGCCATGCAGCATCGTTATTTTTTTGCATTTTTGGCAATTTTTGACATCGGTCATTTTTTGGACTTATTTGACAGCCGTATCGTTGTTTTTTTTTGCATTTTGGGCCATTTTTGGCATCGGTCATTTTTTGCCGCAGCGTTCTTTTTTTTGCATTTTTGGCCATTTTTGCCATCGGTCATTTTTTGGACTTTTTTGCCATGCAGCATCGTTCTTTTTTTGTATTTTTGGCAATTTTTTCGACTTCTTTGTCATACCGAATCGTTCTTTTTTACATTTTTGGCATCGGCCATTTTTTGGACTCCTTTGCCATTCGCAGCGTTCTTTATTTTTTATTTTTGGCCATTTTTGGCATCGATATTTTGTGGACTTCTTTGATATACCGCATCGTTCTTTTTTTGCAGTTTTTGTAATTTTTGGCATCGGTAATTTTTTGGACTCCTTTGCCATGCCGCAGCGTTCTTTTTTGCATTTTTGGCCATTTTTGTCATCGGTCATTTTTTGGACTCCTTTGCCATTCGCAGCGTTCTATTTTTGCATTTTTGGCCATTTTTGGCATCGGTCATTTTTTGGACTTCTTTGCCATGACGCGTTGTTCTTTTTTTGCATTTTGGCCATTTTTGGCATCGGTAATTTTTTGGACTTCTTTGCCATGCCGCAGCGTTCTTTTTTTGCATTTTTGGCTATTTTTGTCATCGGTCATTTTTGGACTCCTTTGCCATTCGCAGCGTTCTTTTTTTTTTTTTGGCCATTTTTGGCATCGATAATTTTGTGGACTTCTTTGATATACCGTATCGTTCTTTTTTTTGCAGTTTTTGCAATTTTTGGCATCGGTAATTTTTTGGACTCCTTTGCCATGCAGCATCGTTATTTTTTTGCATTTTTGTCCATTTTTGACATCGGTCATTTTTTTGACATGGGCATCATTCAGTTTTTTCATTTTTGGCAATTTTTTCGACTTCTTTGCCATACCGAATCGTTCTTTTTTGCATTTTTGGCCATTTTTAACATCGGTCATCTTTTGGACTCCTTTGCCATGCCGCAGCGTTCTTTTTTTGCATTTTTGGCCATTTTTGGCATCGGTAATTTTTTGGACTCCTTTGCAATTCGCAGCGTTCTTTTTTTTTTTATTTTTGGCCATTTTTGGCATCGATAATTTTGTGGACTTCTTTGATATACCGTATCGTTCTTTTTTTGCAGTTTTTGCAATTTTTGGCATCGGCAATTTTTTGGACTCCTTTGCCATTCCGCAGCGTTCTTTTTTGCATTTTTGGCCATTTTTGTCATCGGCCATTTTTTGGACTCCTTTGCCAATCGCAGCGTTCTATTTTTGCATTTTTGGCCATTTTTGGCATCGGTCAGTTTTTGGACTTCTTTGCCATGACACGTTGTTCTTTTTTTGCATTTTGGCCATTTTTGTCATCGGTCATTTTTTGGACTCCTTTGCCATTCGCAGCGTTCTTTTTTTTTATTTTTGGCCATTTTTGGCATCGATAATTTTGTGGACTTCTTTGATATACCGTATCGTTCTTTTTTGCATTTTTGGCCATTTTTGACATCGGTCATTTTTTGGACCCTTTTGCCATGCCGCAGCGTTCTTTTTTTGCATTTTTGGCCATTTTTGTCATCGGTCATTTTTTGGACTCCTTTGCCATTCGCAACGTCCTTTTTTTTTATTTTTGGCCATTTTTGGCATCGATAATTTTGTGGACTTCTTTGATATACCGTATCGTTCTTTTTTTGCAGTTTTTGCAATTTTTGGCATCGGTAATTTTTTGGACTCCTTTGCCATGCAGCATCGTTATTTTTTTGCATTTTTGGCCATTTTTGACATCGGTCATTTTTTTGACATGGGCATCGTCCAGTTTTTTCATTTTTGGCAATTTTTTCGACTTCTTTGCCATACCGAATCGATCTTTTTTGCATTTTTGGCCATTTTTGACATCGGTCATTTTTTGGACTGCTTTGCCATGCCGCAGCGTTCTTTTTTGCATTTTTGGCCATTTTTGTCATCGGACATTTTTTGGACTCCTTTGCTATTCGCAGCGTTCTATTTTTGCATTTTTGGCCATTTTTGGCATCGGTCATTTTTTGGACTTCTTTGCCATGACACGTTGTTCTTTTTTTGCATTTTGGCCATTTTTGTCATCGGTCATTTTTTGGACTCCTTTGCCATTCGCAGCGTTCTTTTTTTTATTTTTGGCCATTTTTGGCATCGATAATTTTGTGGTACTTCTTTGATATACCGCATCGTTCTTTTTTTGCAGTTTTTGCAATTTTTGGCATCGGTAATTTTTTAGACTCCTTTGCCATGCAGCATCGTTATTTTTTTGCATTTTTGGCCATTTTTGACATCGGTCATTTTTCTGACATCGGCATGGTTCAGTTTTTGCATTTTTGGCAATTTTTTCGACTTCTTTGCCATACTGAATCGTTCTTTTTTGCATTTTTGGCTATTTTTTACATCAGTCATTTTTTGGACTCCTTTGCCATGCCGCAGCGTGCTTTTTTTGCATTTTTGGCCATTTTTGGCATCGGTAATTTTTTGGACTTATTTAACAGCCGCATCGTTTTTTTTTTGCATTTTGGACTTTTTTGCCATGCAGCATCATTCTTGTTTTTGTATTTTTGGCCATTTTTGGCATCGATAATCTTGTGGACTTCTTTGCCATACCGCATCATTCTTTTTTTGCATTTTTTTCAATTTTTGGCATCGGTCATTTTTTGGACTCCTTTGCCATGCCGCAGCGCTCTTTTTTTGCATTTTTGGCCATTTTTGTCATCGGTCATTTTTTGGACTCCTTTGCCATTCGCACCGTACTTTTTTTTTTATTTTTGGCCATTTTTGGCATCGATAATTTTGTGGACTTCTTTGATATACCGCATCGTTCTTTTTTTGCAGTTTTTGCAATTTTTGGCATCGGTAATTTTTTGGACTCCTTTGCCATGCCGCAGCGTTCTTTTTTGCATTTTTGGCCATTTTTGTCATCGGTCATTTTTTGGACTCCTTTGCCATTGGTAGCGTTCTATTTTTGCTTTTTTGGCCATTTTTGGCATCGGTCATTTTTTGGACTTCTTTACCATGACGCGTTGTTCTTTTTTTGCAGTTTGGCCATTTTTGGCATCGGTCATTTTTTGGACTTTTTTGTGCCATGCAGCATCGTTTTTGTTCTCATTTTTGCCCATTTTTTTCCATTTTTGGCATCGGTCATTTTTGAACTTCTTTGCCATGTCGCATCGTTCTTTTTTTGCATTTTTTGCCATGTTTGGCATCGGTAATTTTTTGGACTCCTTTGCCATGCCGCAGCGTTCTTTGCCATGCCGCAGCGTTCTTTTTTTGCATTTTTGGCCATTTTTGGCATCAGTCATTTTTTGGACTTTTTTGCCGCGCAGCATCGTTTTTTTTGCATTTTTGGCCATTTTTGGCATCGATCCGTTTTTGGACTTATTTGACAGCCGTATCGTTGTTTTTTTTGCATTTTGGGCCATTTTTGGCATCGGTCATTTTTTGGACTTTTTTGTGCCATGCAGCATCGTTTTTGTTCTCATTTTTGCCCATTTTTTGCCATTTTTGGCATCGGTCATTTTTGAACTTCTTTGCCATGTCGCATCGTTCTTTTTTTGCATTTTTGGCCATGTTTGGCATCGGTAATTTTTTGGACTCCTTTGCCATGCCGCAGCGTTCTTTGCCATGCCGCAGCGTTCTTTTTTTGCATTTTGGGCCATTTTTGGCATCAGTCATTTTTTGGACTTTTTTGCCGCGCAGCATCGTTTTTTTTGCATTTTTGGCCATTTTTGGCATCGATCCGTTTTTGGACTTATTTGACAGCCGTATCGTTGTTTTTTTTGCATTTTGGGCCATTTTTGGCATCGGTCATTTTTTGCCGCAGCGTTCTTTTTTTGCATTTTTGGCCATTTTTGGCATCAGTCATTTTTTGGACTTTTTTGCCGCGCAGCATCGTTTTTTTTGCATTTTTGGCCATTTTTGGCATCGATCCGTTTTTGGACTTATTTGACAGCCGTATCGTAGTTTTTTTTGCATTTTGGGCCATTTTTGGCATCGGTCATTTTTTGGCGCAGCGTTCTTTTTTTGCATTTTTGGCCATTTTTGGCATCAGTCATTTTTTGGACTTTTTTGCCGCGCAGCATCGTTTTTTTTGCATTTTTGGCCATTTTTGGCATCGATCCGTTTTTGGACTTATTTGACAGCCGTATCGTTGTTTTTTTTGCATTTTGGGCCATTTTTGGCATCGGTCATTTTTTGGCGCAGCGTTCTTTTTTTGCATTTTTGGCCATTTTTGGCATCAGTCATTTTTTGGACTTTTTTGCCGCGCAGCATCGTTTTTTTTGCATTTTTGGCCATTTTTGGCATCGATCCGTTTTTGGACTTATTTGACAGCCGTATCGTTGTTTTTTTTGCATTTTGGGCCATTTTTGGCATCGGTCATTTTTTGGCGCAGCGTTCTTTTTTTACATTTTTGACCATTTTTGGCATCGGTCATTTGTTGCACTTCTTTGGCAGCCGCATCGTTCTTTTTTGCATTTTTGGCCATTTTTGACATCGGTCATTTTTTGGACTCCTTTGCCATGCCGGAGCGTTCTATTTTTGCATTTTTGGCCATTTTTGGCATCGGTAATTTTTTGGACTCCTTTGCAATTCGCAGCGTTCTTTTTTTTTTATTTTTGGCCATTTTTGGCATCGATAATTTTGTGGACTACTTTGATATACCGTATCGTTCTTTTTTTGCAGTTTTTGCAATTTGTGGCATCGGTAATTTTTTGGACTCCTTTGCCATGCCGCAGCGTTCTTTTTTGCATTTTTGGTCATTTTTGTCATCGGCCATTTTTTGGACTCCTTTGCCATTCGCAGCGTTCTATTTTTGCATTTTTGGCCATTTTTGGCATCGGTCAGTTTTTGGACTTCTTTGCCATGACACGTTGTTCTTTTTTTGCATTTTGGCCATTTTTGTCATCGGTCATTTTTTGGACTCCTTTGCCATTCGCAGCGTTCTTTTTTTTTATTTTTGGCCATTTTTGGCATCGATAATTTTGTGGACTTCTTTGATATACCGTATCGTTCTTTTTTGCATTTTTGGCCATTTTTGACATCGGTCATTTTTTGGACTCCTTTGCCATGCCGCAGCGTTCTTTTTTTGCATTTTTGGCCATTTTTGTCATCGGTCATTTTTTGGACTCCTTTGCCATTCGCAGGGTTCTTTTTTTTTTATTTTTGGCCATTTTGGCATCGATAATTTTGTGGACTTCTTTGATATACCGTATCGTTCTTTTTTTGCAGTTTTTGCAATTTTTGGCATCGGTAATTTTTTGGACTCCTTTGCCATGCAGCATCGTTATTTTTTTGCATTTTTGGCCATTTTTGACATCGGTCATTTTTTTGACATGGGCATCGTCCAGTTTTTTCATTTTTGGCAATTTTTTCGACTTGTTTGCCATACCGAATCGATCTTTTTTGCATTTTTGGCCATTTTTGACATCGGTCATTTTTTGGACTCCTTTGCCATGCCGCAGCGTTCTTTTTTTGCATTTTTGGCCATTTTTGGCATCGGTCATTTTTTGGACTCCTTTGCAATGCGCAGTGTTCTTTTTGTTTTATTTTTGGCCATTTTTGGCATCGATAATTTAGTGGACTTCTTTGATATACCGTATCGTTCTTTTTTTGCAGTTTTTGCAATTTTTGGCATGGGAAATTTTTTGGACTCCTTTGCCATGCCGCAGCGTTCTTTTTTGCATTTTTGGCCATTTTTGTCATCGGCCATTTTTTGGACTCCTTTGCCATTCGCTGCGTTCTATTTTTGCATTTTTGGCCATTTTTGGCATCGGTCATTTTTTGGACTTCTTTGCCATGACACGTTGTTCTTTTTTTGCATTTTGGCCATTTTTGTCATCGGTCATTTTTTGGACTCCTTTGCCATTCGCAGCGTTCTTTTTTTTTATTTTTGGCCATTTTTGGCATCGATAATTTTGTGGTACTTCTTTGATATACCGCATCGTTCTTTTTTTGCAGTTTTTGCAATTTTTGGCATCGGTAATTTTTTAGACTCCTTTGCCATGCAGCATCGTTATTTTTTTGCATTTTTGGCCATTTTTGACATCGGTCATTTTTTTGACATCGGCATGGTTCAGTTTTTGCATTTTTGGCAATTTTTTCGACTTCTTTGCCATACTGAAACGTTCTTTTTTGCATTTTTGGCTATTTTTTACATCAGTCATTTTGGACTCCTTTGCCATGCCGCAGCGTGCTTTTTTTGCATTTTTGGCCATTTTTGGCATCGGTAATTTTTTGGACTTATTTGACAGCCGCATCGTTTTTTTTTTTGCATTTTGGACTTTTTTGCCATGCAGCATCATTCTTTTTTTTGTATTTTTGGCCATTTTTGTCATCGGTCATTTTTTGGAATCCTTTGCCATTCGCACCGTACTTTTTTTTTTATTTTTGGCCATTTTTGGCATCGATAATTTTGTGGACTTTTTTGATATACCGCATCGTTCTTTTTTTGCAGTTTTTGCAATTTTTGGCATCGGTAATTTTTTGGATTCCTTTGCCATGCCGCAACGCTCTTTTTTTGCATTTTTGGCCATTTTTGTCATCGGTCATTTTTTGGAATCCTTTGCCATTCGCACCGTACTTTTTTTTTTATTTTTGGCCATTTTTGGCATCGATAATTTTGTGGACTTTTTTGATATACCGCATCGTTCTTTTTTTGCAGTTTTTGCAATTTTTGGCATCGGTAATTTTTTGGACTCCTTTGCCATGCCGCAGCGTTCTTTTTTGCATTTTTGGCCATTTTTGTCATCGGTCATTTTTTGGACTCCTTTGCCATTCGCAGCGTTCTATTTTTGCATTTTTGGCCATTTTTGTCATCGGTCATTTTTTGGACTCCTTTGCCATTGGTAGCGTTCTATTTTTGCTTTTGTGGCCATTTTTGGCATCGGTCATTTTTTGGACTTCTTTACCATGACGCGTTGTTCTTTTTTTGCAGTTTGGCCATTTTTGGCATCGGTCATTTTTTGGACTTTTTTGTGCCATGCAGCATCGTTTTTGTTCTCATTTTTGCCCATTTTTTTCCATTTTTGGCATCGGTCATTTTTGAACTTCTTTGCCATGTCGCATCGTTCTTTTTTTGCATTTTTTGCCATGTTTGGCATCGGTAATTTTTTGGACTCCTTTCTTTGCCATGCCGCAGCGTTCTTTTTTTGCATTTTTGGCCATTTTTGGCATCAGTCATTTTTTGGACTTTTTTGCCGCGCAGCATCGTTTTTTTTGCATTTTTGGCCATTTTTGGCATCGATCCGTTTTTGGACTTATTTGACAGCCGTATCGTTGTTTTTTTTGCATTTTGGGCCATTTTTGGCATCGGTCATTTTTTGGACTTTTTTGTGCCATGCAGCATCGTTTTTGTTCTCATTTTTGCCCATTTTTTGCCATTTTTGGCATCGGTCATTTTTGAACTTCTTTGCCATGTCGCATCGTTCTTTTTTTGCATTTTTGGCCATGTTTGGCATCGGTAATTTTTTGGACTCCTTTGCCATGCCGCAGCGTTCTTTGCCATGCCGCAGCGTTCTTTTTTTGCATTTTTGGCCATTTTTGGCATCAGTCATTTTTTGGACTTTTTTGCCGCGCAGCATCGTTTTTTTTGCATTTTTGGCCATTTTTGGCATCGATCCGTTTTTGGACTTATTTGACAGCCGTATCGTTGTTTTTTTTGCATTTTGGGCCATTTTTGGCATCGGTCATTTTTTGCCGCAGCGTTCTTTTTTTGCATTTTTGGCCATTTTTGGCATCAGTCATTTTTTGGACTTTTTTGCCGCGCAGCATCGTTTTTTTTGCATTTTTGGCCATTTTTGGCATCGATCCGTTTTTGGACTTATTTGACAGCCGTATCGTTGTTTTTTTTGCATTTTGGGCCATTTTTGGCATCGGTCATTTTTTGGCGCAGCGTTCTTTTTTTGCATTTTTGGCCATTTTTGGCATCAGTCATTTTTTGGACTTTTTTGCCGCGCAGCATCGTTTTTTTTGCATTTTTGGCCATTTTTGGCATCGATCCGTTTTTGGACTTATTTGACAGCCGTATCGTTGTTTTTTTTGCATTTTGGGCCATTTTTGGCATCGGTCATTTTTTGGCGCAGCGTTCTTTTTTTGCATTTTTGGCCATTTTTGGCATCAGTCATTTTTTGGACTTTTTTGCCGCGCAGCATCGTTTTTTTTGCATTTTTGGCCATTTTTGGCATCGATCCGTTTTTGGACTTATTTGACAGCCGTATCGTTGTTTTTTTTGCATTTTGGGCCATTTTTGGCATCGGTCATTTTTTGGCGCAGCGTTCTTTTTTTACATTTTTGACCATTTTTGGCATCGGTCATTTGTTGCACTTCTTTGGCAGCCGCATCGTTCTTTTTTGCATTTTTGGCCATTTTTGACATCGGTCATTTTTTGGACTCCTTTGCCATGCCGCAGCGTTCTATTTTTGCATTTTTGGCCATTTTTGGCATCGGTAATTTTTTGGACTCCTTTGCAATTCGCAGCGTTCTTTTTTTTTTATTTTTGGCCATTTTTGGCATCGATAATTTTGTGGACTACTTTGATATACCGTATCGTTCTTTTTTTGCAGTTTTTGCAATTTTTGGCATCGGTAATTTTTTGGACTCCTTTGCCATGCCGCAGCGTTCTTTTTTGCATTTTTGGTCATTTTTGTCATCGGCCATTTTTTGGACTCCTTTGCCATTCGCAGCGTTCTATTTTTGCATTTTTGGCCATTTTTGGCATCGGTCAGTTTTTGGACTTCTTTGCCATGACACGTTGTTCTTTTTTTGCATTTTGGCCATTTTTGTCATCGGTCATTTTTTGGACTCCTTTGCCATTCGCAGCGTTCTTTTTTTTTATTTTTGGCCATTTTTGGCATCGATAATTTTGTGGACTTCTTTGATATACCGTATCGTTCTTTTTTGCATTTTTGGCCATTTTTGACATCGGTCATTTTTTGGACTCCTTTGCCATGCCGCAGCGTTCTTTTTTTGCATTTTTGGCCATTTTTGTCATCGGTCATTTTTTGGACTCCTTTGCCATTCGCAGGGTTCTTTTTTTTAATTTTTGGCCATTTTTGGCATCGATAATTTTGTGGACTTCTTTGATATACCGTATCGTTCTTTTTTTGCAGTTTTTGCAATTTTTGGCAGCGGTAATTTTTTGGACTCCTTTGCCATGCAGCATCGTTATTTTTTTGCATTTTTGGCCATTTTTGACATCGGTCATTTTTTTGACATGGGCATCGTCCAGTTTTTTCATTTTTGGCAATTTTTTCGACTTGTTTGCCATACCGAATCGATCTTTTTTGCATTTTTGGCCATTTTTGACATCGGTCATTTTTTGGACTCCTTTGCCATGCCGCAGCGTTCTTTTTTTGCATTTTTGCCCATTTTTGGCATCGGTCATTTTTTGGACTCCTTTGCAATTCGCAGTGTTCTTTTTGTTTTATTTTTGGCCATTTTTGGCATCGATAATTTAGTGGACTTCTTTGATATACCGTATCGTTCTTTTTTTGCAGTTTTTGCAATTTTTGGCATGGGAAATTTTTTGGACTCCTTTGCCATGCCGCAGCGTTCTTTTTTGCATTTTTGGCCATTTTTGTCATCGGCCATTTTTTGGACTCCTTTGCCATTCGCTGCGTTCTATTTTTGCATTTTTGGCCATTTTTGGCATCGGTCATTTTTTGGACTTCTTTGCCATGACACGTTGTTCTTTTTTTGCATTTTGGCCATTTTTGTCATCGGTCATTTTTTGGACTCCTTTGCCATTCGCAGCGTTCTTTTTTTTTATTTTTGGCCATTTTTGGCATCGATAATTTTGTGGTACTTCTTTGATATACCGCATCGTTCTTTTTTTGCAGTTTTTGCAATTTTTGGCATCGGTAATTTTTTAGACTCCTTTGCCATGCAGCATCGTTATTTTTTTGCATTTTTGGCCATTTTTGACATCGGTCATTTTTTTGACATCGGCATGGTTCAGTTTTTGCATTTTTGGCAATTTTTTCGACTTCTTTGCCATACTGAATCGTTCTTTTTTGCATTTTTGGCTATTTTTTACATCAGTCATTTTGGACTCCTTTGCCATGCCGCAGCGTGCTTTTTTTGCATTTTTGGCCATTTTTGGCATCGGTAATTTTTTGGACTTATTTGACAGCCGCATCGTTTTTTTTTTGCATTTTGGACTTTTTTGCCATGCAGCATCTTTTTTTTTTTTGTATTTTTGGCCATTTTTGGCATCGATAATTTTGTGGACTTCTTTGCCATACCGCATCATTATTTTTTTGCAGTTTTTTCAATTTTTGGCATCGGTCATTTTTTGGATTCCTTTGCCATGCCGCAACGCTCTTTTTTTGCATTTTTGGCCATTTTTGTCATCGGTCATTTTTTGGACTCCTTTGCCATTCGCACCGTACTTTTTTTTTTATTTTTGGCCATTTTTGGCATCGATAATTTTGTGGACTTTTTTGATATACCGCATCGTTCTTTTTTTGCAGTTTTTGCAATTTTTGGCATCGGTAATTTTTTGGACTCCTTTGCCATGCCGCAGCGTTCTTTGCCATGCCGCAGCGTTCTTTTTTGCATTTTTGGCCATTTATGGCATCGGTCATTTTTGGGACTTCTTTGCCATGACGCGTTGTTCTTTTTTTGCATTTTGGCCATTTTTGGCATCGGTCATTTTTTGGACTCCTTTGCCATGCCGCAGCGTTCTTTTTTGCATTTTTGGCCATTTTTGTCATCGGTCATTTTTTGGACTCCTTTGCCATTCGCAGCGTTCTATTTTTGCATTTTTGGCCATTTTTGACATCCGTCATTTTTTGGACTTCTTTGCCATGACGCGTTGTTCTTTTTTTGCATTTTGGCCATTTTTGGCATCGGTCATTTTTTGGACTTTTTTGTGCCATGCAGCATCGTTTTTTTTTGCATTTTTGGCCATTTTTGGCATCGGTCCGTGTTTGGACTTATTTGACAGCCGTATCGTTGTTTTTTTTGCATTTTTGGCCCTTTTTGGCATCGGTAATTTTGTGGATTTCTTTGCAATGCCGCATCGTTCTTTTTTTGCATTTTTGGCCATTTTTGGCATCGGTCATTTTTTGGAGTCCATTGCCATGCCGCAGCGTTTTTTTTTTTTTATTTTTGGCCATTTTTGGCATCGATAATTTTGTGGACTTCTTTGATATACCGCATCGTTCTTTTTTTGCAGTTTTTGCAATTTTTAGCATCGGTAATTTTTTGGACTCCTTTGCCATGCCGCAGCGTTCTTTTTTGCATTTTTGGCCATTTTTGTCATCGGTAATTTTTTGGACTCCTTTGCCATTCGCAGAGTACTATTTTTGCATTTTTGGCCATTTTTGGCAACCGTCATTTTTTAGACTTCTTTGCCATGACGCGTTGTTCTTTTTTTGCATTTTGGCCATTTTTGTCATCGGTCATTTTTTGGACTCCTTTGCCATTCGCAGAGTTCTTTTTGTTTTATTTTTGGCCATTTTTGGCATCGATAATTTTGTGGACTTCTTTGATATACCGTATCGTTCTTTTTTTGCAGTTTTTGCAATTTTTGGCATCGGTAATTTTTTGGACTCCTTTGCCATGCAGCATCGTTATTTTTCTGCATTTTTGGCCATTTTTGATATCGGTCATTTTTTTTACATCGGCATGGTTCAGTTTTTGCATTTTTGGCAATTTTTTCGACTTCTTTGCCATACCGAATCGTTCTTTTTTGCATTTTTGGCCATTTTTGACATCGGTCATTTTTTGGACTCCTTTGCCATGCCGCAGCGTTCTTTTTTTGCATTTTTGGCCATATTTGGCATCGGTCCGTTTTTGGACTTATTTGACAGCCGCATCGTTTTTTTTGCATTTTGGATTTTTTTGCCATGCAGCATCATTCTTTTTTTTGTATTTTTGGCCATTTTTGGCATCGATAATTTTGTGGATTTCTTTGGCATACCGCATCGTTCTTTTTTTGCAGTTTTTGCAATTTTTGGCATCGGTTATTTTTTGGACTCCTTTGCCATGCCGCAGCGTTCTTTTTTGCATTTTTGGCCATTTATGGCATCGGTCATTTTTGGGACTTCTTTGCCATGACGCGTTGTTCTTTTTTTGCATTTTGGCCATTTTTGGCATCGGTCATTTTTTGGACTTCTTTGCCCTGCCGCAGCGTTCTTTTTTTGCATTTTTGGCCATTTTTGTCATCGGTCATTTTTTGGACTCCTTTGCCATTCGCAGCGTTCTGTTTTTTTATTTTTGGCCATTTTGGCATCGATAATTTTGTGGACTTCTTTGATATACCGCATCGTTCTTTTTTTGCAGTTTTTGCAATTTTTGGCATCGGTTATTTTTTGGACTCCTTTGCCATGCCGCAGCGTTCTTTTTTGCATTTTTGGCCATTTTTGTCATCGGTCATTTTTTGGACTCCTTTGCCATTCGCAGCGTTCTATTTTTGCATTTTTGGCCATTTTTGACATCCGTCATTTTTTGGACTTTTTTGCCATGCAGCATCGTTCTTTTTTTTGTATTTTTGGCAATTTTTTCGACTTCTTTGTCATACCGAATCGTTCTTTTTACATTTTTGGCCATTTTTGGCATCGGTCATTTGTTGCACTTATTTGGCAGCCGCATCGTGCTTTTTTTGCATTTTTGGCCATTTTTGGCATCGTTAATTTTTTGGATTTCTTTGCAATGCCGCATCGTTCTTTTTTTGCATGGCCATTTTTGGCATCGGTCATTTTTTGGAGTCCATTGCCATGCCGCAGCGTTCTTTTTTTGTTATTTTTGGCCATTTTTGGCATCGATAATTTTGTGGACTTCTTTGATATATCGCATCGTTCTTTTTTTGCAGTTTTTGCAATTATTGGCATCGGTAATTTTTTGGACTCCTTTGCCATGCCGCAGCGTTCTTTTTTGCATTTTTGGCCATTTTTGTCATCGGTCATTTTTTGGACTCCTTTGCCATTCGCAGCGTTCTATTTTTGCATTTTGGCCATTTTGGGTATCGGTCATTTTTTGGACTCCTTTGCCATTTGCAGTGTTCTTTTTTTTTTTTTTTTTTGCCATTTTTGGCATCGATAATTTTGTGGACTTCTTGGATATACCGTATCGTTCTTTTTTTGCAGTTTTTGCAATTTTTGGCATCGGTAATTTTTTGGACTCCTTTGCCATGCCGCAGCGTTCTTTGCCGTGCCGCAGCGTTCTTTTTTGCACGGATGCTAAAAATGCCATTTTTGTCATCGGCCATTTTTTGGACTCCTTGGCCAGTCGCAGCGTTCTATTTTTGCAGTTTTTGCAATTTTTGGCATCGGTAATTTTTTGGACTCCTTTGCCATGCCGCAGCGTTCTTTTTTGCATTTTTGGCCATTTTTGTCATCGGTCATTTTTTGGACTCCTTTGCCATTCGCAGCGTTCTATTTTTGCATTTTTGGCCATTTTTGGCATCCGTCATTTTTTGGACTTTTTTGCCATGCAGCATCGTTCTTTTTTTTGTATTTTTGGCAATTTTTTCGACTTCTTTGTCATACCGAATCGTTCTTTTTACATTTTTGGCCATTTTTGGCATCGGTCATTTGTTGCACTTATTTGGCAGCCACATCGTGCTTATTTTGCATTTTTGGCCATTTTTGGCATCGGTAATTTTTTGGATTTCTTTGCAATGCCGCATCGTTCTTTTTTTGCATTTTTGGCCATTTTTGGCATCGGTCATTTTTTGGAGTCCATTGCCATGCCGCAGCGTTCTTTTTTTGTTATTTTTGGCCATTTTTGGCATCGATAATTTTGTGGACTTCTTTGATATACCGCATCGTTCTTTTTTTGCAGTTTTTGCAATTATTGGCATCGGTAATTTTTTGGACTCCTTTGCCATGCCGCAGCGTTCTTTTTTGCATTTTTGGCCATTTTTGTCATCGGTCATTTTTTGGACTCCTTTGCCATTCGCAGCGTTCTATTTTTGCATTTTGGCCATTTTTGGTATCGGTCATTTTTTGGACTCCTTTGCCATTTGCAGTGTTCTTTTTTTTTTTTTTGGCCATTTTTGGCATCGATAATTTTGTGGACTTCTTGGATATACCGTATCGTTCTTTTTTTGCAGTTTTTGCAATTTTTGGCATCGGTAATTTTTTGGACTCCTTTGCCATGCCGCAGCGTTCTTTTTTGCATTTTTGGCCATTTTTGTCATCGGCCATTTTTTGGACTCCTTGGCCATTCGCAGCGTTCTATTTTTGCATATTTGGCCATTTTTGGCATCGGTCATTTTTTGGACTTCTTTGCCATGACGCGTTGTTATTTTTTTGCATTTTGGCCATTTTTGTCATCGGTCATTTTTTGGACTCCTTTGCCATTCGCAGCGTTCTTTTTTTTTTATTTTTGGCCATTTTTGGCATCGATAATTTTGTGGACTTCTTTGATATACCGCATCGTTCTTTTTTTGCAGTTTTTGCAATTTTTGGCATCGGTAATTTTTTGGACTCCTTTGCCATGCAGCATCGTTATTTTTTTGCATTTTTGGCCATTTTTGACATCGGTCATTTTTTTGACACCGGCATCGTTCAGTTTTTGCATTTTTGGCAATTTTTTCGACTTCTTTGCCATACCGAATCGTTCTTTTTTGCATTTTTGGCCATTTTTGACAACGGTCATTTTTTAGACTCCTTTGCCATGCCGCAGCGTTCTTTTTTTTGCATTTTTGGCCATTTTTATCATCGGTCATTTTTTGGCCTCCTTTGCCATTCGTAGCGTTCTATTTTTGAATTTTTGGCCATTTTTGGCATCGGTCATTTTTTGGACTTTTTTGCAATGACGCGTTGTTCTTTTTTTGCATTTTGGCCATTTTTGGCATCGGTCATTTTTTGGACTTTTTTGTGCCATTCAGCATCGTTTTTGTTCGCATTTTTGCCCATTTTTTGCCATTTTTGGCATCGGTCATTTTTGGACTTCTTTGCCATGTCGCATCGTTCTTTTTTTGCATTTTTGGCCATGTTTGGCATCGGTAATTTTTTGGACTCCTTTGCCATGCCGCAGCGTTCTTTTTTTGCATTTTTGGCCATTTTTGGCATCGATAATTTTGTGGACTTCTTTGATATACCGCATCGGTCTTTTTTGCAGTTTTTGCAATTTTTGGCATCGGTAATTTTTTGGACTCCTTTGCCATTCGCAGCGTTCTTTTTTTTTTATTTTTGGCCATTTTTGGCATCGATAATTTTGTGGACTTCTTTGCAATGACGCGTTGTTCTTTTTTTTCATTTTGGCCATTTTTGACATCGGTCATTTTTTTGACATCGGCATCGTTCAGTTTTTGTATTTTTGGCAATTTTTTCGACTTCTTTGCCATACCGAATCGTTCTTTTTTGCATTTTTGGCCATTTTTGACATCGGTCATTTTTGGACTTCTTTGCCATGTCGCATCGTTCTTTTTTTGCATTTTTGGCCATGTTTGGCATCGGTAATTTTTTGGACTCCTTTGCCATGCCGCAGCGTTCTTTTTTTGCATTTTTGGCCATTTTTGGCATCGATAATTTTGTGGACTTCTTTGATATACCGCATCGTTCTTTTTTTGCAGTTTTTGCAATTTTTGGCATCGGTAATTTTTTGGACTCCTTTGCCATGCAGCATCGTTATTTTTTTGCATTTTTGGCCATTTTTGACATCGGTCATTTTTTTGACACCGGCATCGTTCAGTTTTTGCATTTTTGGCAATTTTTTCGACTTCTTTGCCATACCGAATCGTTCTTTTTTGCATTTTTGGCCATTTTTGACAACGGTCATTTTTTAGACTCCTTTGCCATGCCGCAGCGTTCTTTTTTTGCATTTTTGGCCATTTTTGTCATCGGTCATTTTTTGGCCTCCTTTGCCATTCGTAGCGTTCTATTTTTGAATTTTTGGCTATTTTTGGCTATTTTTGGCATCGGTCATTTTTTGGACTACTTTGCCATGACGCGTTGTTCTTTTTTTGCATTTTGGCCATTTTTATCAGCGGTCATTTTTTGGACTCCTTTGCCATTCGCAGCGTTTTTTTTTTTATATTTTTGGCCATTTTTGGCATCGATAATTTTGTGGACTTCTTTGATATATCGCATCGTTCTTTTTTTGCAGTTTTTGCAATTTTTGGCATCGGTAATTTTTTGGACTCCTTTGCCATGCCGCAGCGTTCTTTTTTGCATTTTTGGCCATTTTTGTCATCGGTAATTTTTTGGACTCCTTTGCCATTCGTAGCGTTCTATTTTTGAATTTTTGGCTATTTTTGGCTATTTTTGGCATCGGTCATTTTTTGGCCTCCTTTGCCATTCGTAGCGTTCTATTTTTGAATTTTTGGCCATTTTTGGCATCGGTCATTTTTTGGACTTCTTTGCAATGACACGTTGTTCTTTTTTTGCATTTTGGCCATTTTTGGCATCGGTCATTTTTTGGACTTTTTTGTGCCATTCAGCATCGTTTTTGTTCGCATTTTTGCCCATTTTTTGCCATTTTTGGCATCGGTCATTTTTCGACTTCTTTGCCATGTCGCATCGTTCTTTTTTTGCATTTTTGGCCATGTTTGGCATCGGTAATTTTTTGGACTCCTTTGCCATGCTGCAGCGTTCTTTTTTTGCACTTTTGGCCATTTTTGGCATCGATAATTTTGTGGACTTCTTTGATATACCGCATCGGTCTTTTTTGCAGTTTTTGCAATTTTTGGCATCGGTAATTTTTTGGACTCCTTTGCCATTCGCAGCGTTCTTTTTTTTTTATTTTTGGCCATTTTTGGCATCGATAATTTTGTGGACTTCTTTGCAATGACGCGTTGTTCTTTTTTTTCATTTTGGCCATTTTTGACATCGGTCATTTTTTTGACATCGGCATCGTTCAGTTTTTGCATTTTTGGCAATTTTTTCGACTTCTTTGCCATACCGAATCGTTCTTTTTTGCATTTTTGGCCATTTTTGACATCGGTCATTTTTGGACTTCTTTGCCATGTCGCATCGTTCTTTTTTTGCATTTTTGGCCATGTTTGGCATCGGTAATTTTTTGGACTCCTTTGCCATGCCGCAGCGTTCTTTTTTTGCATTTTTGGCCATTTTTGGCATACCGCATCGTTCTTTTTTTGCAGTTTTTGCAATTTTTGGCATCGGTAATTTTTTGGACTCCTTTGCCATGCACCATCGTTATTTTTTTGCATTTTTGGCCATTTTTGACATCGGTCATTTTTTTGACACCGGCATCGTTCAGTTTTTGCATTTTTGGCAATTTTTTCGACTTCTTTGCCATACCGAATCGTTCTTTTTTGCATTTTTGGCCATTTTTGACAACGGTCATTTTTTAGACTCCTTTGCCATGCCGCAGCGTTCTTTTTTTGCATTTTTGGCCATTTTTGTCATCGGTCATTTTTTGGCCTCCTTTGCCATTCGTAGCGTTCTATTTTTGAATTTTTGGCTATTTTTGGCTATTTTTGGCATCGGTCATTTTTTGGACTACTTTGCCATGACGCGTTGTTCTTTTTTTGCATTTTGGCCATTTTTATCAGCGGTCATTTTTTGGACTCCTTTGCCATTCGCAGCGTTCTTTTTTTTATATTTTTGGCCATTTTTGGCATCGATAATTTTGTGGACTTCTTTGATATATCGCATCGTTCTTTTTTTGCAGTTTTTGCAATTTTTGGCATCGGTAATTTTTTGGACTCCTTTGCCATGCCGCAGCGTTCTTTTTTGCATTTTTGGCCATTTTTGTCATCGGTAATTTTTTGGACTCCTTTGAAATTCGCAGCGTTCTAGTTTTGCATTTTTGGCCATCATTTTTTGGACTCCTTTGCCATTCGTAGCGTTCTATTTTTGCATTCGGCCATTTTTGGCATCGGTCATTTTTTGGACTTCTTTGCCATGACGCGTTGTTCTTTTTTTGCATTTTGGCCATTTTTGTCATCGGTCATTTTTTGGACTCCTTTGCCATTCGCAGCGTTCTTTTTTTTTTTTGGCCATTTTTGGCATCGATAATTTTGTGAACTTCTTTGATATACCGAATCGTTCTTTTTTACATTTTTGGCCATTTTTGGCATCGGTCATTTTTTGCACTTATTTGGCAGCCGCATCGTGCTTTTCTTGCATTTTTGGCCATTTTTGGTATCGGTAATTTTGTGGATTTCTTTGCAATGCCGCATCGTTCTTTTTTTGCATTTTTGGCCATTTTTGGCCATTTTTGGCATCGGTCATTTTTTGGACCCCTTTGCCATTCGCATCGTTCTTTTTTTTTTTATTTTTGGCCATTTTTGGCATCGATAATTTTGTGGACTTCTTTGCAATGACGCGTTGTTCTTTTTTTGCATTTTGGCCATTTTTGACATCGGTCATTTTTTGACATCGGCATCGTTCAGTTTTTGCATTTTTGGCAATTTTTTCGACTTCTTTGCCATACCGAATCGTTCTTTTTTGCATTTTTGGCCATTTTTGACATCGGTCATTTTTTGGACTCCTTTGCCATGCCGCAGCGTTCTTTTTTTGCATTTTTGGCCATCATTTTTTGGACTCCTTTGCCATTCGTAGCGTTCTATTTTTGCATTCGGCCATTTTTGGCATCGGTCATTTTTTGGACTTCTTTGCCATGACGCGTTGTTCTTTTTTTGCATTTTGGCCATTTTTGGCATCGGTCATTTTTTGGACTTTTTTGTGCCATGCAGCATCGTTTTTGTTCGCATTTTTGCCCTTTTTTTGCCATTTTTGGCATCGGTCATTTTTGGACTTCTTTGCCATGACGCATCGTTCTTTTTTTGCATTTTTGGCCATGTTTGGCATCGGTAATTTTTTGGACTCCTTTGCCATGCCGCAGCGTTCTTTGCCATGCCGCAGCGTTCTTTTTTTGCATTTTTGGCATTTTTGGCATCGGTCATTTTTTGGAATTTTTTGCCGCGCAGCATCGTTTTTTTTTTGCATTTTTGGCCATTTTTGGCATCGGTCCGTTTTTGGACTTATTTGACAGCCGTATCGTTGTTTTTTTTGCATTTTGGGCCATGTTTGGCATCGGTAATTTTTTGGACTCCTTTGCCATGCCGCAGCGTTCTTTGCCATGCCGCAGCGTTCTTTTTTTGCATTTTTGGCATTTTTGGCATCGGTCATTTTTTGGAATTTTTTGCCGCGCAGCATCGTTCTTTTTTTGCATTTTTGGCCATTTTTGCCATCGGTCATTTTTTGGACTTTTTTGACATGCAGAATCGTTCTTTTTTTGTATTTTTGGCAATTTTTTCGACTTCTTTTTCATACCGAATCGTTCTTTTTTACATTTTTGGCCATTTTTGGCATCGGTCGTTGCACTTATTTGGCAGCCGCATCGTGCTTTTTTTGCATTTTTGGCCATTTTTGGTATCGGTAATTTTGTGGATTTCTTTGCAATGCCGCATCGTTCTTTTTTTGCATTTTTGGCCATTTTTGGCATCGGTCATTTTTTGGACTCCTTTGCCATTCGCAGCGTTCTTTTTTTTTTATTTTTGGCCATTTTTGGCATCGATAATTTTGTGGACTTCTTTGGCATACCGCATCCTTCTTTTTTTGCAGTTTTTGCAATTTTTGGCATCGGTAATTTTTTGGACTCCTTTGCAATGCCGCAGCGCTCTTTTTTTTTATTTTTGGCCATTTTTGGCATCGATAATTTTGTGGACTTCTTTGATATACCGCATCGTTCTTTTTTTGCAGTTTTTGCAATTTTTGGCATCGGTAATTTTTTGGACTCCTTTGCCATGCCGCAGCGTTCTTTTTTGCATTTTTGGCCATTTTTGTCATCGGTCATTTTTTGGACTCCTTTGCCATTCGCAGCGTTCTAGTTTTGCATTTTTGGCCAATTTTGGCAACCGTCATTTTTTGGACTTCTTTGCCATGACGCGTTGTTCTTTTTTTGCATTTTGGCCATTTTTGTCATCGGTCATTTTTTGGACTCCTTTGCCATTCGCAGCGTTCTAGTTTTGCATTTTTGGCCATTTTTGTCATCGGTCATTTTTTGGACTCCTTTGCCATTCGCAGCGTTCTTTGTTTTTATTTTTGGCCATTTTTGGCATCGATAATTTTGTGGACTTCTTTGGCATACCGCATCCTTCTTTTTTTGCAGTTTTTGCAATTTCTGGCATCGGTAATTTTTTGGACTCCTTTGCCATGCCGCAGCGTTCTTTTTTGCATTTTTGGCCATTTTTGTCATCGGTCATTTTTTGGACTCCTTTGCCATTCGCAGCGTTCTAGTTTTGCATTTTTGGCCATTTTTGGGAACCGTCATTTTTTGGACTTCTTTGCCATGACGCGTTGTTCTTTTTTTGCATTTTGTCCATTTTTGTCATCGGTCATTTTTTGGACTCCTTTGCCATTCGCAGCGTTCTTTTTTTTTTTTTTTTGCCATTTTTGGCATCGATAATTTTGTGAACTTCTTTGATATACCGAATCGTTCTTTTTTACATTTTTGGCCATTTTTGGCATCGGTCATTTTTTGCACTTATTTGGCAGCCGCATCGTGCTTTTTTTGCATTTTTGGCCATTTTTGGCATCGGTCCGTTTTTGGACTTATTTGACAGCCGTATCGTTGTTTTTTTTGCATTTTGGGCCATTTTTGGCATCGGTCATTTTTTGCCGCAGCGTTCTTTTTTTGCATTTTTGGCCATTTTTGTCATCGGTCATTTTTTGGACTCCTTTGCCATTCGAAGCGTTCTTTTTTTTTTATTTTTGGCCATTTTTGGCATCGATAATTTTGTGGACTTCTTTGGCATACCGCATCCTTCTTTTTTTGCAGTTTTTGCAATTTTTGGCATCGGTCATTTTTTGGACAACTTTGCCATGCCGCAGCGCTCCTTTTTTGCATTTTTGGCCATTTTTGCCATCGGTCATTTTTTGGACTTTTTTGACATGCAGAATCGTTCTTTTTTTGTATTTTTGGCAATTTTTTCGACTTCTTTGTCATACCGAATCGTTCTTTTTTACATTTTTGGCCATTTTTGGCATCGGTCATTTTTTGCACTTATTTGGCAGCCGCATCGTTCTTTTTTTGCATTTTTGGCCATTTTTGTCATCGGTCATTTTTTGGACTCCTTTGCCATTCGCAGCGTTCTAGTTTTGCATTTTTGGCAACCGTCATTTTTTGGACTTCTTTGCCATGACGCGTTGTTCTTTTTTTGCATTTTGGCCATTTTTGACATCGGTCATTTTTTGGACTCCTTTGCCATGCCGCAGCGTTCTTTTTTGCATTTTTGGCCATTTTTGGCATCGGTCCGTTTTTGGACGTATTTGACAGCCGCATCGTTTTTTTTGCATTTTGGACTTTTTTGCCATGCAGCATCATTCTTTTTTTTGTATTTTTGGCCATTTTTGGCATCGATAATTTTGTGGAATTCTTTGGCATACCGCATCCTTCTTTTTTTGTAGTTTTTGCAATTTTTGGCATCGGTCATTTTTTGGACTCCTTTGCCATGCCGCAGCGCTCTTTTTTTTGCATTTTTGGCCTATTTTGTCATCGGTCATTTTTTGGACTCCTTTACCTTTCGCAGCGTTCTTTTTTTTTTATTTTTGGCCATTTATGGCATCGGTCATTTTTTGGACTTCTTTGCCATGACGCGTTGTTCTTTTTTTGCATTTTGGCCATTTTTGGCATCGGTCATTTTTTGGACTTCTTTGCCATGCCGCAGCGTTCTTTTTTTGCATTTTTTGCTATTTTTGGCCATTTTTGTCATCGGTCATTTTTTGGACTCCTTTGCCATTCGCAGCGTTCTTTTTTTTTATTTTTGGCCATTTTTGGCATCGATAATTTTGTGGACTTCTTTGATATACCGCATCGTTCTTTTTTTGCAGTTTTTGCAATTTTTGGCATCGGTCATTTTTTGGACTCCTTTGCCATGCCGCACCGTTCTTTTTTGCATTTTTGGCCATTTTTGTCATCGGTCATTTTTTGGACTTTTTTGACATGCAGAATCGTTCTTTTTTTGTATTTTTGGCAATTTTTTCGACTTCTTTGTCATACCGAATCGTTCTTTTTTACATTTTTGGCCATTTTTGGCATCGGTCATTTTTTGCACTTATTTGGCAGCCGCATCGTTCTTTTTTTGCATTTTTGGCCATTTTTGTCATCGGTCATTTTTTGGACTCCTTTGCCATTCGCAGCGTTCTAGTTTTGCATTTTTGGCAACCGTCATTTTTTGGACTTCTTTGCCATGACGCGTTGTTCTTTTTTTGCATTTTGGCCATTTTTGACATCGGTCATTTTTTGGACTCCTTTGCCATGCCGCAGCGTTCTTTTTTGCATTTTTGGCCATTTTTGGCATCGGTCCGTTTTTGGACGTATTTGACAGCCGCATCGTTTTTTTTTGCATTTTGGACTTTTTTGCCATGCAGCATCATTCCTTTTTTGTATTTTTGGCCATTTTTGGCATCGATAATTTTGTGGAATTCTTTGGCATACCGCATCCTTCTTTTTTTGTAGTTTTTGCAATTTTTGGCATCGGTCATTTTTTGGACTCCTTTGCCATGCCGCAGCGCTCTTTTTTTTGCATTTTTGGCCTATTTTGTCATCGGTCATTTTTTGGACTCCTTTACCTTTCGCAGCGTTCTTTTTTTTTATTTTTGGCCATTTCTGGCATCGGTCATTTTTTGGACTTCTTTGCCATTACGCGTTGTTCTTTTTTTGCATTTTGGCCATTTTTGGCATCGGTCATTTTTTGGACTTCTTTGCCATGCCGCAGCGTTCTTTTTTTGCATTTTTGGCTATTTTTGGCCATTTTTGTCATCGGTCATTTTTTGGACTCCTTTGCCATTCGCAGCGTTCTTTTTTTTTATTTTTGGCCATTTTTGGCATCGATAATTTTGTGGACTTCTTTGATATACCGCATCGTTCTTTTTTTGCAGTTTTTGCAATTTTTGGCATCGGTAATTTTTTGGACTCCTTTGCCATGCCGCACCGTTCTTTTTTGCATTTTTGGCCATTTTTGTCATCGGTCATTTTTTGGACTCCTTTTCCATTCGCAGCGTTCTATTTTTGCATTTTTGGCCATTTTTTGGACTTTTTTGCCATGCAGCATCGTTCTTTTTTTGTATTTTTGGCAATTTTTTCGACTTCTTTGTCATACCGAATCGTTCTTTTTACATTTTTGGCCATTTTTGGCATCGATCATTTGTTGCACTTATTTGGCAGCCGTATCGTGCTTTTTTTGCATTTTTGGCCATTTTTGGTATCGGTAATTTAGTGGATTTCTTTGCAATGCCGCATCGTTCTTTTTTTGCATTTTTGTCCATTTTTGGCATCGGTCATTTTTGGAGTCCATTGCCATGCCGCAGCGTTCTTTTTTTTTATTTTTGGCCATTTTTGGCATCGATAATTTTGTGGACTTCTTTGATATACCGCATCGTTCTTTTTTTGCAGTTTTTGCAATTATTGGCATCGGTAATTTTTTGGACTCCTTTGCCATGCCGCAGCGTTCTTTTTTTGCATTTTTGGCCATTTTTGTCATCGGTCATTTTTTGGACTCCTTTGCCATTCGCAGCGTTCTATTTTTGCATTTTTGGCCATTTTTGGCATCGGTCATTTTTTGGACTCCTTTGCCATTCGCAGCGTTCTTTTTTTTTTTTTTGCCATTTTTGGCATCGATAATTTTGTGGACTTCTTGGATATACCGTATCGTTCTTTTTTTGCAGTTTTTGGCCATTTTTGTCATCGGCCATTTTTTGGACTCCTTGGCCATTCGCAGAGTTCTATTTTTGCATTTTTGGCCATTTTTGGCATCGGTCATTTTTTGGACTTCTTTGCCATGACGCGTTGTTCTTTTTTTGCATTTTGGCCATTTTTGTCATCGGTCATTTTTTGGACTCCTTTGCCATTCGCAGCGTTCTTTGTTTTTATTTTTGGCCATTTTTGGCATCGATAATTTTGTGGACTTCTTTGATATACCGCATCGTTCTTTTTTTGCAGTTTTTGCAATTTTTGGCATCGGTAATTTTTTGGACTCCTTTGCCATGCAGAATCGTTATTTTTTTGCATTTTTGGCCAGTTTTGACATCGGTAATTTTTTTGACATCGGCATCGTTCAGTTTTTGCATTTTTGGCAATTTTTTCGACTTCTTTGCCATACCGAATCGTTCTTTTTTGAATTTTTGGCCATTTTTGACATCGGTCATTTTTTAGACTGCTTTGCCATGCCGCAGCGTTCTTTTTTTGCATTTTTGGCCATTTTTGTCATCGGTCATTTTTTGGCCTCCTTTGCCATTCGTAGCGTTCTATTTTTGCATTTTTGGCCATTTTTGGCATCGGTCATTTTTTGGACTTCTTTGCAATGACGCGTTGTTCTTTTTTTGCATTTTGGCCATTTTTGGCATCGGTCATTTTTTGGACTTTTTTGTGCAATGCAGCATCGTTTTTGTTCGCATTTTTGCCCATTTTTTGCCATTTTTGGCATCGGTCATTTTTGGACTTCTTTGCCATGTCGCATCGTTCTTTTTTTGCATTTTTGGCCATGTTTGGCATCGGTAATTTTTTGGACTCCTTTGCCATGCCGCAGCGTTCTTTGCCATTCCGCAGCGTTCTTTTTTTGCATTTTTGTCCATTTTTGGCATCGATAATTTTGTGGACTTCTTTGATATACCGCATCGTTCTTTTTTGCAATTTTTGCAATTTTTGGCATCGGTCAATTTTTGGCATCGGTCACTCCTTTGCCATGCCGCTGCGTTCTTTTTTGCATGTTTGGCCATTTTTGTCATCGGTCATTTGTTGGACTCCTTTGCCATTCAAAAAGAGAAAAATAGAAAAGAGAAAAAAAGAAAAAAATAACAATACGAAAAAACAGAAAAAAAGAAAAAAACAGAAAGAAAAAAAAACAAAAAAAAACAAAAAAAGAGAAAAATGTAGCGTTCTATTTTTGCATTTTTGGCCATTTTTTGCATCGGTCATTTTTTGGACTTCTTTGCCATGACGCGTTGTTCTTTTTTTGCATTTTGGCCATTTTTGGCATCGGTCATTTTTTGGAGTTTTTTGTGCCATGCAGCATCGTTTTTGTTCGCATTTTAGCCCATTTTTTGCCATTTTTGGCATCGGTCATTTTTGGACTTCTTTGCCATGTCGCATCGTTCTTTTTTTGCATTTTTGGCCATGTTTGGCATCGGTAATTTTTTGGACTCCTTTGCCATGCAGCAGCGTTCTTTGCCATGCCGCAGCGTTCTTTTTTTGCATTTTTGGCCATTTTTGGCATCGGTCATTTTTTGGAATTTTTTGCCGCGCAGCATCGTTTTTTTTTGCATTTTTGGCCATTTTTGGCATCGGTCCGTTTTTGGACTTATTTGACAGCCGTATCGTTGTTTTTTTTGCATTTTGGGCCATTTTGGCATCGGTCATTTTTTGCCGCAGCGTTCTTTTTTTGCATTTTTGGCCATTTTTGCCATCGGTCATTTTTTCGACTTTTTTGCCATGCAGCATCGTTCTTTTTTTGTATTTTTGGCAATTTTTTCGACTTCTTTGTCATACCGAATCGTTCTGTTTTACATTTTTGGCCATTTTTGGCATCGGTCATTTGTTGCACTTATTTGGCAGCCGCATCGTGCTTTTTTTGCATTTTTGGCCCTTTTTGGCATCGGTCATTTTGTGGATTTCTTTGCCATGACGCGTTGTTCTTTTTTTGCATTTTGGCCATTTTTGGCATCGGTCATTTTTTGGACTTCTTTGCCAGGCCGCATCGTTCTTTTTTTGCATTTTTGGCCATTTTTGGCATCGGTCATTTATTGGAGTCCATTGCCATGCCGCAGTGTTCTTTTTTTTTGATTTTTGGCCATTTTTGGCATCTTTGATATACCGCATCGTTTTTTTTTTGCAGTTTTTGCAATTATTGGCATCGGTAATTTTTTGGACTCCTTTGCCATGCCGCAGCGTTCTTTTTTGCATTTTTGGCCATTTTTGTCATCGGTCATTTTTTGGACTCCTTTGCCATTCGCAGCGTTCTAGTTTTGGATTTTTGGCCATTTTTGGCATCGGTCATTTTTTGGACTCCTTTGCCATTCGCAGCGTTCTTTTTTTTTTTTTTTTGGCCATTTTTGGCATCGATAATTTTGTGGACTTCTTTGATATACCGTATCGTTCTTTTTTTGCAGTTTTTGCAATTTTTGGCATCGGTAATTTTTTGGACTCCTTTGCCATGCCGCAGCGTTCTTTTTTGCATTTTTGGCCATTTTTGTCATCGGCCATTTTTTGGACTCCTTGGCCATTCGCAGCGTTCTATTTTTGCATATTTGGCCATTTTTGGCATCGGTCATTTTTTGGACTTCTTTGCCATGACGCGTTGTTCTTTTTTTGCATTTTTGCCATTTTTGTCATCGGTCATTTTTTGGACTCCTTTGCCATTCGCAGCGTTCTTTTTTTTTATTTTTGGCCATTTTTGGCATCGATAATTTTGTGGACTTCTTTGATATACCGCATCGTTCTTTTTTTGCAGTTTTTGCAATTTTTGGCATCGGTTATTTTTTGGACTCCTTTGCCATGCAGAATCGTTATTTTTTTGCATTTTTGCCATTTTTGACATCGGTCATTTTTTTGACATCGGCATCGTTCAGTTTTTGCATTTTTGGCAATTTTTTCGACTTCTTTGCCATACCGAATCGTTCTTTTTTGCATTTTTGGCCATTTTTGACATCGGTCATTTTTTAGACTCCTTTGCCATGCCGCAGCGTTCTTTTTTTGCATTTTTGGCCATTTTTGTCATCGGTCATTTTTTGGCCTCCTTTGCCATTCGTAGCGTTCTATTTTTGCATTTTTGGCCATTTTTGGCACCGGTCATTTTTTGGACTTCTTTGCAATGACGCGTTGTTCTTTTTTTGCATTTTGGCCATTTTTGGCATCGGTCATTTTTTGGACTTTTTTGTGCCATGCAGCATCGTTTTTGTTCGCATTTTTGCCCATTTTTTGCCATTTTTGGCATCGGTCATTTTTGGACTTCTTTGCCATGTCGCATCGTTCTTTTTTTGCATTTTTGGCCATGTTTGGCATCGGTAATTTTTTGGACTCCTTTGCCATGCCGCAGCGTTCTTTTTTTGCATTTTTGGCCATTTTTGGCATCGATAATTTTGTGGACTTCTTTGATATACCGCATCGTTCTTTTTTGCAGTTTTTGCAATTTTTGGCATCGGTAATTTTTTGGACTCCTTTGCCATGCCGCTGCGTTCTTTTTTGCATGTTTGGCCATTTTTGTCATCGGTCATTTTTTGGACTCCTTTGCCATTCAAAAAGAGAAAAATAAAAAACAGAAAAAAAGAAAAAAATAACAATACGAATAAACAGAAAAAAACAAAAAAAACAGAAAGAAAAAAAAACCAAAAAAAACAAAAAAGAACAAAAAAAGAGAAAAATGTAGCGTTCTATTTTTGCATTTTTGGCCATTTTTGGCATCGGTCATTTTTTGGACTTCTTTGCCATGACGCGTTGTTCTTTTTTTGCATTTTGGCCATTTTTGGCATCGGTCTTTTTTTGGAATTTTTTGTGCCATGCAGCATCGTTTTTGTTCGCATTTTTGCCCATTTTTTGCCATTTTTGGCATCGGTCATTTTTGGACTTCTTTGCCATGTCGCATCGTTCTTTTTTTGCATTTTTGGCCATGTTTGGCATCGGTAATTTTTTGGACTCCTTTGCCATGCCGCAGCGTTCTTTTTTTGCATTTTTGGCCATTTTTGGCATCGGTCATTTTTTGGAATTTTTTGCCGCGCAGCATCGTTTTTTTTTGCATTTTTGGCCATTTTTGGCATCGGTCCGTTTTTGGACTTATTTGACAGCCGTATCGTTGTTTTCGGTCATTTTTTGCCGCAGCGTTCTTTTTTTGAATTTTTGGCCATTTTTGCCATAGGTCATTTTTTGGACTTTTTTGCCATGCAGCATCGTTCTTTTTTTGTATTTTTGGCAATTTTTTCGACTTCTTTGTCATACCGAATCATTCTTTTTTACATTTTTGGCATCGGTCATTTGTTGCACTTATTTGGCAGCCGCATCGTGCTTTTTTTGCATTTTTGGCCCTTTTTGGCATCGGTAATTTTGTGGATTTCTTTGCAATGCCGCATCGTTCTTTTTTTGCATTTTTGGCCATTTTTGGCATAGATAATTTTGTGGACTTCCTTGATATACCGCATCGTTCTTTTTTTGCAGTTTTTGCAATTTTTGACATCGGTAATTTTTTGGACTCCTTTGCCATGCCGCAGCGTTCTTTTTTGCATTTTTCGCCATTTTTGTCATCGGTCATTTTTTGGACTCCTTTGCCATTCGCAGCGTTCTATTATTGCATTTTTGGCCATTTTTGGCAACCGTCATTTTTTGGACTTCTTTGCCATGACGCGTTGTTCTTTTTTTGCATTTTGGCCATTTTTGCCATAGGTCATTTTTTGGACTTTTATGCCATGCAGCATCGTTCTTTTTTTGTATTTTTGGCAATTTTTTCGACTTCTTTGTCATACCGAATCACTCTTTTTTACATTTTTGGCCATTTTTGGCATCGGTCATTTGTTGCACTTATTTGGCAGCCGCATCGTGCTTTTTTTGAATTTTTGGCCAGTTTTGACATCGGTAATTTTTTTGACATCGGCATCGTTCAGTTTTTGCATTTTTGGCAATTTTTTCGACTTCTTTGCCATACCGAATCGTTCTTTTTTGCATTTTTGTCCATTTTTGACATCGGTCATTTTTTAGACTGCTTTGCCATGCCGCAGCGTTCTTTTTTTGCATTTTTGGCCATTTTTGTCATCGGTCATTTTTTGGCCTCCTTTGCCATTCGTAGCGTTCTATTTTTGCATTTTTGGCCATTTTTGGCATCGGTCATTTTTTGGACTTCTTTGCAATGACGCGTTGTTCTTTTTTTGCATTTTGGCCATTTTTGGCATCGGTCATTTTTTGGACTTTTTTGTGCAATGCAGCATCGTTTTTGTTCGCATTTTTGCCCATTTTTTGCCATTTTTGGCATCGGTCATTTTTGGACTTCTTTGCCATGTCGCATCGTTCTTTTTTTGCATTTTTGGCCATGTTTGGCATCGGTAATTTTTTGGACTCCTTTGCCATGCCGCAGCGTTCTTTGGCATTCCGCAGCGTTCTTTTTTTGCATTTTTGTCCATTTTTGGCATCGATAATTCTGTGGACTTCTTTGATATACCGCATCGTTCTTTTTTGCAGTTTTTGCAATTTTTGGCATCGGTCAATTTTTGGCATCGGTCACTCCTTTGCCATGCCGCTGCGTTCTTTTTTGCATGTTTGGCCATTTTTGTCATCGGTCATTTGTTGGACTCCTTTGCCATTCAAAAAGAGAAAAATAGAAAAGAGAAAAAAAGAAAAAAATAACAATACGAAAAAACAGAAAAAAAGAAAAAAACAGAAAGAAAAAAAAACAAAAAAAAACAAAAAAAGAGAAAAATGTAGCGTTCTATTTTTGCATTTTTGGCCATTTTTGGCATCGGTCATTTTTTGGACTTCTTTGCCATGACGCGTTGTTCTTTTTTTGCATTTTGGCCATTTTTGGCATCGGTCATTTTTTGGACTTTTTTGTGCCATGCAGCATCGTTTTTGTTCGCATTTTAGCCCATTTTTTGCCATTTTTGGCATCGGTCATTTTTGGACTTCTTTGCCATGTCGCATCGTTCTTTTTTTGCATTTTTGGCCATGTTTGGCATCGGTAATTTTTTGGACTCCTTTGCCATGCCGCAGCGTTCTTTGCCATGCCGCAGCGTTCTTTTTTTGCATTTTTGGCCATTTTTGGCATCGGTCATTTTTTGGAATTTTTTGCCGCGCAGCATTGTTTTTTTTTTGCATTTTTGGCCATTTTTGGCATCGGTCCGTTTTTGGACTTATTTGACAGCCGTATCGTTGTTTTTTTTGCATTTTGGGCCATTTTGGCATCGGTCATTTTTTGCCGCAGCGTTCTTTTTTTGCATTTTTGGCCATTTTTGCCATCGGTCATTTTTTCGACTTTTTTGCCATGCAGCATCGTTCTTTTTTTGTATTTTTGGCAATTTTTTCGACTTCTTTGTCATACCGAATCGTTCTGTTTTACATTTTTGGCCATTTTTGGCATCGGTCATTTGTTGCACTTATTTGGCAGCCGCATCGTGCTTTTTTTGCATTTTTGGCCCTTTTTGGCATCGGTCATTTTGTGGATTTCTTTGCCATGACGCGTTGTTCTTTTTTTGCATTTTGGCCATTTTTGGCATCGGTCATTTTTTGGACTTCTTTGCCAGGCCGCATCGTTCTTTTTTTGCATTTTTGGCCATTTTTGGCATCGGTCATTTATTGGAGTCCATTGCCATGCCGCAGCGTTCTTTTTTTTTATTTTTGGCCATTTTTGGCATCTTTGATATACCGCATCGTTTTTTTTTTGCAGTTTTTGCAATTATTGGCATCGGTAATTTTTTGGACTCCTTTGCCATGCCGCAGCGTTCTTTTTTGCATTTTTGGCCATTTTTGTCATCGGTCATTTTTTGGACTCCTTTGCCATTCGCAGCGTTCTAGTTTTGGATTTTTGGCCATTTTTGGCATCGGTCATTTTTTGGACTCCTTTGCCATTCGCAGCGTTCTTTTTTTTTTTTTTTTGGCCATTTTTGGCATCGATAATTTTGTGGACTTCTTTGATATACCGTATCGTTCTTTTTTTGCAGTTTTTGCAATTTTTGGCATCGGTAATTTTTTGGACTCCTTTGCCATGCCGCAGCGTTCTTTTTTGCATTTTTGGCCATTTTTGTCATCGGCCATTTTTTGGACTCCTTGGCCATTCGCAGCGTTCTATTTTTGCATATTTGGCCATTTTTGGCATCGGTCATTTTTTGGACTTCTTTGCCATGACGCGTTGTTCTTTTTTTGCATTTTTGCCATTTTTGTCATCGGTCATTTTTTGGACTCCTTTGCCATTCGCAGCGTTCTTTTTTTTTTTATTTTTGGCCATTTTTGGCATCGATAATTTTGTGGACTTCTTTGATATACCGCATCGTTCTTTTTTTGCAGTTTTTGCAATTTTTGGCATCGGTTATTTTTTGGACTCCTTTGCCATGCAGAATCGTTATTTTTTTGCATTTTTGCCATTTTTAACATCGGTCATTTTTTTGACATCGGCATCGTTCAGTTTTTGCATTTTTGGCAATTTTTTCGACTTCTTTGCCATACCGAATCGTTCTTTTTTGCATTTTTGGCCATTTTTGACATCGGTCATTTTTTAGACTCCTTTGCCATGACGCGTTGTTCTTTTTTTGCATTTTGGCCATTTTTGTCATCGGTCATTTTTTGGACTCCTTTGCCATTCGCAGCGTTCTTTTTTTTTTATTTTTGGCCATTTATGGCATCGGTCATTTTTTGGACTTCTTTGCCATGACGCGTTGTTCTTTTTTTGCATTTTGGCCATTTTTGGCATCGGTCATTTTTTGGACTTCTTTGCCATGCCGCAGCGTTCTTTTCTTGCATTTTTGGCCATTTTTGTCATCGGTCATTTTTTGGACTCCTTTGCCATTCGCAGCGTTCTTTTTTTTTATTTTTGGCCATTTTTGGCATCGATAATTTTGTGGACTTCTTTGATATACCGCATCGTTCTTTTTTTGCAGTTTTTGCAATTTTTGGCATCGGTTATTTTTTGGACTCCTTTGCCATGCAGAATCGTTATTTTTTTGCATTTTTGCCATTTTTGACATCGGTCATTTTTTTGACATCGGCATCGTTCAGTTTTTGCATTTTTGGCAATTTTTTCGACTTCTTTGCCATACCGAATCGTTCTTTTTTGCATTTTTGGCCATTGTTGACATCGGTCATTTTTTAGACTCCTTTGCCATGCCGCAGCGTTCTTTTTTTGCATTTTTGGCCATTTTTGTCATCGGTCATTTTTTGGCCTCCTTTGCCATTCGTAGCGTTCTATTTTTGCATTTTTTGCCAATTTTGGCATCGGTCATTTTTGGACTTCTTTGCCATGTCGCATCGTTCTTTTTTTGCATTTTTGGCCATGTTTGGCATCGGTAATTTTTTGGACTCCTTTGCCATGCCGCAGCGTTCTTTTTTTGCATTTTTGGCCATTTTTGGCATCGATAATTTTGTGGACTTCTTTGATATACCGCATCGTTCTTTTTTGCAGTTTTTGCAATTTTTGGTATCGGTAATTTTTTGGACTCCTTTGCCATGCCGCTGCGTTCTTTTTTGCATGTTTGGCCATTTTTGTCATCGGTCATTTTTTGGACTCCTTTGCCATTCAAAAAGAGAAAAATAAAAAACAGAAAAAAAGAAAAAAATAACAATACGAATAAACAGAAAAAAACAAAAAAAACAGAAAGAAAAAAAAACCAAAAAAAACAAAAAAGAACAAAAAAAGAGAAAAATGTAGCGTTCTATTTTTGCATTTTTGGCCATTTTTGGCATCGGTCATTTTTTGGACTTCTTTGCCATGACGCGTTGTTCTTTTTTTGCATTTTGGCCATTTTTGGCATCGGTCTTTTTTTGGAATTTTTTGTGCCATGCAGCATCGTTTTTGTTCGCATTTTTGCCCATTTCTTGCCATTTTTGGCATCGGTCATTTTTGGACTTCTTTGCCATGTCGCATCGTTCTTTTTTTGCATTTTTGGCCATGTTTGGCATCGGTAATTTTTTGGACTCCTTTGCCATGCCGCAGCGTTCTCTTATTGCATTTTTGGCCATTTTTGGCAACCGTCATTTTTTGGACTTCTTTGCCATGACGCGTTGTTCTTTTTTTGCATTTTGGCCATTTGTGCCATAGGTCATTTTTTGGACTTTTTTGCCATGCAGCATCGTTCTTTTTTTGTATTTTTGGCAATTTTTTCGACTTCTTTGTCATACCGAATCACTCTTTTTTACATTTTTGGCCATTTTTGGCATCGGTCATTTGTTGCACTTATTTGGCAGCCGCATCGTGCTTTTTTTGCATTTTTGGCCCTTTTTGGCATCGGTAATTTTTTGGAGTCCATTGCCATGCCGCAGCGTTCTTTTTTTTTATTTTTGGCCATTTTTGGCATCGATAATTTTGTGGACTTCTGTGATATACCGCATCGTTCTTTTTTTGCAGTTTTTGCAATTTTTGACATCGGTAATTTTTTTTACTCCTTTGCCATGCCGCAGCGTTCTTTTTTGCATTTTTCGCCATTTTTGTCATCGGTCATTTTTTGGACTCCTTTGCCATTCGCAGCGTTCTATTATTGCATTTTTGGCCATTTTTGGCAACCGTCATTTTTTGGACTTCTTTGCCATGACGCGTTGTTCTTTTTTTGCATTTTGGCCATTTTTGTCATCGGTCATTTTTTGGACTCCTTTGCCATTCGCAGCGTTCTTTTTTTTTTATTTTTGGCCATTTATGGCATCGGTAATTTTTTGGACTTCTTTGCCATGACGCGTTGTTCTTTTTTTGCATTTTGGCCATTTTTGGCATCGGTCATTTTTTGGACTTCTTTGCCATGCCGCAGCGTTCTTTTCTTGCATTTTTGGCCATTTTTGTCATCGGTAATTTTTTGGACTCCTTTGCCATTCGCAGCGTTCTTTATTTTTACTTTTGGCCATTTTTGGCATCGATAATTTTGTGGACTTCTTTGATATACCGCATCGTTCTTTTTTTGCAGTTTTTGCAAATTTTTGGCATCGGTAATTTTTTGGACTCCTTTGCCATGCCGCAGCGTTCTTTTTTGCATTTTTGGACATTTTTGTCATCGGTCATTTCTTGGACTGCTTTGCCATTCGCAGCGTTCTATTTTTGCATTTTTGGCCATTTTTGGCATCCGTCATTTTTTGGACTTTTTTGCCATGCAGGAATTTTTGGCAATTTTTTCGACTTCTTTGTCATACCGAATCGTTCTTTTTACATTTTTGGCAATTTTTGGCATCGGTCATTTGTTGCACTTATTTGGAAGCCGCATTGTGCTTTTTTTGCATTTTTGGCCATTTATGGCATCGGTCATTTTTTGGACTTCTTTGCCAGGACGCGTTGTTCTTTTTTTGCATTTTGGCCATTTTTGGCATCGGTCATTTTTTGGACTTCTTTGCCAGGCCGCATCGTTCTTTTTTTGCATTTTTGGCCATTTTTGGCATCGGTCATTTATTGGAGTCCATTGCCATGCCGCAGCGTTCTTTTTTTTTGATTTTTGGCCATTTTTGGCATCTTTGATATACCGCATCGTTTTTTTTTTTGCAGTTTTTGCAATTATTGGCATCGGTAATTTTTTGGACTCCTTTGCCATGCCGCAGCGTTCTTTTTTGCATTTTTGGCCATTTTTGTCATCGGTCATTTTTTGGACTCCTTTGCCATTCGCAGCGTTCTAGTTTTGGATTTTTGGCCATTTTTGGCATCGGTCATTTTTTGGACTCCTTTGCCATTCGCAGCGGTCTTTTTTTTTTTTTTTTGGCCATTTTTGGCATCGATAATTTTGTGGACTTCTTTGATATACCGTATCGTTCTTTTTTTGCAGTTTTTGCAATTTTTGGCATCGGTAATTTTTTGGACTCCTTTGCCATGCCGCAGCGTTCTTTTTTGCATTTTTGGCCATTTTTGTCATCGGCCATTTTTTGGACTCCTTGGCCATTCGCAGCGTTCTATTTTTGCATATTTGGCCATTTTTGGCATCGGTCATTTTTTGGACTTCTTTGCCATGACGCGTTGTTCTTTTTTTGCATTTTTGCCATTTTTGTCATCGGTCATTTTTTGGACTCCTTTGCCATTCGCAGCGTTCTTTTTTTTTATTTTTGGCCATTTTTGGCATCGATAATTTTGTGGACTTCTTTGATATACCGCATCGTTCTTTTTTTGCAGTTTTTGCAATTTTTGGCATCGGTTATTTTTTGGACTCCTTTGCCATGCAGAATCGTTATTTTTTTGCATTTTTGCCATTTTTGACATCGGTCATTTTTTTGACATCGGCATCGTTCAGTTTTTGCATTTTTGGCAATTTTTTCGACTTCTTTGCCATACCGAATCGTTCTTTTTTGCATTTTTGGCCATTTTTGACATCGGTCATTTTTTAGACTCCTTTGCCATGACGCGTTGTTCTTTTTTTGCATTTTGGCCATTTTTGTCATCGGTCATTTTTTGGACTCCTTTGCCATTCGCACCGTTCTTTTTTTTTTATTTTTGGCCATTTATGGCATCGGTCATTTTTTGGACTTCTTTGCCATGACGCGTTGTTCTTTTTTTGCATTTTGGCCATTTTTGGCATCGGTCATTTTTTGGACTTCTTTGCCATGCCGCAGCGTTCTTTTCTTGCATTTTTGGCCATTTTTGTCATCGGTCATTTTTTGGACTCCTTTGCCATTCGCAGCGTTCTTTTTTTTTATTTTTGGCCATTTTTGGCATCGATAATTTTGTGGACTTCTTTGATATACCGCATCGTTCTTTTTTTGCAGTTTTTGCAATTTTTGGCATCGGTTATTTTTTGGACTCCTTTGCCATGCAGAATCGTTATTTTTTTGCATTTTTGCCATTTTTGACATCGGTCATTTTTTTGACATCGGCATCGTTCAGTTTTTGCATTTTTGGCAATTTTTTCGACTTCTTTGCCATACCGAATCGTTCTTTTTTGCATTTTTGGCCATTTTTGACATCGGTCATTTTTTAGACTCCTTTGCCATGCCGCAGCGTTCTTTTTTTGCATTTTTGGCCATTTTTGTCATCGGTCATTTTTTGGCCTCCTTTGCCATTCGTAGCGTTCTATTTTTGCATTTTTTGCCAATTTTGGCATCGGTCATTTTTGGACTTCTTTGCCATGTCGCATCGTTCTTTTTTTGCATTTTTGGCCATGTTTGGCATCGGTAATTTTTTGGACTCCTTTGCCATGCCGCAGCGTTCTTTTTTTGCATTTTTGGCCATTTTTGGCATCGATAATTTTGTGGACTTCTTTGATATACCGCATCGTTCTTTTTTGCAGTTTTTGCAATTTTTGGCATCGGTAATTTTTTGGACTCCTTTGCCATGCCGCTGCGTTCTTTTTTGCATGTTTGGCCATTTTTGTCATCGGTCATTTTTTGGACTCCTTTGCCATTCAAAAAGAGAAAAATAAAAAACAGAAAAAAAGAAAAAAATAACAATACGAATAAACAGAAAAAAACAAAAAAAACAGAAAGAAAAAAAAACCAAAAAAAACAAAAAAGAACAAAAAAAGAGAAAAGTGTAGCGTTCTATTTTTGCATTTTTGGCCATTTTTGGCATCGGTCATTTTTTGGACTTCTTTGCCATGACGCGTTGTTCTTTTTTTGCATTTTGGCCATTTTTGGCATCGGTCTTTTTTTGGAATTTTTTGTGCCATGCAGCATCGTTTTTGTTCGCATTTTTGCCCATTTCTTGCCATTTTTGGCATCGGTCATTTTTGGACTTCTTTGCCATGTCGCATCGTTCTTTTTTTGCATTTTTGGCCATGTTTGGCATCGGTAATTTTTTGGACTCCTTTGCCATGCCGCAGCGTTCTTTGCCATGCCGCAGCGTTCTTTTTTTGCATTTTTGGCCATTTTTGGCATCGGTCATTTTTTGGAATTTTTTGCCGCGCAGCATCGTTTTTTTTTTGCATTTTTGGCCATTTTTGGCATCGGTCCGTTTTTGGACTTATTTGACAGCCGTATCGTTGTTTTTTTTGCATTTTGGGCCATTTTTGGCATCGGTCATTTTTTGCCGCAGCGTTCTTTTTTTGAATTTTTGGCCATTTTTGCCATAGGTCATTTTTTGGACTTTTTTGCCATGCAGCATCGTTCTTTTTTTGTATTTTTGGCAATTTTTTCGACTTCTTTGTCATACCGAATCATTCTTTTTTACATTTTTGGCATCGGTCATTTGTTGCACTTATTTGGCAGCCGCATCGTGCTTTTTGGCCCTTTTTGGCATCGGTAATTTTGTGGATTTCTTTGCAATGCCGCATCGTTCTTTTTTTGCATTTTTGGCCATTTTTGGCATAGATAATTTTGTGGACTTCCTTGATATACCGCATCGTTCTTTTTTTGCAGTTTTTGCAATTTTTGACATCGGTAATTTTTTGGACTCCTTTGCCATGCCGCAGCGTTCTTTTTTGCATTTTTCGCCATTTTTGTAATCGGTCATTTTTTGGACTCCGTTGCCATTCGCAGCGTTCTCTTATTGCATTTTTGGCCATTTTTGGCAACCGTCATTTTTTGGACTTCTTTGCCATGACGCGTTGTTCTTTTTTTGCATTTTGGCCATTTGTGCCATAGGTCATTTTTTGGACTTTTTTGCCATGCAGCATCGTTCTTTTTTTGTATTTTTGGCAATTTTTTCGACTTCTTTGTCATACCGAATCACTCTTTTTTACATTTTTGGCCATTTTTGGCATCGGTCATTTGTTGCACTTATTTGGCAGCCGCATCGTGCTTTTTTTGCATTTTTGGCCCTTTTTGGCATCGGTAATTTTTTGGAGTCCATTGCCATGCCGCAGCGTTCTTTTTTTTTATTTTTGGCCATTTTTGGCATCGATAATTTTGTGGACTTCTGTGATATACCGCATCGTTCTTTTTTTGCAGTTTTTGCAATTTTTGACATCGGTAATTTTTTTTACTCCTTTGCCATGCCGCAGCGTTCTTTTTTGCATTTTTCGCCATTTTTGTCATCGGTCATTTTTTGGACTCCTTTGCCATTCGCAGCGTTCTATTATTGCATTTTTGGCCATTTTTGGCAACCGTCATTTTTTGGACTTCTTTGCCATGACGCGTTGTTCTTTTTTTGCATTTTGGCCATTTTTGTCATCGGTCATTTTTTGGACTCCTTTGCCATTCGCAGCGTTCTTTTTTTTTTATTTTTGGCCATTTATGGCATCGGTCATTTTTTGGACTTCTTTGCCATGACGCGTTGTTCTTTTTTTGCATTTTGGCCATTTTTGGCATCGGTCATTTTTTGGACTTCTTTGCCATGCCGCAGCGTTCTTTTCTTGCATTTTTGGCCATTTTTGTCATCGGTAATTTTTTGGACTCCTTTGCCATTCGCAGCGTTCTTTATTTTTACTTTTGGCCATTTTTGGCATCGATAATTTTGTGGACTTCTTTGATATACCGCATCGTTCTTTTTTTGCAGTTTTTGCAAATTTTTGGCATCGGTAATTTTTTGGACTCCTTTGCCATGCCGCAGCGTTCTTTTTTGCATTTTTGGACATTTTTGTCATCGGTCATTTCTTGGACTGCTTTGCCATTCGCAGCGTTCTATTTTTGCATTTTTGGCCATTTTTGGCATCCGTCATTTTTTGGACTTTTTTGCCATGCAGGAATTTTTGGCAATTTTTTCGACTTCTTTGTCATACCGAATCGTTCTTTTTACATTTTTGGCAATTTTTGGCATCGGTCATTTGTTGCACTTATTTGGAAGCCGCATTGTGCTTTTTTTGCATTTTTGGCCATTTATGGCATCGGTCATTTTTTGGACTTCTTTGCCAGGACGCGTTGTTCTTTTTTTGCATTTTGGCCATTTTTGGCCATTGCCATGCCGCAGCGTTCTTTTTTTTTATTTTTGGCCATTTTTGGCATCTTTGATATACCGCATCGTTCTTTTTTTGCAGTTTTTGCAATTATTGGCATCGGTACTTTTTTGGACCCCTTTGCCATGCCGCAGCGTTCTTTTTTGCATTTTTGGCCATTTTTGTCATCGGTCATTTTTTGGACTCCTTTGCCATTCGCAGCGTTCTATTTTTGGATTTTTGGCCATTTTTGGCATCGGTCATTTTTTGGACTCCTTTGCCATTCGCAGCGTTCTTTTTTTTTTTTTTTGACCATTTTTGGCATCGATAATTTTGTGGACTTCTTTGATATACCGTATCGTTCTTTTTTTGCAGTTTTTGCAATTTTTGGCATCGGTAATTTTTTGGACTCCTTTGCCATGCCGCAGCGTTCTTTTTTGCATTTTTGGCCATTTTTGTCATCGGCCATTTTCTGGACTCCTTGGCCATTCGCAGCGTTCTATTTTTGCATATTTGGCCATTTTTGGCATCGGTCATTTTTTGGACTTCTTTGCCATTACGCGTTGTTCTTTTTTTGCATTTTGGCCATTTTTGTCATCGGTCATTTTTTGGACTCCTTTGCCATTCGCAGCGTTCTTTTTTTTTTATTTTTGGCCATTTTTGGCATCGATAATTTTGTGGACTTCTTTGATATACCGCATCGTTCTTTTTTTGCAGTTTTTGCTATTTTTGGCATCGGTAATTTTTTGGACTTCTTTGCAATGCAGAATCGTTATTTTTTTGCATTTTTGGCCATTTTTGACATCGGTCATTTTTTTGACATCGGCATCGTTCAGTTTTTGCATTTTTGGGAATTTTTTCGACTTATTTGCCATACCGAATCGTTCTTTTTTGCATTTTTGGCCATTTTTGACATCGGTCATTTTTTAGAGTCCTTTGCCATGCCGCATCGTTCTTTTTTTGCATTTTTGGCCATTTTTGTCATCGGTCATTTTTTGGCCTCATTTGCCATTCGTAGCGTTCTATTTTTGCATTTTTGGCCTTTTTTGGCATCGGTCATTTTTTGGACTTCTTTGCCATGAGGCGTTGTTCTTTTTTTGCATTTTGGCCATTTTTGGCATCGGTCATTTTTTGGACTTTTTTGTGCCATGCAGCATCGTTTTTGTTCGCATTTTTGCTCATTTTTTGCCATTTTTGGCATCGATAATTTTGTGGACTTCTTTGATATACCGCATCGTTCTTTTTTTGCAGTTTTTGCAATTTTTGGCATCGGAAATTTTTTGGACTTCTTTGCCATGCAGAATCGTTATTTTTTTGCATTTTTGGCCATTTTTGACATCGGTCATTTTTTTGACATCGGCATCGTTCAGTTTTTGCATTTTTGGGAATTTTTTCGACTTATTTGCCATACCGAATCGTTCTTTTTTGCATTTTTGGCCATTTTTGACATCGGTCATTTTTTAGAGTCCTTTGCCATGCCGCATCGTTCTTTTTTTGCATTTTTGGCCATTTTTGTCATCGGTCATTTTTTGGCCTCCTTTGCCATTCGTAGCGTTCTATTTTTGCATTTTTGGCCTTTTTTGGCATCGGTCATTTTTTGGACTTCTTTGCCATGACGCGTTGTTCTTTTTTTGCATTTTGGCCATTTTTGGCATCGGTCATTTTTTGGACTTTTTTGTGCCATGCAGCATCGTTTTTGTTCGCATTTTTGCCCATTTTTTGCCATTTTTGGCATCGGTCATTTTTGGACTTCTTTGCCATGTCGCATCGTTCTTTTTTTGCATTTTTGGCCATGTTTGGCATCGGTAATTTTTTGGACTCCTTTGCCATGCCGCAGCGTTTTTTGCCATGCCGCAGCGTTTTTTTTTTGCATTTTTGGCATCGATAATTTTGTGGACTTCTTTGATATACCGCATCGTTCTTTTTTGCAGTTTTTGCAATTTTTGGCATCGGTAATTTTTTGGACTCCTTTGCCATGCCGCAGCGTTCTTTTTTGCATGTTTGGCCATTTTTGTCATCGGTCATTTTTTGGACTCCTTTGCCATTCAAAAAGAGAAAAATAAAAAACAGAAAAAAAGAAAAAAATAACAATACGAATAAACAGAAAAAAAGAAAAAAACAGAAAGAAAAAAAAACAAAAAAAAAACAAAAAAGAACAAAAACAGAGAAAAATGTAGCGTTCTATTTTTGCATTTTTGGCCATTTTTGGCATCAGTCATTTTTTGGACTTTTTTGTGCCATGCAGCATCGTTTTTGTTCGCATTTTTGCCATTTTTGGCATCGGTCATTTTTGGACTTCTTTGCCATGTCGCATCGTTCTTTTTTTGCATTTTTGGCCATGTTTGGCATCGGTAATTTTTTGGACTCCTTTGCCATGCCGCAGCGTTCTTTGCCATGCCGCAGCGTTCTTTTTTTGCATTTTTGGCCATTTTTGGCATCGGTCATTTTTTGGAATTTTTTGCCGCGCAGCATCGTTTTTTTTTTGCATTTTTGGCCATTTTTGGCATCGGTCCGTTTTTGGACTTATTTGACAGCCGTATCGTTGTTTTTTTTTGCATTTTGGGCCATTTTTAGCATCGGTCTTTTTTTGTATTTTTGGCAATTTTTTCGACTTCTTTGTCATACCGAATCGTTCTTTTTTACATTTTTGGCCATTTTTGGCATCGGTCATTTTTTGGAGTTCATTGCCATGCCGCAGCGTTCTTTTTTTTTATTTTTGGCCATTTTTGGCATCGATAATTTTGTGGACTTCTTTGATATACCGCATCGTTCTTTTTTTGCAGTTTTTGCAATTTTCGGCATAGGTAATTTTTTGGACTCCTTTGCCATGCCGCAGCGTTCTTTTTTGCATTTTTGGCCATTTTTGTCATCGGCCATTTTTTGGACTCCTTTGCCATTCGCAGCGTTCTATTTTTGCATTTTTGGCCATTTTTGGCAACCGTCATTTATTTTTTGGACTTCTTTGCCATGACGCGTTGTTCTTTTTTTGCATTTTGGCCATTTTTGTCATCGGTCATTTTTTGGACTCCTTTGCCATTCGCAGCGTTCTTTTTTTTTATTTTTGGCCATTTTTGGCATCGATAATTTTGTGGACTTCTTTGATATACCGCATCGTTCTTTTTTTGCAGTTTTTGCAATTTTTGGCATCGGTAATTTTTTGGACTCCTTTGCCATGCAGAATCGTTATTTTTTTGCATTTTTGGCCATTTTTGACATCGGTCATTTTTTTGACATCGGCATCGTTCAGTTTTTGCATTTTTGGCAATTTTTAGCACATTTCCAACCAAATTGGAAGAAATGTGTATATTAGTTTCACTCTGTCTGTCCGTCTGTCCGTCTGTCCGTCCGTCCGTTTACACAAACTTCTACATCTATTAAGATAGAGTATTAAAATTTTGACCATAGATAGATAGTAATAAAATAATGGGTCCAGTGGAACAAAATTTTCTTCTATCTCTTTTCCCCTCTGAGTTATTCCCCCTTCAAGTTCGAAAATTGCCCATATTGAACATCTAATAACTTTTAAAGCAATAAAAATTTTTGAGGTCTGTAAAAGCTATAAGATAGGAAAATCTTTTATCTTAATTGTGAAATTAAAATTTTTTTTAAAATTTAATTTTTTGATGTATAAAAATACCGTTATCTTCATACACCTTTTTTTAGTTTTTTTAACACCCTGTATTTCCCAAACTGCTTATTATGGAAGGCTGAAATTTATGTACCAAAGAGATATCTAAAAAATAACTAGAGCCTTTGAAGAAATTGTATCCGTATCTCCCCTCCCCTTTCCGTTGTGGCCCTTCGAAATTCAAAAAATTACATTTTTAATTTACTTGTATAATTATAACCGCGCAATATTTTTAAAAACAAATAATGAGAAAACTTTCGAGAATCATATTTCTTTAAAGTGCATTAATTAATAAATTATAATCATTTGCCTCACACTAATAATTAATCAAAATGCACAATCATATAAAATTTTGCAAAAAACGAATATTTTGCATATTTTTAGGAGCTATATAAATGGAATATTGGATATTATTTCATATCACATTATATGTTCAATTAAAAGCAAAATTAGGGAAACCTTAAATGACAAGTTTATATATATGTATTTTGTTGGAATAATAAACTTGGAAGGAAAAAATTAATAAAATCGAACAGGGACACATTTTTTACCTATATTTACCATATCATTTTTTTATCTTTCCTATGTATAGTACATTGAAAATACTACTAAAACTGCACAATATTTACTACTAAAACTGTACATTGAAAATGCTACTAAAAAATACTATTCACGTATAGAAATTCCCATTGTTTTAGAATAGCTCATAGTTCTACATGAGGCGATTTTGAGGAAATGTGCTTTTGACAAACCCGGGGTTTGTTTATCGTATTTTTTCGACTTCTTTGCCATACCGAATCGTTCTTTTTTGCATTTTTGGCCATTTTTGGCATCGGTCATTTTTTGGACTTCTTTGCCATGACGCGTTGTTCTTTTTTTGCATTTTGGCCATTTTTGTCATCGGTCATTTTTTGGACTCCTTTGCCATTCGCAGCGTTCTTTTTTTTTATTTTTGGCCATTTTTGGCATCGGTCATTTTTTGGACTTCTTTGCAATGACGCGTTGTTCTTTTTTTGCATTTTGGCCATTTTTGGCATCGGTCATTTTTTGGACTTTTTTGTGCCACGCAGCATCGTTTTTGTTCGCATTTTTGCCCATTTTTGGCATCGGTCATTTTTGGACTTCTTTGCCATGTCGCATCGTTCTTTTTTTGCATTTTTGGCCATTTTTGGCATCGATAATTTTGTGGACTTCTTTGATATACCGCATCGTTCTTTTTTGCAGTTTTTGCAATTTTTGGCATCGGTAATTTTTTGGACTCCTTTGCCATGCCGCAGCGTTCTTTTTTGCATGTTTGGCCATTTTTGTCATCGGTAATTTTTTGGACTCCTTTGCCATTCAAAAAGAGAAAAATAAAAAACAGAAAAAAAGAAAAAAATAACAATACGAATAAACAGAAAAAAAGAAAAAAACAGAAAGAAAAAAAAAACAAAAAAAAACAAAAAAGAACAAAAAAAGAGAAAAATGTAGCGTTCTATTTTTGCATTTTTGGCCATTTTTGGCATCGGTCATTTTTTGGACTTCTTTGCCATGACGCGTTGTTCTTTTTTTGCATTTTGGCCATTTTTGGCATCGGTCATTTTTTGGACTTTTTTGTGCCATGCAGCATCGTTTTTGTTCGCATTTTTGCCCATTTTTTTCCATTTTTGGCATCGGTCATTTTTGGACTTCTTTGCCATGTCGCATCGTTCTTTTTTTGCATTTTTGGCCATGTTTGGCATCGGTAATTTTTTGGACTCCTTTGCCATGCCGCAGCGTTCTTTGCCATGCCGCAGCTTTTTTTTTTGCATTTTGGGCCATTTTTGGCATCGGTCATTTTTTGGCATTTTTTGCCGCGCAGCATCGTTTTTTTTTTGCATTTTTGGCCATTTTTGGCATCGGTCCGTTTTTGGACTTATTTGACACCCGTATCGTTGTTTTTTTTTGCATTTTGGGCCATTTTTGGCATCGGTCATTTTTTGCCGCAGCGTTCTTTTTTTGCATTTTTGGCCATTTTTGCCATCGGTCATTTTTTGGACTTTTTTGCCATGCAGCATCGTTCTTTTTTTGTATTTTTGGCAATTTTTTCGACTTCTTTGTCATACCGAATCGTTCTTTTTTACATTTTTGGCCATTTTTGGCATCGGTCATTTGTTGCACTTATTTGGCAGCCGCATCGTGCTTTTTTTGCATTTTTGGCCCTTTTTGGCATCGGTAATTTTGTGGATTTCTTTGCAATGCCGCATCGTTCTTTTTTTGCATTTTTGGCATCGGTCATTTTTTGGAGTCCATTGCCATGCCGCAGCGTTCTTTTTTTTTTATTTTTGGCCATTTTTGGCATCGATAATTTTGTGGACTTCTTTGATATACCGCATCGTTCTTTTTTTGCAGTTTTTGCAGTTTTTGGCATCGGTAATTTTTTGGACTCCTTTGCCGCAGCGTTCTTTTTTGTATTTTTGGCCATTTTTGTCATCGGTCATTTTTTGGACTCCTTTGCCATTCGCAGCGTTCTATTTTTGCATTTTTGGCCATTTTTGGCAACCGTCATTTATTTTTTGGACTTCTTTGCCATGACGCGTTGTTCTTTTTTTGCATTTTGGCCATTTTTGTCATCGGTCATTTTTTGGACTCCTTTGCCATTCGCAGCGTTCTTTTTTTTTATTTTTGGCCATTTTTGGCATCGATAATTTTGTGGACTTCTTTGATATACCGCATCGTTCTTTTTTTGCAGTTTTTGCAATTTTTGGCATCGGTAATTTTTTGGACTCCTTTGCCATGCAGAATCGTTATTTTTTTGCATTTTTGGCCATTTTTGACATCGGTCATTTTTTTGACATCGGCATCGTTCAGTTTTTGCATTTTTGGCAATTTTTAGCACATTTCCAACCAAATTGGAAGAAATGTGTATATTAGTTTCACTCTGTCTGTCCGTCTGTCCGTCTGTCCGTCCGTCCGTTTACACAAACTTCTACATCTATTAAGATAGAGTATTAAAATTTTGACCATAGATAGATAGTAATAAAATAATGGGTCCAGTGGAACAAAATTTTCTTCTATCTCTTTTCCCCTCTGAGTTATTCCCCCTTCAAGTTCGAAAATTGCCCATATTGAACATCTAATAACTTTTAAAGCAATAAAAATTTTTGAGGTCTGTAAAAGCTATAAGATAGGAAAATCTTTTATCTTAATTGTGAAATTAAAATTTTTTTTAAAATTTAATTTTTTGATGTATAAAAATACCGTTATCTTCATACACCTTTTTTTAGTTTTTTTAACACCCTGTATTTCCCAAACTGCTTATTATGGAAGGCTGAAATTTATGTACCAAAGAGATATCTAAAAAATAACTAGAGCCTTTGAAGAAATTGTATCCGTATCTCCCCTCCCCTTTCCGTTGTGGCCCTTCGAAATTCAAAAAATTACATTTTTAATTTACTTGTATAATTATAACCGCGCAATATTTTTAAAAACAAATAATGAGAAAACTTTCGAGAATCATATTTCTTTAAAGTGCATTAATTAATAAATTATAATCATTTGCCTCACACTAATAATTAATCAAAATGCACAATCATATAAAATTTTGCAAAAAACGAATATTTTGCATATTTTTAGGAGCTATATAAATGGAATATTGGATATTATTTCATATCACATTATATGTTCAATTAAAAGCAAAATTAGGGAAACCTTAAATGACAAGTTTATATATATGTATTTTGTTGGAATAATAAACTTGGAAGGAAAAAATTAATAAAATCGAACAGGGACACATTTTTTACCTATATTTACCATATCATTTTTTTATCTTTCCTATGTATAGTACATTGAAAATACTACTAAAACTGCACAATATTTACTACTAAAACTGTACATTGAAAATGCTACTAAAAAATACTATTCACGTATAGAAATTCCCATTGTTTTAGAATAGCTCATAGTTCTACATGAGGCGATTTTGAGGAAATGTGCTTTTGACAAACCCGGGGTTTGTTTATCGTATTTTTTCGACTTCTTTGCCATACCGAATCGTTCTTTTTTGCATTTTTGGCCATTTTTGGCATCGGTCATTTTTTGGACTTCTTTGCCATGACGCGTTGTTCTTTTTTTGCATTTTGGCCATTTTTGTCATCGGTCATTTTTTGGACTCCTTTGCCATTCGCAGCGTTCTTTTTTTTTATTTTTGGCCATTTTTGGCATCGGTCATTTTTTGGACTTCTTTGCAATGACGCGTTGTTCTTTTTTTGCATTTTGGCCATTTTTGGCATCGGTCATTTTTTGGACTTTTTTGTGCCACGCAGCATCGTTTTTGTTCGCATTTTTGCCCATTTTTGGCATCGGTCATTTTTGGACTTCTTTGCCATGTCGCATCGTTCTTTTTTTGCATTTTTGGCCATTTTTGGCATCGATAATTTTGTGGACTTCTTTGATATACCGCATCGTTCTTTTTTGCAGTTTTTGCAATTTTTGGCATCGGTAATTTTTTGGACTCCTTTGCCATGCCGCAGCGTTCTTTTTTGCATGTTTGGCCATTTTTGTCATCGGTAATTTTTTGGACTCCTTTGCCATTCAAAAAGAGAAAAATAAAAAACAGAAAAAAAGAAAAAAATAACAATACGAATAAACAGAAAAAAAGAAAAAAACAGAAAGAAAAAAAAAACAAAAAAAAACAAAAAAGAACAAAAAAAGAGAAAAATGTAGCGTTCTATTTTTGCATTTTTGGCCATTTTTGGCATCGGTCATTTTTTGGACTTCTTTGCCATGACGCGTTGTTCTTTTTTTGCATTTTGGCCATTTTTGGCATCGGTCATTTTTTGGACTTTTTTGTGCCATGCAGCATCGTTTTTGTTCGCATTTTTGCCCATTTTTTTCCATTTTTGGCATCGGTCATTTTTGGACTTCTTTGCCATGTCGCATCGTTCTTTTTTTGCATTTTTGGCCATGTTTGGCATCGGTAATTTTTTGGACTCCTTTGCCATGCCGCAGCGTTCTTTGCCATGCCGCAGCTTTTTTTTTTGCATTTTGGGCCATTTTTGGCATCGGTCATTTTTTGGCATTTTTTGCCGCGCAGCATCGTTTTTTTTTTGCATTTTTGGCCATTTTTGGCATCGGTCCGTTTTTGGACTTATTTGACACCCGTATCGTTGTTTTTTTTTGCATTTTGGGCCATTTTTGGCATCGGTCATTTTTTGCCGCAGCGTTCTTTTTTTGCATTTTTGGCCATTTTTGCCATCGGTCATTTTTTGGACTTTTTTGCCATGCAGCATCGTTCTTTTTTTGTATTTTTGGCAATTTTTTCGACTTCTTTGTCATACCGAATCGTTCTTTTTTACATTTTTGGCCATTTTTGGCATCGGTCATTTGTTGCACTTATTTGGCAGCCGCATCGTGCTTTTTTTGCATTTTTGGCCCTTTTTGGCATCGGTAATTTTGTGGATTTCTTTGCAATGCCGCATCGTTCTTTTTTTGCATTTTTGGCATCGGTCATTTTTTGGAGTCCATTGCCATGCCGCAGCGTTCTTTTTTTTTTATTTTTGGCCATTTTTGGCATCGATAATTTTGTGGACTTCTTTGATATACCGCATCGTTCTTTTTTTGCAGTTTTTGCAGTTTTTGGCATCGGTAATTTTTTGGACTCCTTTGCCGCAGCGTTCTTTTTTGTATTTTTGGCCATTTTTGTCATCGGTCATTTTTTGGACTCCTTTGCCATTCGCAGCGTTCTATTTTTGCATTTTTGGCCATTTTTGGCAACCGTCATGACCATAGATAGATAGTAATAAAATAATGGGTCCAGTGGAACAAAATTTTCTTCTATCTCTTTTCCCCTCTGAGTTATTCCCCCTTCAAGTTCGAAAATTGCCCATATTGAACATCTAATAACTTTTAAAGCAATAAAAATTTTTGAGGTCTGTAAAAGCTATAAGATAGGAAAATCTTTTATCTTAATTGTGAAATTAAAAATTTTTTTAAAATTTAATTTTTTGATGTATAAAAATACCGTTATCTTCATACACCTTTTTTTAGTTTTTTTAACACCCTGTATTTCCCAAACTGCTTATTATGGAAGGCTGAAATTTATGTACCAAAGAGATATCTAAAAAATAACTAGAGCCTTTGAAGAAATTGTATCCGTATCTCCCCTCCCCTTTCCGTTGTGGCCCTTCGAAATTCAAAAAATTACATTTTTAATTTACTTGTATAATTATAACCGCGCAATATTTTTAAAAACAAATAATGAGAAAACTTTCGAGAATCATATTTCTTTAAAGTGCATTAATTAATAAATTATAATCATTTGCCTCACACTAATAATTAATCAAAATGCACAATCATATAAAATTTTGCAAAAAACGAATATTTTGCATATTTTTAGGAGCTATATAAATGGAATATTGGATATTATTTCATATCACATTATATGTTCAATTAAAAGCAAAATTAGGGAAACCTTAAATGATAAGTTTATATATATGTATTTTGTTGGAATAATAAACTTGGAAGGAAAAAATTAATAAAATCGAACAGGGACACATTTTTTACCTATATTTACCATATCATTTTTTTATCTTTCCTATGTATAGTACATTGAAAATACTACTAAAACTGCACAATATTTACTACTAAAACTGTACATTGAAAATGCTACTAAAAAATACTATTCACGTATAGAAATTCCCATTGTTTTAGAATAGCTCATAGTTCTACATGAGGCGATTTTGAGGAAATGTGCTTTTGACAAACCCGGGGTTTGTTTATCGTATTTTTTCGACTTCTTTGCCATACCGAATCGTTCTTTTTTGCATTTTTGGCCATTTTTGGCATCGGTCATTTTTTGGACTTCTTTGCCATGACGCGTTGTTCTTTTTTTGCATTTTGGCCATTTTTGTCATCGGTCATTTTTTGGACTCCTTTGCCATTCGCAGCGTTCTTTTTTTTTATTTTTGGCCATTTTTGGCATCGGTCATTTTTTGGACTTCTTTGCAATGACGCGTTGTTCTTTTTTTGCATTTTGGCCATTTTTGGCATCGGTCATTTTTTGGACTTTTTTGTGCCACGCAGCATCGTTTTTGTTCGCATTTTTGCCCATTTTTGGCATCGGTCATTTTTGGACTTCTTTGCCATGTCGCATCGTTCTTTTTTTGCATTTTTGGCCATTTTTGGCATCGATAATTTTGTGGACTTCTTTGATATACCGCATCGTTCTTTTTTGCAGTTTTTGCAATTTTTGGCATCGGTAATTTTTTGGACTCCTTTGCCATGCCGCAGCGTTCTTTTTTGCATGTTTGGCCATTTTTGTCATCGGTAATTTTTTGGACTCCTTTGCCATTCAAAAAGAGAAAAATAAAAAACAGAAAAAAAGAAAAAAATAACAATACGAATAAACAGAAAAAAAGAAAAAAACAGAAAGAAAAAAAAAACAAAAAAAAACAAAAAAGAACAAAAAAAGAGAAAAATGTAGCGTTCTATTTTTGCATTTTTGGCCATTTTTGGCATCGGTCATTTTTTGGACTTCTTTGCCATGACGCGTTGTTCTTTTTTTGCATTTTGGCCATTTTTGGCATCGGTCATTTTTTGGACTTTTTTGTGCCATGCAGCATCGTTTTTGTTCGCATTTTTGCCCATTTTTTGCCATTTTTGGCATCGGTCATTTTTGGACTTCTTTGCCATGTCGCATCGTTCTTTTTTTGCATTTTTGGCCATGTTTGGCATCGGTAATTTTTTGGACTCCTTTGCCATGCCGCAGCGTTCTTTGCCATGCCGCAGCGTTTTTTTTTGCATTTTGGGCCATTTTTGGCATCGGTCATTTTTTGGAATTTTTTGCCGCGCAGCATCGTTTTTTTTTTGCATTTTTGGCCATTTTTGGCATCGGTCCGTTTTTGGACTTATTTGACACCCGTATCGTTGTTTTTTTTTGCATTTTGGGCCATTTTTGGCATCGGTCATTTTTTGCCGCAGCGTTCTTTTTTTGCATTTTTGGCCATTTTTGCCATCGGTCATTTTTTGGACTTTTTTGCCATGCAGCATCGTTCTTTTTTTGTATTTTTGGCAATTTTTTCGACTTCTTTGTCATACCGAATCGTTCTTTTTTACATTTTTGGCCATTTTTGGCATCGGTCATTTGTTGCACTTATTTGGCAGCCGCATCGTGCTTTTTTTGCATTTTTGGCCCTTTTTGGCATCGGTAATTTTGTGGATTTCTTTGCAATGCCGCATCGTTCTTTTTTTGCATTTTTGGCATCGGTCATTTTTTGGAGTCCATTGCCATGCCGCAGCGTTCTTTTTTTTTTATTTTTGGCCATTTTTTGCATCGATAATTTTGTGGACTTCTTTGATATACCGCATCGTTCTTTTTTTGCAGTTTTTGCAGTTTTTGGCATCGGTAATTTTTTGGACTCCTTTGCCGCAGCGTTCTTTTTTGTATTTTTGGCCATTTTTGTCATCGGTCATTTTTTGGACTCCTTTGCCATTCGCAGCGTTCTATTTTTGCATTTTTGGCCATTTTTGGCAACCGTCATTTTTTGGACTTCTTTGCCATGACGCGTTGTTCTTTTTTTGCATTTTGGCCATTTTTGTCATCGGTCATTTTTGGGACTCCTTTGCCATTCGCAGCGTTCTTTTTTTTTATTTTTGGCCATTTTTGGCATCGATAATTTTGTGGACTTCTTTGATATACCGCATCGTTCTTTCTTTGCAGTTTTTGCAATTTTTGGCATCGGTAATTTTTTGGACTCCTTTGCCATGCAGCATCGTTATTTTTTTGCATTTTTGGCCATTTTTGACATCGGTCATTTTTTTGACATCGGCATGGTTCAGTTTTTGCATTTTTGGCAATTTTTTCGACTTCTTTGCCATACCGAATCGTTCTTTTTTGCATTTTTGGCCATTTTTGTCATCGGTCATTTTTTGGACTCCTTTGCCATTCGCAGCGTTCTTTTGCATTTTTGGCCATTTTTGGCACCGATAATTTTGTGGACTTCTTTGATATACCGCATCGTTCTTTTTTTGCAGTTTTTGCAATTTTTGGCATCGGTAATTTTTTGGACTCCTTTGCCATGCCGCAGCGTTCTTTTTTGCATTTTTGGCCATTTTTGTCATCGGTCATTTTTTGGACTCCTTTGCCATGCCGCAGCGTTCTTTTTTGCATTTTTGGCCATTTTTGTCATCGGTAATTTTTTGGACTTCTTTGCCATACCGCATCGTTCTTTTTTTGCAGTTTTTGCAATTTTTGGCATCGGTCATTTTTTGGACTCCGTTGCCATGCCGCAGCTCTCTTTTTTTGCATTTTTGGCCATTTTTGTCATCGGTCATTTTTTGGACTCCTTTGCCATTCGCAGCATCGTTTTTTTTTTGCATTTATGGCCATTTTTGGCATCGGTCCGTTTTTGGACTTATTTGACAGCCGTATCGTTGTTTTTTTTGCATTTTGGGCCATTTTTGGCATCGGTCATTTTTGCCGCAGCGTTCTTTTGTTGCATTTTTGGCCATTTTTGCCATCGGTCATTTTTGGGACTTTTTGCCATGCAGCATCGTTCTTTTTTTGTATTTTTGGCAATTTTTTCAACCTCTTTGTCATACCGAATCGTTCTTTTTTACATTTTTGGCCATTTTTGGCATCGGTCATTTGTTGCACTTATTTGGCAGCCGCATCGTGCTTTTTTTGCATTTTTGGCCATTTTTGGCATCGGTAATTTTGTGAATTTCTTTGCAATGCCGCATCGTTCTTTTTTTGCATTTTTGGCCATTTTTGGCATCGGTCATTTTTTGGACTCCTTTGCCATTCGCAGCCTTCTATTTTTGCATTTTTGTCATCGGTCATTTTTTGGACTTCTTTGCCATGACGCGTTGTTCTTTTTTTGCATTTTTGGTCATTTTTGGCATCGGTAATTTTTTGGGATTTATTTGCCATGCCGCAACGTTCTTTTTTTGCATTTTTGGCCATTTTTGGCATCGGTCATTTGTTGCACTTATTTGGCAGTCGCATCGTGCTTTTTTTGCATTTTTGGCCATTTTTGGCATCGATAATTTTGTGGACTTCTTTGCCATACCGCATCGTTCTTTTTTTTCAGTTTTTGCAATTTTTGGCATCGGTCATTTTTTGGACTCCGTTGCCATGCCGCAGCTCTCTTTTTTTCATTTTTTGCCATTTTTGGCATCGGTCATTTTTGGACTTCTTTGCCATGTCGCATCGTTCTTTTTTTGCATTTTTGGCCATGTTTGGCATCGGTAATTTTTTGGACTCCTTTGCCATGCCGACGCGTTCTTTTTTTGCATTTTTGGCCATTTTTGGCATCGGTCATTTTTTGGAGTTTTTTGCCGCGCAGCATCGTTTTTTTTTTGCATTTTTGGCCATTTTTGGCATCTGCCCGTTTTTGGACTTATTTGACAGCCGTATCGTTGTTTTTTTTGCATTTTGGGCCATTTTTGGCATCGGTCATTTTTTGCCGCAGCGTTCTTTTTTTGCATTTTTGGCCATTTTTGCCATCGGTCACTTTTTGGACTTTTGTGCCATGCAGCATCGTTCTTTTTTTGTATTTTTGGGTATTTTTTCGACTTCTTTGTCATACCGAATCGTTCTTTTTTACATTTTTGGCCGCATCGTTTTTTTTTGCATTTTGGACTTTTTTGCCATGCAGCATCGTTCTTTTTTTTGTATTTTTGGCCATTTTTGGCATCGATAATTTTGTGGACTTCTTTGCCATACCGCATCCTTCTTTTTTTGCAGTTTTTGCAATTTTTGGCATTGGTCATTTTTTGGTCTCCTTTGCCATGCCGCAGCGCTCTTTTTTTGCATTTTTGGCCATTTTTGTCATCGGTCATTTTTTGGACTCCTTTGATATACCGCATCGTTCTTTTTTTGCAGTTTTTGCAATTTTTGGCATCGGTCATTTTTTGGACTCCTTTGCCATGCCGCAGCGTTCTTTTTTTGCATTTTTGGCCATTTTTGGCATCGGTCCGTTTTTGGACTTATTTGACAGCCGCATCGTTTTTTTTTTTGCATTTTGGACTTTTTTGGCATGCAGCATCGTTTTATTTTTGTATTTTTGGCCATTTTTGGCATCGATAATTTTGTGGACTTCTTTGCCATACCGCATCGTTCTTTTTTGCAGTTTTTTCAATTTTTGGCATCGGTCATTTTTTGGACTCAGTTGCCATGCCGCAGCTGTCTTTTTTTGGTCATTTTTTGGACTCCTTTGCCATTCGCAGCGTACTTTTTTTTTATTTTTGGCCATTTTTTTTGGCAATTTTTTCGACTTCTTTGCCATACCCAATCGTTCTTTTTTGCATTTTTGGCCATTTTTGACATCGGTCATTTTTTGGACTCCTTTGCCATGCCGCAGCGTTCTTTTTT